>CAWUFW010008028.1:600000-938617 GCA_963921515.1 Calotriton arnoldi
GTTTTCATGTTGTACACAAATGTTGTCTTCATTGTGTTGACCTCAAGCAGGTTAAATTTACAAGATTTGAGAATGATGTATTTTGCGCAAGTATTGGAATAGCTGAGCCTAATTTTTCGTAGCGGTGATCACTACACACCAGTTTCTCCCCTTTAAAAAAAAAAAAAAAACTTGATGGCACCAGTGGTTCTTTTTTCTAATGCACACGTTATTTCAAAAAAGGTGGCTGCTACGTTCACCATGCCTGGCAGAAGTAAATTCTGCAGTAGTAAAGTAATGCTTAAAAAGACTCCAGGAGTGACCTGATTAGAAATGCCCATGAAGATTTCAGTTTTAGGCTAAATGCGATAACCCTCTTGTTCCAAGAACATGGTTTTGTAATAACCACAAACAAATCTGTATGGATGGATCTGAAAATGTTAACGTTGTTACATTTGTTTAGGGTGCACATGGTTGCTAGTAGAAAAATGTGCAACATGTTACATTCTACCAAATTTTCCTGTATTCTTACTAGGTTGCAGAGATTATCTCTGAACTTCGTGAGCCAATCGTTTCTGTTGATGTCCCTGTAGATGCTGCTGAATCAAGGAAACGACAAATAAAGGTGAGTTATTATACCATGAACTTTGTAATCCTCTTTGTTTTCAGGTGTTGGGGGAGGAGGTTTAAGTGAAATATTTCTGGGTAACTTTGACTGACCGTTTGTTAACACATGATTTTCTCTCATCATTTTTTCACATTGCTTATGCTTCTCTTGTTGCAATATTTGTGTGAGAAAAGTTAAAGCAGGATACAAAGGCCCCAATTCAGAGTGTCCAAGTAAAGGCTGAGTTAATTCCTGCTGCGGGTGGGTACCAGAGTCTCAGGGTATTGTATTTACTGGGTGTGTGATTTCACTTTGAAAATTGAAGAATTGTGTATGGAATTGGTGTTTACTAACTGGTAGTCTGCATTATATCGGAGTTCTCTCGCATGTTTTCCAACAGTAAATTTCTTCAAATTTTGTAAGGGTAAAATTACATGGGTACTGTTTTTACCACAAAACCCAGTTTTGTAGTCCTTGCGCAAACAAGCTCCTATTTGCATAGGGATCATATTTTACACCGGAATTGAGAATCTGGGCCATAGAAGTTTTTTTTTCTCATTTGTTCCAATTAAACATTAGATTTGACATTTTATTGCTTTCCATTCTGGCGATTCTCGTTTTGCAGCATGAATCCTTTTCTGGATTCACGTGTATTTAGTGGTTGGGTCCAGAGTCGTGTTTCTTAACTTTTTTTTATCAGACATATGTCCCTGAAGTTTGTTGTGTGGTCATGATATTCAGATATTTTTTTCCGCCTTTGGGTCTGGAAGCATGACAGAGGAGCTCTAAAGAATCCTTGAAAATAGTTTCCCCCCCACGAAAACACAAAAGATCACATTGAAACCAAAGACCAGGTAGGGGAGCCTTATCAGCCCCGACAGGGGACCCCGTCTGTGAGCACGGCGTGGCCAAAGCATGCAGAGGTGGGACGCAGCGAAGGGACATGGAGAACACCTCCTTTAAATTCTGCCACAACTGCCTCCACAAGTTTGTGGAGAGAGCTCCCCATGAGGTTTGCAACTTGTGCCTCCCAAACGACCACAGCGCCGAAGACTGCAGAGCCTGCACCAAATTTGTCCTGAAAAGGCTGAAAGCAAGACTTGAGCAGCGTCTAGCACACCACACAATGGCCGACACCCAGAGAACACTAGAATCCCTGAAGGATCTGGGCCTCTCTAGCGAGGAAGAAGACGCAGAAGAGACTGAACTGGCACAGGGAGGAGAGTGATGCCGAGGAGAACATCATTAATGTCGAAAGTGTGTAGGCTGTGAGAAGGGTGGCAAGAGATGGTGAAAAGAAGCAGCAGAATGTAAATAAGCCACCGAAAGGTGCGGACTGTAAGCCTCCAAAGGCTACAGTGGCCTCATCGTTTGAACACTCTGACTGAAGTCCAGCATAAACAAAAAGATTTGTCAGCGTATGAGAAGGAAGCGAAGGCAAAAGACCCGCTGCCCATAAAAAGAATGGCATCTTCGCCAACTGAAGCGTGCAATAAACGCTCTGCATTGAGCGGAAGAAACGTCGCCTCAAAGCTGAAATGGTGGCTCTCCTACCCTACAAAGAAAGGAGGAGTTCTATGACTCCATATAGGGTTTTCGCATCCCTGCAAAACCCTCTGAGCTGAGAGGTGGAGTCCGGTAACAAAAAATTAAGGCACACGGACACTGAAGCCACATGAAGAGGAGCAGGAGGATTTCTTCGACTATGATGAAGATGAATCGACTGCACTCGTGGGCCAGGGCCAAACTCGACAACATATGGCAGGATCGCACTGCAGAATCCCCTGAAGAGGGTGTCGACAACTACCCCTCGACACTTTCTTCACCGGATGATCTATCTATGTACAACAGACTCATCAAAAGGGCAGCAGACGTGTATGGCGTCCAACTGGAAGAAGTGAAGGAGGACTCCTGCTTCCTCCTAAAAACACTCATGCCATCACAGAAGGCGAATCTGTACCTGCCCATGCTGCCCAGCATCCTGGAACAGGGTAAGGAGGCATTTCGGGAACCAGGCACAAGTGCTGTAACTTCCCTCCCTAGTTGGGAAGAAATATAAGCACTCCACGCAAGACCCTCAAGGCATAACGGGAAATGTGCCTGCGGATTCCATCGTTGTGGCAACAGCCATAAAGAGGAACAATGCACCCACATCAACTGGGCCACCACCAGAGAAGGAGAGTAAGAGGATGGACCTAGTGGGCAGAAAAATGGGAGGTGACTGCAAAGTTGGAGGAAAGCCAACTCCAGTGCACTCCTCAACTGATACGGCCCCCAGCAGTGGGACGAAATTGCAACACTTGCTAGAGGAATTTAAGAAAAGGGCCACAGCTGTCATCCACGAGGACAAGAACATTGCAAATTCTTGCTTCAAATAAAAACTAGATGCGGCGGAAATGGCCAGCAGACAGATGTGCTCTGGCACAACGCTAATGTGGCATGCCAGGCTAAGTCTCTTAGGATTTAAGGCAGAGGTGGAGGCATCTGCGATCAACATGCCTTTCACAGGAGATGCCTTTTTTGGACCAGCAGTTAACGAGGTAATGCAACAAATTTATATGTTTAATGAGACCGCGAAAGCAATGGGCGTTCTGTGTTTTGTCCAGTAACCCACACCACAGTGTCTTTTGATGATTTATTCTAGTTGCTCATATCTCTGCCATCAGCTGTTCCCTCACTTGCACCGATCTCTGCAGACATACCACCAGCAATGCTCTCACTCTGAGCTCATTACATTCCAGAGCTTGAGCTCCTCACGTGCACATTCCATGCCACTCATGTGGTATCTTGTCAAGATGCATAAACGCAACACACTGAAGTTCAGGATATCCTTCAAGAGGAGGGAGGCTTGCTAGCAGACCAGCGGGAAGAGGTTGTTTCTCACCATCCCCCCAACAACGTCAACATCAAGGCTTCAGGTGACACACCAGGCCCACCCGCCAGCAATGTCAACACCTGGCAAGACAACCCTTTCTTGTGAAGCCAAGAGGAAGAGGCCAACGTTTAAGGTGTTGGGGGTTGTCAGTCAAGCAACTGACTCTACTTGTCCACAGCTCCACCACAGAACACCAGTGGGAGGGAAGAGTAGGAGGATCACCTCAGAAAATTGGATACTAAACATAATAAAAAAGTTACTGCGTTGAACTCATCAAGAAACTGCCTCCTGTTCCCCCAAAGAGAAGATCATTGAGGGTACAAGAACGTACACAACTGCGGCAGAAAGTCAGGGAGCTCCTCAATAAACGAGCCATAGAATCAGTCCCGCAGTGGTAGACCAGAGAAGGCATTTACTCAGCGTACTACTTCCTAGTACCAAAACAGGATCCAATGCCAAGGCCAATATTGGATCTCTATCTTTAAAAATTCATATGAGCACAGCACTTCAAAATGACAATTCTTCAAGGCGTAATCCCACTCCTCAGGAAAGGAAACTACATGGCCACCATGGACTTAAAAGGATGCTTACCTGCACATGCCAATGAACCAGAGGAACAGAATATACCTCCATTTGTACCAGTCTCTAAACTGTATTGATGGAGACCTTGTTCCTGCTTTTGTACTTACATGTGCACAAACAGATGTTTACTAACTCCCTGCACTCTGTCTGACCAAGAATCATTATCTCCTGCAGTTGCCAGTTCAGCTTACTAATGGACGTTGGGTGCATTTACAGAAAACTAGATGCCTAAATAGATTCCACTAAATGTCTACAAGATCAAAAAATGAAATTGAGGACTAGCATTAAGACACGAGTGACCTACATCAGAATTCAAGAAAGTCTACGCCCACTGGAATTATGCAGCAGGATAGACTAAATTATAAGCTAAGAAAAGGCAAATTGTGGGGTGTAATGCAGTAATTTTGAAGCAGTATTTACTATTTTTCCATTTTTACAAATGAACACTGTATAGGCAAAGGTTTCACCTCATTGATCAGCAACCGAAAGGTAACATTCCACCGCACAACAAAAGTTCTGCCCCTGCATGGCAACATGTGGTAGCGATTTTAGTAACCTTTGATCCATTTGAGTTCGAAACTATTTTTGTTAACCTCTGTAAATTGTGCATACGTTGATGGATTATGTGGCCAGTGTGCAAATTCATAATTGTGCGTAAAACGGTTGTATGACGTTGCAACACATGCTTTTACCCCGCATGCCGTTATAACGCAAATTTTTACCCCGACTTGCTGTCAGGGGTGCCCTGAATGTTGGAATAGTATAATTTACTATTCCAACTCCAGTGTGTGCAACAGTAGGGAAGGTGTTGGAGTTAAATCCAACACCATATACCCCCTGTAACAAGCCATTTGCGTTGTAACGGCATGCAGGGTAAAAGCATCCGTTGTAACAGCTGTTTCCCACGTAAAACTCTACGCCACAGAATCACATAATTCCAGCGACTCGGAGTAAGTTGCCGACCTTGTATGTGTGTACATGGTATTTCTATAGCACAAATCTAGCTAAAAGGCAGTTGAGCACCGTACAGGGTCAAAGACGAGCTAAAAGTCAACACGTGACAGGAGAGAGGTAGATAGTTTGTGGATTGTTAATACATTACGATGAAGTGCTCTTTAAAGAGGTATGTCTTGAATACATTATTAATGCATAGAATCCAGTCAATCAACAGGCTTACATTGTGATTCACGTTAGTCTAAATTGATTAAATATTTAGGTTGTCATCACAAATAAGCTTTGTAGGCTGGTTAGTTGGTTTTTAGGTCAGTCTGCCCTCTCCCCCCACCCAATGAATTGAAATGTGTAGTCTTTAGACCATTTCTTAAGTCGCCCTCTATCTGGTGGAATTAACCAGTTTCCAAGCCATATCTCAGTTTCATTTTTTAATTAAATAAGCTAAAACAGTTGACCTCTATAACGATACAGAGCACTATATTATTTTGGCTGTACATTGTTTAGGCTTTACAAATGGAAACGTCTCTAGCCATAACCGTTGCATACTTTCCCTTGCTTTTTTTTTTTTTAATACGTACTATATGACTAGCATTTAACATAACAATCTGCCACTTAGTTCTTGCTCATATTCACACACAAAGCCTTTCGTTTTGAGCACATGCTTTACCTTCATTTTCTCTCTTTTTGAGTATTTAAAGGGGACATTAGGCTTTCTCTTTCCTGTAGTGTGAGTTGTAGAAGGGGCAGGAACTCTCCCAGCTCTATCTCTTTGAAGTTAAGATAATTGTAACCCTGTATATTTGGTTCCTTGTCTTGCTTTTTCCCACTGTCTTCCATGTTCCAAAATGCTGTCCCAAACGATGATATAACCCTTATGTGCTACATTTTAGATGTGGCCAACTTTTTTCACTCTGGCTCAGGTTGACCCAGGGAACATTTCCACTTGTTGGGCCTTTGACTTTTGTTAAACCCCAAATCGCCCCCCACCCTGCCACTGCCCCCAAACAATCCACCCCTAGGATTTGGGCGCAGGAAGACTGTTCAATCAAGTCATGGTGGGGTCAGTTGTCTCCACCCTTCGTACTCTTTTTTATTTTTTCCCCCTGGTGTCTACTTGGCTAGCTGCAGTTCTTACCCCCGCTCCTCCCAAGCTCTATCACCCCAGACCCCCTCCCCCCCCCCTCGCTTCTCCCATGGGGCAGGTCATTCCACTTCCTGTGTATTCCTATCTCCACCTCTTTCCGCCCCTGACACTAGGCACTGCTGCTCCTGTCTCTTCCCTCCCTTCCCCCTCCCCCCCCGCACCCCTCGCTAATAACAGTGGCTGTCCATTTTCTAATTATATTTTCTATATTTCCCCGATGGATGCCACGTTGCATATCGGTGCAATGCAGTGGCCATCTTGGAAATATAGAAAATATTTGTCCACCTTGGAACGTTGTTTTCTCAGCTTACAAAATGGATATCAAAATATACCTACATGCAAAGTAGTAACCATCACAAAAGTTATTTTCTACACTTCAAGATGGTCCCCATGTTGCTTGTATCGCAACGTAGTGACCTACTTGGAACTAGAGAAAATGATGCTGCTAGATGGCTGAAGGTTGCTTTCAATACTTGGAAGATGACGATCTACACGCAACTTGTCCGCCGTTTTGAAAGTATATAAAATACTATTCCAAGACGGCTGACTGCTGTTGTTTGCTTTGCCAATACTTAAGTTACTTTAGCAAAGCCAATGCTGCCAACTAACAAGCACTGGCAAAGTGAGACCAATTGGCATTGCTGGTGCGCTGTTTTTGATGGGTCATTATGTTAAGTGATATAAAATGTATAAGTGGGCTTTGTTTACTCTACCCGACCTTGATTAGTGTGGGCTATGGAGTGCCGCTACGGAATGTCCTGTTCAGAAGGTCAAAAGATTAAAGTAATCAGTGAGTTGTCTGCCCATATTTTGAGACTGAACTACAAAGTTATCTAGTTTTATAGCGTGCAAAGTTTGGTTTATTACATGCCATGTTGTGTCCGCTACTCCCTCACAATTTGGTTAGAGGCCTAGTCTTCCATGTTTTAAGCCATCTCAACCTGTGATTCTCCGGGATCATTCACACTGGCTGAATTATATTGTGTATTTACAAATGATTCATTTAGTCGTTTTGCTGTATTTCATATTTAGATCGCAGAAGTTAAAGTTAAGCTTAATGAAGCAAAACAGGAGTTGGAGGAATGCATTGCTTCGCAGGAATTTGGCCGTGCGTCTGAATTAAAGGAAAAAGTAGCAGATCTCGAAAAGATAAAAGCACAACTTCTGAAAGAAGAAGAAGAGCCTGAAATTAAAGAAGTACGCGTAGAAAAGGTTTGTGTGCGCTCACTACTCACCTCATTGCAATCACTTAAAATTAAATGTTGATATAACCCCTCAGGATCTTGCCTGGTATAGAAGAGGTTTGTCATTTAGCTTTATAATTACCATAGACTTTTGTTTACTTATTCAAGTAGCTTTTTAGACTTACCTGTCAGTTTACCCAAGGATTTGTTAAGTGGAAGGTTTAAGACTAACCCCCATCTTTACGATCGCACATCTGTATTGAGAGTACAAAAGAAGCAGGATAACCTTTCTAATTTATTTTAGTTACGTCACAAGCACTTCTAGTGGTGTTTATGAAAATCGTTTGAAAGCGTAGTCATTGTCCTGAAACTCAAATATACCTGGAAATGTAGAAGTGTGCTTCAGTATGGGTTGTCCTTAAGTAGTTATGGATGGTAAAGTTCTGTTTTATTACACGTCTTTAAAAGGCGCAATCTAAGCTCTAGCGAGGATCTGAGCCTTGTGAAGTTTATTTCTGCATCAATATTCGGGACTATTAAATGTGCCACAATACACATTTTGTGGTAAATTATCAGAACAGTGATGTATGCTAATTGGTGCCATTTTGTGTTTTTTCATAACTGATGGGGGAAAATTGTGTTGATCAATAACTAACTTGTTTAATAAATGTCTCTTTTGTAGAATGACCCTGACACTCTGCTGAAATGTCTGACAATGTGTTATGAACTTTTAAAGCAGATGTCCCTTTCTAAGGGGATCGGTGCAACAATGAATGGAATTATTGAATCTCTAGTAAGTATTTCTAAATGGGTGTTCATTCCTTTAGTACAGTGCCGCTTTTGCATGTTATTGACGAGGGCGGTACACATGTGCTATAAATCTGAATGTCCGATTACTAATCCCATTTTTAAAATTGGAAACTCAAGTGGCATGACAAGTAATGCCAGTGTTTCCGAATATAATCCATTTCATCTTTTTGTCTTATCCTAACACATTGATGGGAATAGTGAATATTCTACGACTTGGTATCTTGAATATGACTAATATGCCTAGGAGATTGTTCTGTCAGATGTTTAGGGTACAAAGTCTTAAACAAACTACCTGTTCTGTGAGATAGCTTTACTTTATTTCTCTTTCTGTCGTTTAGACCTTTGCATACAAAAGGCAAAAAGTGCTGCTTGTACGAATGCTATAGAAACTGAACAGGTTGAGAAAGTATAAGAGGGGGGCGCAACTCAATTCCATTAGAGCTAAGAATGACCACGGAGGAACAAACTTTCAGAAAGAAACTAAAGACCTGGCTATTTCCAGGCTGAGAGGTATCCGCACTTACTCCTGTTTTGCAGCGCTGGGAGGCCCATGGGCAGCTATGCGCTCTACAAAATCCATAAACTCTGACGAAGCTTTAAAGAACACCTACCCTTCTAAAAGATCTGAAGACCTTGCTATACTGTTATTTCTTATTGGCCCGCTTTTTTTTTTTTTTTAACTCTTTTTATTGTTATTTGAACACAGTTGATTACAACAGTTATTGTAAACCACATCCCATCAACACCATTGGTTCATCCTTTCAGTTGACAAGCAAGAGTGCATTATTAGCTTACAGTTCGTTACACCCTCCTGCTAGATCTCTATCATAGGGTCTCCCTCTCCAGAGGACAGTCGGGGTACATATTTGTCCTCTGTAAATGTTCCATTTGTTCCCATTTCTTCGGGCACCCCCTTTTTTCATAGACTTACTTTTCTGCCACCATCGCCACTCCCCATTTCCTAGCGATGTTTCGTTAGCCTATTGCACAACCGAGTGCGACGAAAAGACGCTCCTTACTAGTGAGGTCTGTCGATCCCCATATATTGAGCAGACATAGTTGTGGTGTTTGCTGTAGTTGTTTGCCTAGCACCGTCTGTAGCTGTTTCACTATTGCGCTCCAGTATCTCTGAATGGGAGAGCAACCCCACATGATATGGAAGAACGTACCCTCCTCCCCACATTGTCGTCTGCATATAGCGTCCTCTTTTCGTTTCATTTTTGTCATAATGTTACAGGAGTAATATGCTCTGTGTAGAATTTTGAGTTGTATTAGTTTCAGTCGGGAGCTTATGGCGACTTCTTTGGGTGAAGCGAGCGCGTCCTGCCAGGCCTCTTCTTCTAATTCACCTAAATTACACTGCCATTGTCTCCGCAGTTTTGTAAGGGGGTCTGGGATGGCGTTCAGTAACCTTTGGTAGATCTTTGATATGGCTTTACCATCAATTTGGTCACATCCTAGTCTATCCTCTAACGGGGTTGATTCTGGGAGAGCTGAGCTTGACGGGTGAACCGACATTATTGCATGTCTAATTTGTAAGTACCGGTAAGTCTCGGATGTCGCCATCTCAAATTCCTCCCTCCAAATCCTGAAAGGCTTAATTTTGCCTTTTGCCCACAAGTCCCCCACTGTTGAAATACCGATCAAATCCCATTAATCAAATCCTGGCTGTCTGATCAGTTCTCCGAGTACCTCAGAGTCCCACAACAGTGTCGTCTGAGTTATTTTATTTTCCCATCCTAGCTGTTTTGTCACCTTAGGCCAGAGATGGACAGTTTGTATTGTCAGCCCCGTTAACACCTGTCGTTTGGGAGTAGTGTATAGTGCCCGTCTGTAACCTCTGGGACCCATCAGGAATTTTTCCATTTGGAATGCAGGGTCCGAGTTTGGGCCATATATCCATTGATTGATTACTGCTAGTTGAGCTGCCCAATAATACAACCGGATATCTGGGAGGGCTATACTGCCCTCGTACGAGCCCTTCACTAGTTTACGTGTGGCTATCCTCTGGGGTTTCCCCTCCCATAGGAATGTTCTGGCTTCATTCTCAATCTGGGAAAAATATGTATGCTATGGGGAATGGTGTGTTTTGCAGAACATACAAAAACCTTGTTAGTGCCATCATTTTAAAAAGGGCGGCGCGGCCTATGAGGGACAGCGGCAGTGTTCTCCAATGTCGTGTATCGTTCTGTAGTCGTTTTAAGGGACTGAGGAGATTACGTGTGTAGAAGAGTGAGGGATCTCTTGTAACATAGATCCCCAAATAGCGGAATCCTTCCTCTGTCACCGTCACTGCACAGTCCGACTGTAACTTTGGTGTAGGACCCTGAAGGTTAAATAATATTGATTTGGACCAATTGATGGTGTACCCAGAATATTTACGAAAGTTAGTGAAAATTTGCATAATTCTGCTTATTGATGAGTGGGGTGACGCCATGTAAAGGAGGATATCGTCTGCATATAGGGAGATTCTGTCCTCCCATCCCTCTGTCCAGCGCAGGCCTCTGATTATAGGGTCGCCCCTAATCCAAGCCGCTAGGGGCTCCAGCATCAAGGCAAAAATCAGGGGCGAAAGGGGACACCCCTGTCGCGTTCCACGTTTGAGGGGGAAGGGACTCGATACATGTCCATTCACAACAACGTGAGCCAGGGGCTGCGTATATAATGGCTTGTTCCAGGTTATAAATTTGGGGGCGAAACACAGACTCTCTAGCACTTCAAATAAGTACGGCCATTCGATGGTGTCAAACGCCATTCTGGCGTCAAGAGATAGAATTGCTGCCGCTTCCTTAATGGTGTAACTTTTTCCCAGCACACTGTGTAGCCGTCTAAGATTTAGTACTGTGTTCCGCCCAGGCAGAGAGCCGGATTGATCGGGATGCACAAGTTTCGTGATCACTGCATTAGTCTATTGGCCAGCAGTTTTGCCAATATTTTGGCTTCTGCGTTGAGAAGCAAAATGGGTCGGTATGAGTCACAAAGTTCAGTTGGCTTACCCTGTTTATGTATCCCTACGATGAAAGTTAGTCTTTGGTCACTGGTCAAGTAACCCCGTTGTATGCTTTCTTCGTACATTTCTTTTAGATGGGGTGCGATTTTTGTGGCGATCAATTCGTATAGTTCAATAGGGATCCCATTAGGTCCCATTGCTTTCCCGGATTGTAGACTATTAATAGCCCCTGTGATTTCTTCGTCCGTAATGTCACTATCTAGTAGAGTAATGTCGTCTGCTGCTAGGGAGGGAAGTCTCATTTCTGCAAGTAAGTCTCTGGAGTCTTCCGAAGTGGCCGAGGCAGTGGATGTGTATATCTGTCTAAAATGTGTTGCAAATGCCTCCACTATTCCCCGTGGGTCATTTATCCTTGCTCGGATTTCAGACATGCTACCCATCTATTTGCTTGTTCGCGTCTATCAAACCAAGCCAATAATTTACCCGCTTTATCGCCGGTTTAATATATTTTGGGGAGTATAGTCAGTCTTTTACTCTTGGCTTCCTCAGTTACCCTATTTTTATATACTTGTCTTTTGATATCCAGTGCATGAACAGCCTCGGCGGTGTCCGTTTGGGCGGCATGTGCTTCCTTCTCTAGAATCTCCGTTTCTAACTCTAAAAGGTCTTTTTTTCGGTCTTTTTTATGTCCGATCATTAGGGGGGTCGCCTGCCCTTTAATTACAGTTTTGAATGCTTCCCAAAGTGTCTGGGAGGAGGAAACAGAGTCTGTATTTTCTTTAAAATAGTTTTCTGTGGTTTGAACTAAGTCATCTCATAAATGTGGTAGTTTTAAGTACCCGGGGTTGAGAGAGATAGTGTTTCGAGTTAGTTTTGTTCCCCGGGAGTAAATAAGCCAGATCGGTGAATGATCGGATATTCCTCTCGCTAAGTGTCAGATTTCTTTAATGTAGGGCAACTGATGAGCCAATGTCAGTATGTAATCGATACGCGACTGCCTATTGTGTGCCCCTGAGTGGAAGGTGAATTTTTCGCTCTCCAAACATCTAGTAAACCCATTGCGTCTAAGTAGTTTGATAGGGTAGTGTTTTTACTGTGCGTACTTCTAGGGGGTTTTCAGTCTTTTTGTCCGCAGAGTTTAGATCTCCCCTGTAAGGAAGTGGGTTTCTGTTGCAGTAACCCCCCCACTTTTTGCCAGACCACTGATGCACTTTGACTTGCTGTGCCCTGGGTCCCTGCCAATCAGGTTCCCAGGGCCTGTGTTCTTTCCCCAAAACTGTACCCAATTGGCATCTCTGGCCACAGGTCAGCCCCTGGTAAATGGTACCATAGGTACCCAGGGCACTGTGACCAGGGAAGACCTCTAAGGGCTGCAGCACTTATTGTGCCACCCTTAGAGGCCCTGTACCTTTTCACACACACACTGCCTTTGCAGGCTGCGTGTTTTGGTGCAGAACAAAGTGAAGAGTCAACATGGCATACATCCCTGTGTGCCATGCCTACAACTCCACTGCCCTGGCATAGATCAGTCACCCCTCTAGCTGGGTGCCCTATGCCAGTGGTGAGGGTACAGGTGCATGAGCCCTGTACCCCTACAGTGTCCAAGTCCATTCTTAGACATTGTAAGTGCAGTGCTGCCATTAAGAGTATATGGTGCTGGGAGCTTGTCATTACGAACTCCACAGCACCATAATGGCTACCCTGAAAACTGAGAAGTTTGGTATCAAACTTCTTAGCACATTAAACCCACACTGATGCCAGTGTGGGATTTAATGAAAAATGCACACAGAGGGCATCTTTGAGATTCCCCCTGTTAAACGACCAGCCTCTGGTGGGTTCCCTGACTGGTACACACCAGCCTGCCACCACGAGACATGTTTCTGGACCCCTAGGGTTGGAGCCTACGCTCCCTGAGCCCAGAAACAAAGCCTTTCCTGGGCGGAGGTGTTCACACCTCCCCCAGGCCAGGAAGAGCCATCTGTGGCAGGGGAGCTTCAAAGGCCTGGCAGACTTTGTAATGCGACCCCCAGCCTCTCCTGCTATCAGGAGCAGGCCCCCTTCCTGTCTCCCCTCCCTTTCGGCGGGAAGACAGGCGGGAAAAATTAGCAAGCCCAGGAGGTGTGCCCACCTCTGCCAACTCCACCCCTCAGGTGGGGGAGGCGAGGTGAAGCCCACTCTCCAGTGCTCGCCATCTTGCAGATGGCAGGCACTCCCCAATCAGGACTAGGGATTGTGCTCACTCCCCCACGTGGGGTGATCACACCACGGGTGTAGTCACCCTAAGGTCTGTAGCCCATTGACTACTGACCTCCAGACCCCTAAAACGCCCCCTAAATACAGTATTTAGGGGGCAGCCCTGAACCAAGAACTCGGATCCAGCAACTACAAGAAAAGGAGAAGGACGAAAAGCCGTGCAGAGCTAACAAGAGGACGACGCCCACTGACTTGGCCCCAGCCCTACCGGCCTGTCTCCCCTCGAACCTGCTCCTGCAAAACCCCGGCGTGTCCAGCGGCCAGCAACCTCAAAAACCCCGGAGGACCTGCCTGCGTTCACTTTCCAAGCTGTTTCTCCCTGAACACCGGACGTGTTTGAACTGCAGCTCCTGGTGCCAGCCAGGAACTGCAAATCCAGCCCACTCTGCACCCGCCGAACCCGGCCCGAGCTCGAGTGGAAAAACACCCTGAGGAGGTCACCCCGGCGATCCTGACCCGAGATCCGGCGACCCCTGACCTGCCTCAAGCCTCCAGACGACGCCTGCAGCCTCAATCCAGAGGCCCCTCTACCGCGACCGGAGCGGGTAAGAAAATCCGACCCTAAAAGGCACCCCTGCACCTGACGCCCCACAGCCTTGTGTGCCCAAACCAACGGTGCCTAACCAACCCAAGACATCCCAACTTACCCCTCGAAGTGGTGGTCGCACCCAGAAGCCCTCGTTCCCGAGCCTGCAGTGCTTCTTCAAACCGGAGGCTCTCCATAGAAAACAACAGGTCGTCCGACGTCGAAACAGCACTCTGCACCCAGCCGCCCCCGTGCCGCTGAGGGTGCACCTTTTGTGCCTACTTGTTTCCCCATTTGCCCTGACCTAAACCCTAGGAGCTTTGCTCCCACAACCCAGTGGCCTGCTTGCCAGCAGCCACCAACCGGAGACCCCCTATCCTCCATAGGATAACATTGGGCCTCAACACTCTGCACCCGGCCGCCCTAGTGCCGCTGAGGGTGCAACAACAGTGCATCACTGACCTTGGGGGACCCCTGAGTCTAACCCCAGAACCCTAACTCAAAAGACCGAATACTTACCTCGAAACCGATAACCTGTTTTTCCTCATAGGATAACATTGACACTTTTTTCTCCCAAAAAGTTTCTAAGTGTCAACTTTTGAAAACTAAGAATATTCCTTAAAAATCGCACAAATAACCTAAACAAATTTTCTCAACTATTTGCAGGAAAGGTCCCAGTGCTGAATCTAGGTATCCAGCACTGAGTAGGAAAAGTAACGTAAAAGTAACTTACCTGTGAATTGAATTTCCTTCCATAGGATAACATTGGTGGTTCTATGTGAAAAAGTTTGTGTCAACTTTTGAAACACAAGAATATTCTTTAAAAATCGTACATCTAACTAAAACGCATTTTCTCAACTGTTTTCAGGAAATGTCCCAGTGCTGAATCTAGGATCCAGCACTGTTAGAAAAAGTAATCCGAAAAGTAACTTACCTGCAATTTACAGGAAAAGCCTATGTATTTCAATGTACTGGTCCAAAAAGTTTCTAAGTGTGGACTTTTGAAATCTGAAAATATTCTCTAAAAATCATACAAACTACAAAAACGTAATTACTTACCTGTTTTAAGTAAATGTCCCAGTGCTGAATCTAGGAGTCCAGAACTGGATTACAAAAGTAACGCAAAAGTAATTTTACCTGCATGTACCTTAAAAAGCCATTCATTTCAATGTACTGCATTTACTAAGTATTGCAACCTACTGCATCCCCTGTAAATCAAATCAAGTACAATCTTCATTGCTTTTTAAAACTGTGTACAACAAGTAACTTATTACTGAAAAGAATTGAATGCTTACCTGTATCAGGCTTGCTTAGTTCTAAAATAACAGTATATTTTTTTATACAAAAACAATTGGCCTAGAGTCCAGTTCTCGAGTGTGTGAATTCATTTGCTGACTGAATGTGTACATCAAATGCTTAACACTGTCCTCTGATACTGCCTTACTGCTCGACCAAGCTACCACTATTAGAGAGTAAGGTTCTATCTAACTTTAACCTCTGCCTACCTTTGGGGACTCTTGGACTCTATACACACTGTACCTCACTTTGGTGCAGTATATATAGAGCCAGTTTCTTACATCCCCCAAGTATCAAGTCTCCCTCGGGTAATTCCAGGAGTACTGCACTTAAGTCAGGTAGAGTTATTTTTTGTAGTGTCGGAGGAATATAGACTGTTAATATATTTAGGAGTTTGCCCTCCCAGCGGTGGCAGCGCATCTCCCCAGTGGGTCCGTCCATGTACGGTCTATTGTATATGGGCATCTCCTATTTATAAGTATTCCTGTCCCTCTGGAGCCTGTCGTGTAACCAGAGTGTACAATTAACTTGTACCTCCCTCTGTTCAATGCTTTACATGTATTGCCCACCAAGTGGGTTTCCTGCAGTAGTACTACGTCGGGTGTATGCCGTCTGAAATATTTTAGGGCTATCCCTCTTTTCAATTTGTCCCCAAGCCCATTGACGTTCCAGGAGAGTAACCTGAGGGTGGAATCTGCCGTACTCGAGGTCTTGCTTGTTATGGTAGTTGGTACTTCTGGACTTTCCTCCCCCATTGTCAGAAGATGTGGCTTGATGTTTGCGGTGTTGCGCTGTGTATGTCACTTCCTGTGCTAAGCTGATCTTAAGTGTAAATCTGTTTCGAAACTGTGTGGAGTGTGCTACTTCTGCTAATCTATCTGTTACACTACAGCTACCCCAACTTGCTGTATTGAAACAATAATCCTGGGTGTTGTCAAAAGGAAATGTTTTATCCCCCCCTCCCTGCATTACAGATCTGAAAGAGACACGTTAGTGACAGATTCCTTACCTTAGAATATCCCCAGGCGTCAGGCTGGATCCGGAAAGTTTTGCGTAGCAGTACCCTTGCGCGTCGGTAGGCGGCGTCGTGCGGCTCCGCGTCCGTCGTCGGCGTCGTGATCGCCGGGATGACGTCGCGGGCAGTACTTAGGCGCCGCCCCTGCGCGCTGACGCTCAGTTCTTCTTTTCCGCGCCAGTAAGCGCAGATCCGGGAAGAGCAGTGCCCTAGTCACTTTTTGACTATCTTTTTTGGTGAATTTTTTCACTGTTTCTTCAACGAGTCTTCACGACTCCTAAGGTGTCGTAGGGATGCCCGGCTTTAAGCCCTGCGAGGAATGTGGTCGCATGATGTCGATCACGGACCCGCACCTCGAGTGTCTCTTTTGTCTCGGCCGAGACCACGACACGAAGTCGTGTCCTGACTGCCGGAAACTTCATTCTAAGGCTTTGCGAGAGCGGTCTCGAAAGCTCCTTGAAGTCCGGCATTCGGCTCCGCGCCGCACCAAGCCCCGGTCCCGGGAGAGGTCGAGGGGCCGGACGCGGAGTCCCCGCCGTTCGTCGGATTCAAAGTCTTCGCGCTCCTCCGGTAAGTCGAAGCACAAGAAGTCTAAGCGGCGTCATCGCTCTAAGACTTCGCCTCGCCGGTCTCGCGACTCGGCTGAGGTCCCTGTCGGCACCGTCCCCGCCCCCGCGGCCCCGGACGTGCCTGTTGAGTTACCCCCGCAGTACCCGCCCTACCCGGGCTCGGGGGCGACTCCGGCCGATATACAGGAATTCCTGTCGGCCATGGCCCGCCTCTTCGGGCCTCAAGGTCCCTCCGGTGCGCCTCCGGGCCCGCGGGCCCTGATTGGGTTGCTCCGGCGTCGCCGTCGACTCCGGTCCCGGGCGTCGCCTGTCCCACCAGCCTTCGTCCCGGCCTCGGCTCCGGTCCCGGCCTTGACCCCGGCTCCGGTGGGGCCGCAACCCCCATCGACGCCGGTTGACCTAACCACGCCTCCGCCGACGCCGATGTCCCCGGTGCCGTTTCCAACGCCGTCCGGGGCTCCGGGCGGCGTCGTTCCCCGGTTCTCTCCGGGTCCGGACATGGTGCCGGACCGGCGTCGCCCGACCGCCGTATCCGGCGCCGATGAGACCTTGGGTCCCTGATGTCCCTCCTCCTCCATATTTTCAACCTGAGGAGGACCAGGAGAGCTGGGAGGGTCTGACGACCCTCTCACACAACAGTGCGAGTTTGACCCGGACTGGGTTGAGGAACTTGGGGATGCCAGTGGTCTGGATACCTCCCCTGACTCTGGCATGCTGTCTCCTCCCGTGGCAACGGAGGAGGGGGCTAATTTTGCAACGGTGTTGCGTGGAGCTGCTGGAGCCTTGAATCTCCAGTTGCCTACAGTGGTCGTCAGGTCTAACATCCTGACTGAAGTGCTTCAGCCGGCGGCCTCCTCTTCGGAGACTGTGCTGCCGTTCAACGAGGCACTGACTGACGTTCTTTGGGTGCCTGGTCCAAACCCACCACAGGGGCTCCTGTGGATAGGAACGTGGCCCGACGCCATCGCCCTGCTCCGGGCGACCCCCTGTTTCTCTCCCAACACCCCACCCCTGAGAGCTTGGTTGTCCAAGCCTCTGCCTCCCAAACCGCCTTCCCTACCGCCCCTCCGGATAGGGAATCCAAGCGCCTGGATCACTTTGGGAAGAAGGCTTTCTCTTCCTCCAGTGCTGGCTTGCGGTCTGTTAATACCGCTTGCCTCTTGGGCCGACACACCCACTCCCTGTGGGATTCGGTGGCAACTGTTTTGCCGCAGTGTTCTGAGGAGGTCCAGACACTGCTTACCCGCGCCATTGCGGAAGGGCGTGATGCGGCTAAATATACCATCCGCTGTGGCCTTGATACCGCCCGACTCGCTGGGCAGATCGCTTGCAACGACGGTGGCGCTGCGTCGCCACGCCTGGCTGAGAACCACTGGTTTTTCGGGAGATGTCCAGAATACACTCATGGACATGCCCTTTGATGGTGTCGGTCTTTTTGGTTCGAAGGCAGACCATGCGCTGGAGCGTTTCAAGGACTCTCGGGCTACTGCTAAGTCCCTGGGCCTTGCTGTTGTGCGCCCTCCGCTCACGTCTGCTTTTCGCCCCTTTCGTGGCCACGGAAGGGGCGCCCAGTCACGTCCGCAGCCCGGCCAACGGCCCGCGCAGCAAGCGCCTTCGCGTGGCCGAGGACGTGGATACCGCCGTGGCGGTTCGGGCAACCAGCGTGCGGGTCAGGCCACCACCTCCAACCCGTCCGCGGCCTCCAAGCCCTCCTAGTCCCTCCTTTCAGGTACACAGTACGCCAGTCGAGGGCAGGGTCCGCCATCACCTTCACCTCTGGCGTCCCATCACCTCGGACAGGTGGGTCTTGGACATTGTCCGAAGGGGCTACTCCCTCCCCTTCGAGACCACCCCCCAGCCATGCCACCTCAATTCCACCGCATGTCAGGGGATCACTTGGCGCTTCTACAGAAGGAAGTCACGGCCCTCTTGGCCAAGAGGGCCATCGAGCATGTTCCGACCCCAGAAGTAGGGCGTGGTTGCTACTCCCACTACTTTCTGGTGCCCAAAAGGACAAGGAGGACATGCGTCCTATGTTGGACCTCCGGAACGTCAATCGCTTCCTCCGGAAGGAGAAGTTCAAGATGCTCACCCTAGCTCAGGTCTTGACTGCCCTCGACCCCGGAGACTGGTTGGTAGCGTTGGACTTGCAGGACGCCTATTTCCACATCCCCGTCCTGCCGGCCCACCGGCGTTACCTTCGGTTCACGGTAGGCCTCGAGCATTTTCAGTTCACCGTGCTCCCCTTTGGCCTGACCAGTGCCCCTCGGGTGTTCACGAAAGTGATGGCGGTGGTCGCAGCTCATCTGCGCCGGGCGGGGGTTTCAGTCTTCCCCTACCTCGACGACTGGCTGCCGAAGGCGGGCTCGTCCCAGGCAGTCGTCTCCCACCTCCAGACTACGGCCGAACTCCTGCACTCGCTGGGGTTCTCCATCAATGTGCCAAAGTCGCATCTGATTCCTTCTCCACAGCTCCTTTTCATCGGAGCAGTTCTGGACACGACGCAGTTTTGGGCCTATCCTCCCGAACGGCGAGTCCGGGGATATTCAGGCTATGATTCCGATCTTTCAGCCTTTATCCTGGGTTTCGGTACGGATGACCCTGAGGCTGCTGGGCCTCATGGCCTCCTGCATCCTGCTGGTCACTCATGCCAGATGGCATATGCGGGCTCTGCAGTGGGACCTGAAGTTCCAGTGGGCGCAGCACCAGGGCGACCTGTCCGATCACGTCCAGATCTCGGAGGGGGCTGCAAGACAGTTGCAGTGGTGGCTCTCGAACCGGCAATGGGTCATGGGCAGATCCCTCTCCCTTCCCCAGCCAGAGCACACGGTTGTGACGG
This sequence comes from Calotriton arnoldi, assembly GCA_963921515.1. Taxonomy (NCBI): domain Eukaryota; kingdom Metazoa; phylum Chordata; class Amphibia; order Caudata; family Salamandridae; genus Calotriton; species Calotriton arnoldi. The sequence continues at coordinate 619,584 of CAWUFW010008028.1, forward strand.
ACGCGTCCCTTCTGGGATGGGGCGGTCACATGGGAGAGGCGGAGATCAGAGGCCTCTGGTCTCCGGCGGAGTCCCGGCTCCATATCAACCTTCTGGAGCTCCGGGCGATCCGACTTGCACTCAAGGCATTCCTTCCCTCTGTCAAAGGGAAGGTAGTGCCGGTGTTCACAGACAACACCACCGCCATGTGGTACTGCAACAAACAAGGCGGGGTGGGGTCGTGGACCCTTTGTCAGGAGGCTCTGCGCCTCTGGACATGGCTGGAACATCAGGGCATGTTCCTGGTGGTTCAACACCTGGCAGGTTCCCTGAACGCCAGGGCGGACGAACTCAGCCGCAGGTGCATGATGGATCACGAATGGCGTCTTCACTCGGAAGTGGCGCAAGGACTCTTTCTACAGTGGGGAGAGCCTTGGTTAGATCTATTCGCCACCGAAGAGAACGCGCAATGTCATCAGTTCTGCGCGTTGGAATTTCCAAGGCGGCACTCGCTCGGCGGCAGCTTTTCGTCACGAGTGGAGTTGCGGTCCAATGTACGCCTTTCCGCCTATACCACTTCTACCCAGAGTGTTGAAGAAGATTCGGCACGACCGGGCCCAAGTCATTCTTGTGGCTCCGGACTGGGCTCGAAGAGTTTGGTATCCCGAGCTACTCAATATGAGCGTAGATCCCCGATCCGTCTGCCTCTTCGGGAGGATCTTCTGTCGCAGCAGCAGGGGACGGTCCTCCACCCGAACCTGTCCAGTCTACACCTGCTTGCGTGGAGATTGAGCGGCGGCAGTTGATTCCTTTCGACTTGCCTCCCGAAGTTTGTGATGTGATTCTGGCAGCCAGGCGTCCCTCCACTAAGGTGGTATACGCCTGCAGGTGGAACAAATTTGTGGCATGGTGCACAGCAAAGGCTGTGAATCCCCTTTCTGCCCCTCTTTCTGGAGGTCCTTCTGTTCCTTCTCTCTCTGGCCCAACAGGGTTCTGCCCTGGGTACCATCAAGGGTTATCTTTGTGCTATCTCGGCCTTCCTCAGGCTCCTGATCAGCCCTCCCTTTTCAAGTCCCCTGTTGTTAACAGGTTCTTAAAAGGCATTACTCACCTCTTCCCTCCTGTTCCGTTTGTGATGCCTCAGTGGGACTTGAACTTGGTTCTTACCTTTTTAATGTGCGCTCCCTTTGAGCCTCTACATAACTGTCCTCTTCGTCTTCTGACTCTGAAGACAGCCTTTCTGGTGGCCATCACCTCCGCTCGGCGGGTGAGTGCGCTCCAGGCTCTATCTTGCAAACCTCCCTTTCTGTCTGTTCATCCAGACAAGGTTGTTCTTCGGACGCGTCCGTCCTTCTTGCCAAAGGTGGTTACTGCTTTCCACATTGGGCAGACCATCACTTTGCCCACCTTCTTTCCGCCTCCGCATCCTTCCAGAGAGGAAGAGAAGCTCCACCGTCTGGACCCAAAACGTGCGCTCTCTTTCTATATTGACCGCACAAAACACTTCCGGGTGGATGACCAGCTCTTTGTTGGCTACGTGGGCGCCAAAAAGGTCGGGCGGTGCACAAGAGGTCCATCTCCCGCTGGGTTACCTTGTGCATCAAGACCTGCTATTCTTTGGCTAAGAAGGAGCCTCCTGTTGGGCTGCGTGCCCATTCCACCAGGGCAACGGCTGCTACCACGGCCTTGGGCCGCGGTGTTCCGCTGCCGGTTATCTGTCAGGCAGCTACGTGGGCCTCGCTGCACACGTTTACAAAGCATTACTGCCTTGACAGTCAGGTCCGGAGGGACGGCTTCTTTGGCCGTTCTGTCCTCCAGGACTTCCTTGTCTGATCTTTGTTCGCAGACCCACCACCGGGGTTGGTATTGCTGGGGTATCTATTCTAAGGTAAGGAATCTGTCACTAACGTGTCTCTTTCAGATGCACAAGTTACTAACTTGTAGTAACGATATATCTGTAAGAGACAGTAGTTAGTGACAGATTCCTACCGCCCACCCATCCTCCCCGTTCTGCAAACTGATTTCTAGGGTTAAGGACATCCCTTTCAGGGCCCTAGTATTTTTCAGACACCTATGTCAGCTTCTTGCATGGCTCTGCGTTCCTGGCGCGGAAAGTCGTGTACAGAACTGACGTCAGCGCGCAGGGCGGCGCCTAAGTACTGCCCGCGACGTCATCCCGGCGATCACGACGCCCGACGACGGACGCGGAGCCGCACGACGCCGCCTACCGACGCGCAAGGGTACTGCTACGCAAAACTTTCCGGATCCAGCCTGACGCCTGGGGATATTCTAAGGTAAGGAATCTGTCACTAACTACTGTCTCTTACAGATATATCGTTACACAAGTTAGTAACTTGTGCTTCTGGAACTGCCCGCCTCCCCAACATTGCAGAGCACCTGTCGTCCCTCCCCATTAAACTCGGGGGGGGGGGGGGGTAATCTAGGATCCCCAGGAGCCAATGTCCCCACCCATACTCTTCCCAATGATGAATACTGTGTGGTGCCAATTTCACAGTTCTATTTACTTTTCCCGCTTTCTTCTTCTTCCATGAAATGGCGCCGAGGAGTTAGCGGTTCAGGTTTATGTGTTAATTACCATGGCATTAGTGCAGGACCTTTTGCTTCAGACCCCATAGGACTATGTACAATTCGCCTCTGTGGCTACCACATATTGTTTTAGTATTGGCACTAAAGAATGTCATCTTCAGGTTAGCTGCTCACACACATCTTTGTCCGATCCTTCATTTGGTTTCCTGGTGCTTTCTCGCATTGCATCCGTTGTCGTCATCCGGTTTGCACTCTTCCCTGACTTGTCGTCCGAGGGCTTAGGCTTGCCCACTGTGCGCCATCCTTCTGGCCAGTCCCAAGTTTCTTCAGGAGTGGAGAAGAACCAAGTTTTACCTTGTGCCTCCACCCTCAATTTGGCGGGGAACAGCATTGCGTACGTTGTCTCGGAGCGCCTTTTTCACTTCAAGGAAGTTGAGCCTTTGCTGTTGCACATTGAGTGTGAAGTCTGGTAAGAATGCAATTGATGCACTTTCGTATCGTACTTGTGGAGTTGTACGGGCTGTTTGCAGTATGACGTCATGGTCGCGGAAATTAAATATTCGGGCCAGGATCGGTCTTGGTGGGGCTCCTGGTCTGGGCTTACCTCCTGGGACTCTGTGCCCTTTCGACGGAAAAGTAATTAGATAGTACTCGGGGTTGCAGGTATTTTTGTATTAATTCTTCTACAAAGAGATCTGCTTCTAGCCCCTCCGCCCGTGCCGGCACTCCAATAATTCTTATGTTGTTCCTTCTGGAGCGGCCTTCGTAATCTTCCAACTTAGTTTCCAGTGTTTTGGTTGTGGTTTGCAATCGTTGAACTTGTTGTTGAAGAGTCTTGGAGTCCACTTTCAATGAGTTTCACGACTTGGACTTCTTGTACCCGGTCTCCCAAGTTGCGCAGATCTGCTCTTATTAACGAGACCTCAGTGGACACCGAATCTATATGTGCTTCCAATGCAATTTGTACTTTATTGATCGCCGCAATGAAGTCATTTAATGTCGGTTCCTCCTTTTCTATGGGGCGGTCGGATTGGTTATGCACATCTTCCCTGCTTTTATGTAGGGCATACTTGTCTAGCTTAGTTAGATTTGTCCCACGCCCTCCTTTGTTGCCCGACATGGTTGGTGTAGACAGGCGTAATTTGAGACGTTTGTCCACAGGCTTCCCCTACCTGGGTAATCCCTGCCGCCCGCTCGGCGAATGTTCGCCACGGCCTGTCGGTTTTCCCTGTGGAGGGAAGGCCTAGACTATCTGTGCGCCGTCTTGGTTATTGCGTTTTGCGTGGGCGTTGCTCGGCGTGTATTAGCTCGACTGTTTGTATCGCGCTAGGTCGGAAGCAGGAGAGTGGCACAGGTTCGATATGTTACTTTGCTCTAGTGCTCACCCCACATCCCCGCGCAGCTGCACGGGGCAAAGGGGCAGTCCTTACTATTAATCTGCTCTCTGTTCCCTCCTTTGCTGCCGTGTGAGATATAGTTCTTTTCCCCTCAATTATGATGTTCGCTGTACTCGCTGTGTCACCAGGTCTTATTCGTGGGGGCCTCAATATCATCTTGTCTCAGTCCCCAATTACAGCTGCCCAGCTCCTCAAGGATGACTTCTGTACCACCGGTACACCCAGCAGGTCGCGGAGTCCGTGGGCACTTTTTATTGTGGACCCTCAATTCAGTCAACTTACGGCCCTCTCAGAGGCGGGTTCCTCTCACGGTCACTCCGATTCCTCTGGGGACCCAGATTCAGCACCCAATGCTCATGGCGGCCAGGCACGCCTTACCTCGCTGTGCAGGTATTTTAAAACTGCGTGTCAGCAAAACCTCGTCGCAGTTCTTAACACAGCTCCATCAAGGGAGGGGGATGCCTCACATGTGCCACTCCTCGACAAAAGCCCCCCCCCCCCTTCCCCGCCTTCAGCTGGATCGGGCCTGCTCACTGCCGGGGGCCCCGCCTTCAACGCTTCGCACCGGGCTCCCGGGCACGCCCAGGCCTCTGTGATTGATATAACAGTACTGAGGGCCCGGGGGCAGACAGCAGGCAAAGCGGCTAGGCAGCACTCAGTACATCCTGGCGGGGAGGGGCTCCTCCCCTTTCGCGATCCGCCCCTCTCACTCGCGATGGTCTCGGGTCTCACAATTACTGCAGCTCCCGTCTGCTGCACGCTGCACAGGCCTCGGTCGGGTCTTCGAGTCTCCGTAGTCTACGCAATTCCGCCAGTACCACCGGAGACGTCTGTAGGGAAACTGACCTCGCTGGCAGCAATTTGGTTCCACTTCGGCAGATTTATGGAGCGGATTTTGGGGGAAAAGGGCTCGGCTTCCCGGGAGCTAAACTAGTGTGCAGCCATTTCCCAGTGGTGTTGACCACGCCCCTCCCGCTTGAGTGATTTTTGATGACTTTCTCTTTGTTTTTGTTTAGTGCCAAGATGCTTATTGAGTGAATATTCGCCCTCAATAAAATTAAAAACACAATTGTACATCAGTATGGCTTGTTGCATGCTTGATAAGTCTAGAAGTACATCGGTGCCTCATTTAGATGGACTGTGAAGCATAGTTTTCGCAGTCTGGGTTGGAAATCTGATGACTTTCTAGAAGGGAGGCTTTTTAACCAGATATCCTTGCAACAAACTCCACCTTAGCAAATTTAGATCAAGACGTATTAAGAGTTCAAACATTAACTCGAAACTAAACAGCAACTAGAAACTAGAAATTAAAAAGTAAAGTAAACTTATTTCAAATACTTTCCAATCCTTAAAATCCACATTCATTCATTTCTTCTTTCAGTGGAGTATGAACAACATGAAAGATAAACCCTTATTTGTTGACTAAATGGTCTGCTATTAGAAGATATGGACTTAATAAAAAATAACGTTCTGCGGTGGCCACCATTGCACTTTGTGTTCGGCATGATATTCGGTTTATCAGTTAATGCTCTATGATATTAGCAATGGTCGGTGAAATGGCAAACTGGGAAGTCAGTCCTGCCTTTAGCTGACTAAGAGCGGTGCGTGCATTTTGGCATGCCATTTGTGCAGCGCATACTCTAGCCATTGATGTAGGCCTTGGGCTTTGTCCCAGTTTCTCCTGCAGATTATACAATTAAGTAGGGAAAGCCATCGCTGGATAGTGAACAATAGCATTTGACACAGTTAAGCTGACCCTATACCCTCCAGATGGAAATGCATCTGTACTTGACCTGTGCTCAGCAGTCTTACACAACTCTGGGTGAGATGGGAGAAGTATTTTTGTGTGCAATCATGGCTTGGCATGTAAGATCTTGTTCCCTTATTTTACTTCCACAGATATTTCAACCTTGACTGTGCTCCAGCAATGGATTTAATAGTGGCCACTTTATTATAAGGAATTATAATAGACGGAAAGAGTTGAAGTAAGGCCTTTTAGTAGTAGTAGTAGAAGTAGTGAGCCAATGTACCGAATGCTGTTTGAAAGTTTGTTTTGTTTCACTAGCAGCATCTAGTGCTTGATTGATCTTCAGATTATGATCTCTAGTAAATGCATTTATTCAAACTGATGGTGTTGTCAATTTTGTGCCTCTAGATTTTGCCAGGGATTGCAAACATCCAGCCATCAGTGAGAAACATGGCTGTTTTATGTTTGGGTTGCAGTGCCTTACAGAACAAGGACTTTGCAAGACAGCATCTAGCATTGTTGTTACAGGTTAGTGTTAATTTATTATTAAAGTAATTTTTGGTTATAAATGAAACAAACTACGATTTTCATTGGTGGGAAAAATATTTTCAAATGCAAACTAGTATACTTCAGTTCATGAATGATTACGTATAAATAGTTAGTGCTGTAGTGGGAACATATGGATTAAACTGTACATACACTTAATGAGGTAACTTTTCTAAAACTGCTATAGTCTTTGAACTATGTTGTTAAATCCTTTGCTATCCATGTTGTTTGCTTAACACTACCTAAATACTTTTATAATTAAATGAATTGCCCATGGTCATGGGCTACTTGTAAACTTTTGGGGTATGGTGTACTGTGGCTTCTGATGGATACATCTGCCTGTGGATTCCTCACCTTTTGAATATCCCCTGCGCCAGCATTCCGTGGAAACTTTTTCCTAGCTCTCCACGCCGACGAGGTCGTCACAAAGCCATGGCTCCGCTCGCGACTCCGCATGACGTCACCGGACCCATAAGAGAGCCTCGTCGGCGTGATGTCAGTTCCCTTTTTTCCGCGCCGTCGACGCGTAACAGTTTTCTGGGACTCTCCATACTGTATTCGAGTTACTTTGATATTTCTCCAGCTTATAACTGTAGCTTTACGATGGCGACTTCAAGAAAGTCTGGATTCAAGCCCTGTAGAGAGTGTGGGGGTCATATGTCCATCACTGACCCCCATGAGAACTGTTTGTGGTGTTTGTCATCGGACCACGACGTAGAGGGCTGTTCATGCTGTCGCAAGATGAACCCGAAAGCCTTCATGGCAAAAGCAAGGAAGGAGAAGAGGGGTCGGAAAAGGTCCAAATCGAAGTCATCGACCTCGTATGCTTCGAAGTCGAGGAAGCACAAAAAGAAGAGGAGGCATGGTTCTCGGCATCGTTCGTCGAAGGGAAAGGCTTCGAGGTCACCTTCTCCGGCGCCTCGGCGTCGACAAAAGGACTTTGTGTCGCCTTCGCCATCTCCTCGGGTGACTCCGGTACATTCTCCTTCGCCTAAAGGTACACAGTCGCGGTCGCCGGCGCCGAGGGGCTCTCCGGCTTCGGAGGGCTTACCGGCTCAGGACGAACTTTCTCCTGTGCACTAGACTGTGCCTGTGGCTCCGCCTGTGGATCCGGCTGTTCCGGCGCCGGATGTTCCTCGTGTGGATTCTGACTCTGCTCCGTATCCTCCATTTCCTGGACCGGGTTCAGATCCCACGCATTTTCTAAATGCTATGTATGGTATGGCGTGTTTGCCAAGGCAGCCTTCCCCTTCGGAGCACCTTCGGGTCCCGTGGGTCCGCTTGCCTTCAATTTGGGCGTGCCTCAACAATATGCCCAGGCACCCTTCGTGCCTTTTATGCCGACGGCGCCGTCTTGGCAGTTTCCGGCACCGATGTTTTCGACGCCGTATACACAGTCCCTGGCGCCATCTGGTGGCCCTTCCTCTCGACTTCGTACGGCGCCAATTCCTGTATCGGACCCTCCATCGACGCCGGCTCCAGAGCCATCAGCGCCGCGTGTGGCGCCATCGACGCCGCAACCGAAGTTGCGTTCGAGTAGAGAGGCACAGAGACTGTTGGAAGAAGAACAGTTTCGAAGAGAAGAGGTTGAAGAAGGCGAAATTGAGGAGTCTGTCGACGATTTCGAGGGAACTTCAGGAGGCTAGTGGCCTGGACACCACCCCAGAGTGGGAGCTTTCTTCTTCAAGAGTCTCGCCAACTCAAGAGGTGGCTCCCTATCATACAGTCATTATAAAGGCTGCGGAGCTTTTGGACTTGCAATTGCCTACAGCAGAGTACAAACCAAATTTGCTCACAGGTTTTACATTCTCCATCTTCTATAATTGAACCACTGTTGCCGTTTTATGAGGCTTTAACCGAGCCTATCCTTGAAGTGTGGCGTAAACCTCTTTCTGCTCCTGCTGTTTCGAAAACGGTGGCAAGGAGATACAGGTCTGCCCCAGGGGACCCTGCCTTTCTTGATCTGATCCGTCCCCTGAAAGCTTAGTGGTACAGGCGTCCTGTTCTAAGCAGTCTACAGGCGCATTTCCTCAAGCTCCTGCCGACAGGGACTCTAAAACAAATTGGAGCAATCGGCCAAGAAAGTCTTTTCTTCTTCAAGCATGGCGTTAAAGTCAACCAATGCTACCTGTTTGCTGGGGAGATATATACACGCCCTGATGGATTCTGCTGAACAATTAGCACCCAAGCTACCTGAGGAGGAACGTGGTAATTTTATGGAGGTGCTAACGGATGCACAGGCTGCAGCTCGTCAAGTTATACAGTCTGGTCTTGACACGGCTGATTCGGTGGCCAGGGTTATGAGCTCCTCCGTGGTTACCAGGAGACAGGCTTGGCTCAGATCCTCTGGGTTTTCCCCAGATGTACAGGCTACCCTCCTTGACCTTCCATTTGATGGATCAAAACTGTTCGGAGAGAAGGCTGATTCTGCGCTTCAAAGATTCAAGGACAGCAAGGCCACGGCAAAGTCCTTAGGTTTGCAAACTCAGTCAAGGGGTTTGGTTATAGAAAGTATCGAGGATTTGGAAGATCGTCCTTTCGTAGTCTGCGACAGCCTCAGCAACAACAGCAACAAAACCCTCTTTACAAATCTTACAGAGGGAAAAACAGGGGTCGCCCGCGAGGGTCTACCCGTCAATTCTCCTCCTCTTCCTCTATCTCCCCTACTCTCCCTGGTAATGCAGGAAAGCAGCCCTAGATCCCCCCCATCCTGGAGCATGTGGGTCCTGTTGGGGGTCGGCTGTCCCACTTTCTACAAGATTGGAAATCGGTCACTTCGGACCTTTGGGTTTTGAATCTTGTAGAGAATGGGTACGCCCTTCCCTTCCGGGAATTCCCTCCTCCTTACCCTCCTCGTCAAGGTTTCTGTTTGGAAGATCAGCTACTTCTTCTTCAGAAGGAGGTCCTTGCCTTATTGCAAAAAGGTGCGATAGAGGTAGTCCCGGAGCAGCAAAGGGTTCAGGGTTGCTACTCCTGGTATTTCCTGATTCCCAAAAAGGATGGCAGGTTACGTCCGATCCTGGACCTCAGGGTCTTGAATTTTTACCTCAAACAGGAGAAATTCAAGATGCTGACCCTTGCTCAGGTTCTTCAGGCGCTGCAGCAAGAGGACTGGATGGTGTCGATCGATTTGCAGGATGCGTATTTTCACATCCCCATCCTGAAGTCGCACAGGAAGTATCTCCGTTTCATGGTAGGGTCGCAGCACTATCAGTTTGCGGTCCTCCCGTTTGGTCTTACTACTGCACCTCGAGTCTTCACAAAGGTGATGGCAGCTCATCTCAGGAGGTCGGGGATTCCAGTTTTTCCCTATCTGGACGACTGGCTGCTCAAAGCGGAGTCGCCGGAGATGGTGCTTCATCATCTGCGGGTAACAGCTCAGCTGTTGTTCAACTTGGGTTTTTCAATAAATGTACCCAAATCTCACCTGGTGCCCTCTCAGCGCAACCTGTTCATAGGGGCAGTACTGGATACTACTGTGTGACGAGCTTTTCCGCCTCCACAAAGGATTCTCGACATTCAGGAAATGACCCCTTTGTTTCACAATGGAGCGGTTGTTCCAGTCTTGAAGGTCCTTCACCTGCTCGGTCTGTTCGCCTCCTGCATTCTGTTGGTCAACCATGCACGCTCGCACATGAGGGCACTCCAGTGGTGCCCCCGCAGGCAGTGGTTTCAACACAACGGGGATCTCAGGGAGTCGGTCAGGATCGCCAGAGACACTGCAGCGGAGCTGTCTTGGTGGAGTGTGGAGGGCAACCTGACTCAAGGAAAGCCCTTTTAGCTTCCTCCACCGGTGGCCACAGTGATCACGGATGCCTCCACTCTAGGGTGGAGTGCTCATCTGGGGGATCTGGAGGTCAAAGGTCTTTGGTCTCCAGAGGAAAGGTTGCTTCACATCAACCTTCTGGAATTGCGGGCGATACGTTTGGCACTAAAAGCTTTCCTTCCTTCCCTTCGCGGTCAGTCGGTTCAGGTCCTGACGGACAACACTACCGCGATGTGGTACATCAACAAGCAGGGAGGTGTAAGGTCGTTTTGTCTCTGCAGAGAGGCTCTGCGACTCTGGTCCTGGCTCAGGACCATCAGATGTGTGTTTGCAAATCATCTAGCCGGTGTGCTGAATGTTTGTGCGGACAGTCTCAGTCGGCATTACTCGGCCGATCACGAGTGGCGGCTTCATCCGGAGGTGGTCCATCACATCTTCGAGATGTGGGGGTCTCCTCGGTTGGACCCGTTTGCCACTCACGAGAACGCGCACTGCCCGTTGTTCTGCAGTCTCCATTATCCGATGCAGGGGGCTCTGGGGGACGCGTTTCAATTGGATTGGAGTTCGCAACTCCTCTACGCGTTGCCTCCCATACCCTTGATTCCTCGGGTTCTGAGGAAGATTCGCCAAGACCAGGCCCAAGTTATATTGATCGCTCCGGATTGTCCAAGAAGGGTGTGGTACACAGATCTACTTCACCTCTCATCGCACCCTCCGCTCCGTCTCCCTCTCAGGACAGACCTTCTCTCGCAGTCGCTGGGGCAGGTTCTACACCCCCACCTCCAGAGCCTGCACCTTCATGCCTGGAGATTGAACGGGGCAACCTGAGTTCCTTCTCTCTCCCGCCGGACGTAGTGGATGTTATTTTATCGTCCAGGCGACACTCCACTAAGTCTATTTACTCCTCCAGGTGGTCTAGATTTGTCAAATGGTGTGCAGAGAAGTCCATTGATCCTTTAAAGGCCAAATTGTCAGATATTCTTCAGTTTTCGCTGTTCTTGGCCCAGCAGGGCTGTGCTGTGGCCACTGTTAAGGGCTATTTGTCAGCTTTATCGGCGTTTCTTTGTTTGTCGGATCAGCCCACTTTGTTTAAATCTCCCATAGTTTTGAGATTTATTACGGGCCTTACCAATAGGTTTCCGCCTACTCCCTTTGTTATGCCTCAATGGGATTTAAACCTTGTTTTGACTTTCTTGATGGGTTCCCCGTTTGAACCCTTACATAGTTGTCCTTTGAGACTTCTGTCTTTTAAAACGATCTTTCTTGTGTCTATTACCTCAGCCAGGAGGGTAAGTGAGCTTCAGGCTCTCAGTTCAAAACCCCCGTTTTTGACCATTCATGCTGAAAGGATGGTCCTCAGGACCAGGGCTGCTTTTCTGCCTAAGGTGGTTACTCCCTTCCATCTAGGGCAGTCCATTACTCTTCCTTTGTTCTATCCTCCCCCTCACCCTTCCAAGGAGGAGGAGAGACTTCACCGCCTCGATCCTAAAAGAGCGGTTAGCTTTTATTTGGATAGGGCTAAAGGTTTGCGATTGGACGATCAGCTCTTTGTGGGCTACGTTGGACGCATGAAGGGCAAGGCTGTGCACAAGCGCACTCTTTCCAGATGGATCATCTTGTGCATCAAGATTTGCTACGCCCTGGCTGGCAAGAAACCGCCTGAAGGTATTGGAGCTCATTCCACCAGAGCCAAGTCATCCACTTCTGCTTTGGCCAGAGGTGTTCCTGTAGTGGACATTTGTAAGGCTGCGACTTGGGCCTCCCTCCACACTTTCGCAAAGCATTATTGCTTGGATTCCGAAGTGAGGAGGGAGGGCCACTTTGCGCGCTCTGTCCTGCAGGACTTTTTCGTATAGAAGGGTGGACACCCTCCTCCGGGAGTGGGACTGCTGTGGGATTCTATTCAAAAGGTGAGGAATCCACAGGCAGATGTATCCATCAGAAGAACAAGTTACTTACCTTCGGTAACGCTTTTTCTGGTGGATACAGTATCTGCCTGAGGATTCCTCACTGACCCACCCTCCTCCCCGTTGTCCACCCTTGTATACCTTTAAAAGTGGCTTTGTTTAACATGTCTGTTTTGCATCGTCTCTTCTATCTACCTATATGTGGTTTATAGGAAATGCTTTTATTCTTTGGCTTTCCTTTGTAATTTTACAATGTGTGTATTTGTATGAATATTGTGTACTGTGTATACTTTAAATCTGTTGTCGGTCCACCTGTTCGCCTCGGAGGCACGGAAAAAATGGGTGGAACTGACGTCATCATGCCGACGAGGCTCTCTTATGGCTCCGGTGACGTCATGCGGAGTCGCGAGCAGAGCCATGGCTTTGTGACGACCTCGTCGGCGTGGAGAGCTAGGAAAAAGTTTCCGCGGAATGCTGGCGCAGGGGATATTCAAAAGGTGAGGAATCCACAGGCAGATACAGTATTCACCAGAAAAAGCGTAACTTGTTCATCTTGTGCAGAGCTGGCACTTGACTCAAAATTTATTATGCAGACCGTGGACATGCGTTACCATGTACCGTGCATGCATGCATACATGCTTTCACACATCCCCAAAGGATGTCCACACATGCAAAAAACATCAGCTCTGGATTTTTAATTGTATTTCTGTTATGGAAAGAAAAATAAAGGTGGCAGTACATGAAAATAATCTAAAAATTGTCTACATGGTGGATGACAATCTTTGATAAAAATCAATATCCTCAAGTTCAAACACTTATATTTACATTTAGCACCAAAATCTTGCTTGTCAAAAAGGAGCTCCCTAACTTGTATACACTCCTGCTCATAGTTTTTCTCAATTTTTTTTTTTTGTCTGTAGCCTGCTGGGGGACTTGTCAGTATTCTGAAGGGAACTCTATATTAAGTGGCAGTATACAGCCTTGATACAGACTGTAATAAATGCTGCTCCTGAAATGTCTTAAGCTTCTCCCTCCCAGATAGTCTTGCACCACTTTAGATAATATTCTTCAGTGTTATGAGAAAAAATGACACCCCTGATCTGTGATTTAAGGTATGAATTTAAACATGTGAACTCACTTGCATATTCTTCTGAAGCTGCTGTTTTTTATCTTCTAATATGCTATTGCATATATATGACATATGAGCTATTGATACACTAACAACTTATAAGAAAACCTTGTTTTGCAGCGTGAATCTTTCTGGATTCACTATGCTGTGCATTATTCCGCGGTCTAGTGGTTGGGTCCGGAATCGTAGTTTTCTTTTTGTGTAGCCCAGGTGGGCGTCGACGCCCCACCATTTGGTGTCCTTCCGTGACGTCGGCGCGCTTCCTCCGGAAGCTCCCACCCTTGGGCGCCATCTTCAGATTCTTTTTTCCGCCGTTGGGGGTCTGGATCGTCGTGAAGAGCTCCAGAGTTGGAAGAGGAGAAAAGAGGAGAGAAAAAGCAGAAAGAACCGAGAAAATTGGAGTTTCTTCATCACAAGACAAAGAACATACTACCGGGACGACGAAGTAGGTGAAAAGTGGAGAAAACTTCGACGTCCGACGGAGAATGCGCACACAGGGGGCTCCCTGAGCGCGGGAATGGACAAGACACCATTCAAATTTTGCAGGAACTGCCACCACAAGTTCGCGCAGAAGGACCAGCACCCAGTCTGCAAACTCTGCCTACCGATCGACCATCAGAGTACCGACTGCAACGCCTGCTCGGCATTCGCCCCCAAGACCCTCAGAGTGAGGGACAGACAGAGGAGAGCAAACTACAGTATGCAGGGGCAGGGACAACCCCCGTCGCTGCGGGACCTGGGCCTCTCCAGCGGGGAAGAGGACAACATCGCCTCGGGACCAGAGGACTGCACGGTCGTAGAGACCGATACCAGACCAAGGAAGGAGGTAAGAGAGACGTCGACCCCTAAAACCCCGACAGACTCTCGAAAACCAGAGCCAAAGTCCTCGAAAGGAGCACTGGCGTCGAAGCAATCGACGACCACAGCTGCGTCCAAGGACAAACAGCCCAGCGGATCCTTCAAGAAGGACTCCCGGTCGGCGAAAGCTCACGAGACACCCAGGTCGTTGAAGCACGGCTCCGAGAAGCCGCACCCGACGCCGAAGGGGAAAGAGCAAACGGCAACTTCGACGTCAACATCCACGACCTCGAAGAGAGCCGCCGACACTCTCGACGCCGAACAAGCGGCAGAGATGGAGAGGAAGAAGAGAAGGCTCGAGGCCGAGATGACCAGTATCCTACAAAGAAAAAAGGATTTCGACGAACGGATGAGTAGATACACCATCCCTTCGAAGCCCCTGACGGTTATCGAACCAGAAGTCCAAGAGGAGTTCGATGCCACCGAACCGCCGAAAACTCCCGAACCGTCGGAGCAACAGGACGAGGAGGGCCTGTATTACTACGCTGAGGGTGACGAGGACCAGCAGACTCACTTCGGCTCGACACCCTCGGAGGCTCAAGACCTGGACTGGCAGGATCTCGACGCCGAAAATCCAGAAGAGGCCGTGGAGACGTATCCGTCGAGGCCTTCGCCGCCGGACGACATTGGAATATACAACATAGTCGTCAGGAACGCTGCAGCAACCTATAGGGTGGAAATGGAGGAGGAAAAGCCCAAGGCCTGTTTTCTCCTGGAGACACTGCTGCCAACTCAAACTAGGAGCCAATTCCTTCCGATGCTCCCAGGTGTACTGGACCAAGGCAGGGAGGCTTTCAAGGAGCCAGCTAACTGCAGATCTGTCACCCCCCAGGGCAGAGAAAAAATACAAACACTCTTCTAAGGATCCCCCATATATCCAGGGATCTGTGCCGGCTGATTCAATTATTACTGCAACAGCCAGGAAGAGGGCCAACGTTCCCACAAACTCCGGGCCACCTCCAGACAAGGAGAGCAAAAGAATAGACCTCACAGGGAGGAAAATTGAGAGGAATGCGGCAATCCTTTGGCGCATTGCCAACTCCAATGCCCTGATAAACAGGCATGCCTACCAACATTGGGATGAAGTAGGACAGTTGCTCAAACTGCTCCCGACTGAACACCAGCAAAGAGCGGCCCACCTGGTGGAGGAGGGCAAGAATATGCCAACACCTGCCTGAAGTCGGCCTTGAACGCAGCGGACACGTCAAGCAGGCTAATGATGATCGGGGTAACAGAGCGGAGACATGCCTGGCTGAGGATCTCCGGGTTCAAACCGGAAGTACAAAACAACATCCTGAACCTACCCTTCAATGGGGAGAAGCTGTTCGGCACGCCCGTGGACGAGACGCTGACACAGCTCAAAAAAGATAACGAAACTGCAAGGTCCATGGGGGCGCACTGCAGTTCAGAGGGATGAGAAGGGGCACCCCCTCACGAAGACCAAATGGCAGAGATGGGAACCAGCCGGGAACATCACACCAGGCCTTCCAGCAAACATTGCAGGGAAGCAGCCAGGCGCAATAGGGTCAGCAGCAACAAGGCTGGCAAAACCAACAAAGGGGACAGTCCTTTCGAAGCCGACCAAACGGACGAGGACAGACAAGAAGAGGCGGCCAGCAACCCACCCAAAAGTGACTCCACAGTACCAAACGTGCCCGCACTAACAACATCCTTAGTGGCGCGGCTCAACAAAAGACACAAACAACCATTCCAAATCAACAACCATCTGACACCCGTAGGAGGCAGACTAAAACACTTCTTCCAGGAGTGGGAGAAGATAACAGACAAATGGATGCTCAACATCATACAGTTCGGCTACTGCATAGAACTGGTAAAGAGGCCACCAAACAGAAGGCCAACCAACAAGACACGCTCAGCAGAAGAGCTATCACTGCTGTGGCAGGAGGCACAAGAACTCCTCCACAAGCAGGCTATAGAAAACGTACCATACAAGGAAAGAAGCACGGGAGTGTACTCAAACTACTTCCTAGTACCAAAAATAGACGAAACGTTAAGGCCCATACTGGACCTACGGTTCCTAAACAAGTACATAAAGACTCAAAAGTTCAAAATGACGTCCTTACAGGAGGTTATACCTCAGATAAGGCACGGGGATTTTATGTGCACAATAGACCTAAAGGATGCCTACCTACACATTCCCATGAACCAAAGACACAAGCATCTACTGCGATTTACCATCGGCAAGGCGCATTACCAGTTCACGGCCCTAGCCTTCGGACTAAAGTCCGCGCCAAGGGTCTTCACAAAATGCCTAGCGGCCGTAGCAGCACATCTGCGGAGGCAGGGAATACATGTATACCCCTACCTAGACGACTGGTTGGTGAAAGCGGACTCCTACAACAAATGCAAACTGCATACTCAGCAGGTCACACACACACCCTAACAAAGCTAGGCTTCTCCATACACAGCGGGAAGTCGTCGCTAGAACCAGAGCAAGTGAAAATCGACACCATTCAGGGCAGGGTGTTCCCCAGCGAAAAGAGGACCTCAGCACTGATGAAAGAGACTCGCCAATACCAGAAGGGGCGACGTCTGACAGTGAGGACAGTGAGCAAGCTCATGGGGATGATGGCGTCCTGCATACACCTAGTCCCCAATATTCGACTGCACATGAGACCATTCCAGGAATGGCTGCAACAGCAGTGGTCACAGGCTACAGGGAGTTGGGAAGATCTACTGGTTGTAACGCACGCAGTGCAGGAGGAGATAGCATGGTGGAACAAGGACAACATAAGGGGAAAGCCGTTCACACCACCAACTCCAACAGTGACCATCACAACAGACGCATCCCAAATGGGGTGGGGAGCGCACATGAACCTGCTCAAAGTAAGGGGGTTATGGACACAAACAGATGCCGTCAAGCACATCAACTACCTAGAGCTAAAGACTGTGTTCCTAGCACTAAAAGCGTTCCAGAAACAGCTGTACGGGCAAAGGGTGTTAGTACAAACAGACAACACCACAACAATGTTCTACATCAACAAGCAGGGAGGAACACAGTCAGTGGCGCTGTCAGACCTAGCGCAACAGATATGGAAATGGGCAATCCCACTACAAATAGACCTCCTGGCAATACATCTGCCGGGGAAGGACAATGTGGAAGCAGACAGACTGAGCAGACAGACGTCAATCTCACACGAGTGGGAGCTCAACCCGCAGGAGACGCAAAAAATATTCAAGAAGTGGGGGACCCCACAACTAGACCTGTTTGCAACACACCAGAATGCAAAATGCCAATACTTCGCATCCAGGCAGTCAGGCCACCAATCCCAAGGAAATGCCCTTTGGATGAGCTGGTCAAAGACATTTGCCTACGCTTTTCCACCGATACCGCTGATACACAAGGTGCTCAGCAAGTGCAGAACAAGCAACATGACGCTAATTCTGGTAGCACCACAGTGGGCCAGGCAGTCCTGGTTCTCACAGATAGTGGAAATGGCACAGGGACCACCACACAAGTTCCCAAGAAGGAAAGACCTGCTCTCGATGCAAAACGGAAGAGTACTCCATCCAGAGCCAGAGAGCCTCAGCCTAGCAGCATGGCTCCTGAAGACTTAGAGTTCGCTCACCTCAAGCTTCCAGAAAGCACGCTGGCAGTACTGCGGGAAGCCAGGAGGCCCACCACACGGAAATGCTATGCAGCAAAATGGAAAAGATTCACTGAATGGTGCATCAACAAAAAACTCCACAGGAGAATCACTAGAGAATCTACAGTGCTAAAATACTTAACACACTTACTAAAAAATAACCCAAGCTGCACTTCAATAAGAGTGCACCTGGCGGCAATAGTGGCCTATACAAGAGGAGAAACTGGAAAGCTTTTTTACATCTCAAGTGGTAAAAAGATTCCTAGAAGGAGCCAAAAGAATAGCACCACCGAAGAGGATGCCGCCGCCGGCATGGAACCTCAATGTAGTTCTAACACAGCTTATGAAAGCACCGTTCGAACCCATTCACAAGGCATCGCTACATATGCTCACAATAAAGACGGCCTTTCTGGTGGCAATTACCTCACTACGTAGGGTGAGCGAGTTGCAGGCACTCACGCTACAAGAACCTTACATTCAGATCCACAATGACAGGGTGGTAATGAGAACGGACCCACACTTCATTCCAAAGGTGGTGTCCAAGTTCCATATAAGCCAAACAATACAAATTCCCAGTTTCTTCCAGAAACCATCCACCAGCGCAGAAAGGGCACTGCACACTCTGGACGCCAGAAGAGCAGTAATGCATTACATCGAAAGGACTAAGGACTGTAGAAAGACAAAACAGTTCTTTGTGTCCTTCGCAAGCAGTTTCCTGGGCAGACCAGTAACTAAAAATACCATTGCACAATGGATCGCGCAAACAATTCAATACTGCCACAAACAGGCAGGCCAAGAGCTACAAGGAGCAGCTCAGGCACACTCGACCAGGAAAAAGGGAGCAACAATCGCCTTCCTGGCAAACACACCTATCCAAGACATTTGCCTGGCGGCAACATGTGCTTCAGTGCACACGTTCACTAAGCACTACTGCGTGGATATACAGATGAACAAAGAAGCACAAGTAGATCAAAAAGTGCTTCAACATATATTCAACAACCAACGCTCATCTTCCACCCAGCCACCACAAACATAGCAAACCGCTACAAAGTCTGTGCACAGCATAGTGAATCCAGAAAGATTCACGCTGCAAAATGAATAGTTTCTTACCTGTCGGTGTAGTTTTGCAGCTTGAAGACTTTCTGGATTCACTAGCGAACCCACCCGCCTCCGCCAGAAAGATGAGACAGGAGGAAGATGGGACTAACAAATAGGAAAACACCTTCAAAAGGTAAAAGGATAAACAAAACAAACACAAGACAAGAAAAAAAAGAATCCGAAGATAGCGCCCAAGGGTGGGAGCTTCCGGAGGAAGCGCGCCGACGTCACGGAAGGACACCAAATGGTGGGGCATCGACGCCCACCTGGGCTACACACAAAAAAAAAAAAGACTACGATTCCGGACCCAACCACTAGACCGCGGAATAATGCACAGCATAGTGAATCCAGAAAGTCTTCAAGCTGCAAAACTACACCGACCGGTAAGAAACTATTCGTTATACAGTGAGACTTTTAATCTATATAAATGATAATGAGCATACAAGTGTAGAAAAAAAAAAGTATGCTATAAGCGGGCTAAAAAAACAGCCGCAAGGCAAACGTATTTTCTCTCTACATCCTTCAAAGTTCGTATTAAGAAACCAGTAATTTCTCTCTACATCCTTCAGATGTCTTATTGAAAAACCAGTCATAACCTCATTAATTACATCAAGTTGGGAAAGAGCTGCGCTTAAACCATAGGAACTAGGGTTATTTGACATAGGTTACATAACCCTGCACAAAGGTCTGCAGAGTGAGTGTTCAATCTAGGATTCTTTTGAGAAGTTCAAATTTGATATTGCTTGGACCAGATAGCCATTGTTATTTCCGAACAAGCTTACGTAACATTCGGTCAAATCTGTGAAGTCTCTCAGAAGTTTAGATTAAAACTTGCAGAACCCTAAAATGGATGCAATTGGTCTCTGTCTTTGGGGTGTGAAGCTATGATAAAGTCATCAACTAACCAAAGCTTGAATTTGACAAATTCCCTAGATAACGGGCCACAGCTGATCAATTTCCATATCTTGAAGATACATTTGTCTTTTCCTAAGTGTATTCCTCTGTCTTTCAGGATGAACAAGACCTTTTACACAGCAGTGTTGTGCTCAGCCTCTATTTTTGTGAACATGGAAATGCCAAGCTGAAAAGCAACTGCATAGTGTAGACTCTTGAACATAGTAGACAAAGAAGATCGAGGCCAATTCAAATGGCGTGTGGCAAAATCGAAATGTACCATCAGGTGTTATGAAAGCCGAAAGTTGGTGAGACTGAATCAAGTTCCAACTGATAGTACACTGCACAAAGGTCTAATGTTGTAAATTATTTGGCTTGGCTGGCCATGATAGCATCTTCATAAGGCATTGTTTAAGCCCCTTAAATCTATACAAAGACTTAATTCACCAAATTTCTTTCTGGCCAGAATTCTTGAGTAAAACCATAAGGTAGCATCCCCATGGTTCAATCACCCCTTGCTTTACATTCTTCAACAGCTCTCCTTGTGCAATCTGTAGAACATTCCTTGGTTTGTTTTGACAGATACCCAATAGGTCTTTAACTTCATACTGTGCACAAAGTTTCTAATTTGTTCCCAACCTTTTGGCATCCATTCCTACTTGGAACACTGTTCAACTAGTGATACAGAAATCATATTCCCAGGTCTAATAAGTAAAAATCTGCCTAGTGCTACCATACTAAAACCATTTATGCCCTTCTTCACAATGTAAACTTCATTTTATAGTTTTGCAGTTGAAGTAATCTAATTTAAGACCACAAGTACCTACAGAAGATCAATCCTAGTGCCTTCAAAAGCTGAGGTTGTGGCATTAGGAGGTAGCGAAGACTTGACTTGTCACTCCAATGTGTTTTATGCTTCTCTATAGCTAGCATGTAGGTCTCGGTCCTCTGTCAGTTCTCTAGGCAGAAATCATAAAAGTTTCTAAGTGCCAGCTTTTAGGGTTAGGCAGGAGGAGTACTTTCTGACATTTATTTAAGGGTCTTCAGAGCTTAGGGACACGTTTTAGAGATCAGGACTCGCTCCAGGAGAAGCCACCAGCAGGGTCCATGGCAGGTCCAGTTAGAACTGGTCAGCTGGGACCTTCAGGAAAGTGGAATTCTTGCAGTTTTGGTGTCCCTGTAGCTTAACGGGTCATCAGCCAGCTGACCCTTGGAGTCCACTTCTCAGTCCTGGGTACAAGTGGGAGCAGGTTTGTCCCACGTGGGCTCATCACGGGTCACAACAGTAAATGCAGTCCATCTTCTGTCTTCCATACTTCAGTGGTGTCTGAACAGGGTGATAGGCATGCCACAGTTATGCCCAGTTCCAGCCTGTGGGTGAGGGAAACTCCTGACCACTTCTTAACCAATGGGATAAAGGTTTCCAGGGGTGCACCTACCCTCTTTTGCGGCACTTCCTGTGAACTATCCCATAGTGCCCTTCTCTAGCTAAAATCAAGATGGCAGAACAGTTCTTCCCCTGTGCAGAGCTCCCTGTGCCCACCGAGAAGTGTGGTATGATAATGGACTAACCCTCCCTTGTGGTCACTCTAAACCAGTTCTGGGGTAGCTTCCTCTCCCACAGGGTTTGAAGGTAGGTTGGCTGTAAAGACAAAAGATGAGCCAGGTTTGGGTGTGATCCATATCTGCCAGTGGCACACTGTCACCTATTTGTGGCGCACTGTTAGTGTGCCTCCTAAGGGCATGTCTGCCTCTGCATCCATGTCTGCAATATGGTGCTAGCTCAAGAGAGAAAGTATTCCCTCATTTGCATTTCTAATGCAAATGAGGAAACGTCACCTCAGGATAGCACTGGAGATAAATACGCACCTGTCATTTCAGCATTACAGAAGGAGCCCTTTCTTTAATACCAAAGTACCCCAGGGGCGCACACAACCGTTGTGCCCGAGGACACTTATATGGCCCGTGCTGTACCGACCTTGCCAGTCAGACCAGTGGCTGTAAGCGCGGGGTTGAGGAAAACTGAGTTCAAGCAGATTGTGGTGTCTGCTGATCTAAGCATGCTGTAGCATCACTCACCAATCTACAAGCCCTAGATTGATCGTATTTGACTGGGATGGCGCGAGCAGGGAGTGAAGACAGACAGTCTGTCCTCTCCTTGAAATGAAGAAGGAAGGGTAATACAGCACTTGCACCTACAATGTGCCAGGATTCTCAATAAACAGAAATCTGCTTCTCAAGGGTAACATTTCAAATGAGCCTGGAGCCCCTATAATACATCAATCAGCACACAAGAAAAATTAAATAGGTTAAGTAATGGCCTAAGGCAAACAGCACATCGCCTTAAAGTAAATGGTAGTGTGTGTCCATAGTAGACCCACTCTTGGCTAATCTTGTAATGCAATAATGGTACACCAAATTAGAGAAGTCTTTGTTTATTACAGAGACAGAGTTGTGCAGGACACAGGCCCAGGCTTAACTGGCAGAATCTGGAATCTTCAGAGCAGAACAGAGTGCACATTACATGAAAGAAATTTAATCAGCCAGTACCAGCATAGATGACAACACTACTAGTAGCATTTAAGTACTCAAACAATACAACAGCACTGTAAAAAGGTGTGTGAATACTAACACAATACAATTCAATATATTTTTATTTGAAAGAGCAAGAAATTAGATAACATGCATATAGATATCTCCGGAAAACCACAGAAAATCGTACTCATTGGAAAATTATGCTACCTGGTTTGTACTACATAATCCATCTACCTGGTTTGTACTACATAATCCTGAGATTTAATTTTACATTCCGATAGAGACTTTTAACTGCAGATTTGTCACCTTTTGAATAGACCTACAGGCGTCAGACTGGATTAGGAAAATCTTAAGCAGTACCTCTGTTTCCCATAGTTGGCGCTGTGCAGCTCCGCGCTGACGTCGCACCGCAACAGAAGTGACGCACAAGGTCCTATATAGACACAGCCCATGTGTTGCGGCTTAAGCTCCTTTCTTTCCGCACCAACGGATGCTTATCTGCAGCTACCCCTCGTCTCATTCAAGACTTCAATTTTCGATTCCCCCCTATATTTAAAAAAATTTATTAAAAAAATGTCACCTCCCAAATTTACAGGGTTTAAGCATTATGGGGAATGTTGCTAACAAATATCCGTAGCTGCACCTAGTTTACCTGGGGTTGGACCACTACTCCAAGGCCTGCAGTTGATGCGCCTCAAGACCATCTGGGATCGGGAAGTGAAGCTTTTTGCTGCGAAGCACTGAAAGACTCCACGTCGTGACCGGGTGAGGTCCATGGGGACAATCGGGTCCCGCTACCCAGGTTGCTCCCACAACAGATTGTTGTCAAAGTCAAAGTCTTCGGGTAAGTCAAAGAAAAAATAGAAGTCCAAGCAGGACTTAGCCCCTTTCCGCCACTCTCGATCTCTTGTGAAGGCACAAGGGCATCACTGTGCCCCTGGGTCTCTCTCCCAAAGCAGCTCCCTTTCGGAGTTGATTCCAATGCTTGTACTGCAGCAACCCGAACTTGCGGGGTCATTGGTGATGCTGCAGCAAATTGAAGAATTACTTGAAGCCATGCTGGGTCTCTTTGCCACATTTTCGGCTCCCTCTTACGTGCCTTCGGGGCCCAGTGATCAAAGATGCCTCCGAAATGGGATTCTGCCAGCAGGTCTGCCTTCGGTGCCAGTCAAGTCCTCGGGTTTCGCCTTGGGTTCCAGACCTACTTCAGTATCCGCTAACTCTCCGGTGCCACAACCCATGCTGGTGTGCGATCCACTGGCACCATCAACACCAGATGACAGTGGCCAACCCATAGTGCTGTCTGATGCCGACACTGCGCCACCTCAACAGAGGCCACACGCTGCTCTAATGGAGCTGCAACCTACTGGCCATTCCTCTAATTCTAATACGGTGCCCTTTGAAGAGCTCATGTCTTGCATGATTTGTTAGGCACAGATTTAAATAACTGTGTCAATGAAGCTGACAATGACTTTGCCCTGCTGTACAGTGAGGGCAACTGGTATGAAGCCCCCCAGGATACCAGTGCTTTGGATACTTTCCCAGCACTGGGTTGATCTTGCCCCTGAGCCTTGCAATAGAGGAAAGTGCCTCCCTTGCGATGGTTGTTTGTGGATGGCAGCAGTGGACCTTGACCCTAAACTCCCTGCTGTGGAAGTTAAAGCCAAATTCGTTTCCATACATACATACATAAATCCATACATACATACACACTCACTCTCCCTCACCACCCCCCCTTTCCCTTTTGGATTCTGGGTGTTTTGGATGTTCTCATCCACAAGGTCTGACCTTTTGCTCTGTGAATGCAAGCTGTCTTTTTCACCGCTATTCTCACACTTCGCGGCACTCAGTAGCCCAGATGTTTCCTGTAGTACATGAGGAAATGAGTACCATCCTCTCAGCCATACAGGATGGTCGTGATCCGATCATATTCAGAATTCGTTGTGGGCTAGATACCGCGGACCATCGTGGTAGAGCCATAGGCCCCAATGTGGCACTTCGCAAGCATGCCTGGAAGTGGTACACTGGTTTTTCGGGCGATGTCCAGATCAGCCTCGTGGATATTGCCCTTCCATGGTTCTCTTCTTTTCAGGGATAAAGCAAACTTGGCATGGAGCGCTTTAAAGCTAGCAGGGTCACAGCTTACTCCCTTGGCCCGTCTGGTCCATCACGCCCCAAATCACCAGTTTTGCCCCCTCCATGAACTATGGTAGGGGTTTCCCAAACAGCCAGCAATCCCACCAGCCCTTTTGGCCCAGCAGTACTCCAAAACAGGGGCAGCATGCAGCCTGAATTTCTGCCCCTCCAGCTGCTGCAGCCCCAAGCCGCTTTAGTGTGCCCTTGATGGTATACAGCCACCCTCTCAGCAGGATGAAACATTTTCTGCCAGGGTGGCAGGCGACAAGTGGGTTCTGCAAATTGTTCAGTGGGATTACTCCTTACCATTCTTTGCAACCTCTTGACACCGTCCACCATCCTCAGACTGGCTCAATGAGGATCATATCGCCCTTGTGCAGTAGGAAGTGCAGGATGTTTTGTCCAAAAAAGGCATAGAGACGGTGCCGGTGCCATAAGTTGGTTGCAATTGTTGCTCCAGCTGCTACTTGGTGCCAAAAAAAGATGGAGGTCTCTATCCCATCTTAGATGTGCGCCCTCTCAGTGCCTTCATGCGGAAAGTTAAATTCAAGATGCTCACTCTGGCCCCTTTGTCTTGTCTGCCCCCTACCCTGGAGACTGACTGCTAGCTTTGGACCTGCATGATGTTTTTTCAACATCCATATCCTGCAGGCTTACCAGCATTACCTGCAATTCAAAGTAAGCCACAAGCCTTTTTCGTTCACTTTGCTCCCTTTCGGCTTCACCAGTGTCCCTCGGTTGTTCACAAAAGTGATGGTGGTGGTTGCAGCACATCTTCGGATGTCCGGATCCTAGTCTTCCCCTACCTCCACAACTGGCTGCTGAGGGTAGTCTCGCCCCAGGCAGTCTTCACCCACCTCCAGGCTACGGTAAACCTCCTGACATCGTTGAGGTTCACTATTGACATGCCGAAACCACACCTGACTCCTGTGCAGATGACTTCCTTTTTCATAGCCATTCTAGACACTGTACAGTTTTGCGCCTATCCGCCAGAGCAGAGGGCTAGGACATTCGAATGTTGCTCCCAATGTTTCAGCCTCCGTTTTGGATTTCAGTGAAGATGACTCTGAGACTGCAGGGGTGATGACCTCTTGCATCCTGCTTGTCAAGCATGTCAGATGGCATATGCGGTCTCTTCAGTGGGATCGGAAGTCCCAGTGGGCACAGCACTAGGGGGTTTTCTTTGATCAGGTCCAGATTTTGGAGAAGACTGCAAAAGACCAACAGTGGTGGCTGCGGAAGCACAATTGGGTCAGTGGCAGACCCCTCTCTCTGCCCCATCCAGAGCGAGCAGTGGTGACCGATGCATCAATCTTGGTTGGGGTGGCCACATAGGGGAAGTGGAGATCCGAGGTCTCCGGTGGACTCTTGACTTCATATCGGTCTGTTGTAGCTCAGAGCCATCTGCTTGGTGCTTTTCTTCCTTCCAGTAAAGAGAAGGAGGTGCAGGTGCTTTTGGACAACACCACTGCCATGTGGTACTGCAACAGGTCGGGTTGGGTCATTGGCCCTGTGCCAGAAGGCTCTGTGCCTCTGGACATGGCTGCAACACCAGGAAATTTTCCTGATGGTCTGCCACCTGGCGAGATCTCTGAACACCAGGACAGACCAACTCAGCCATCGATGCCTTGCACATCATAAATGGCATTAACATCTGGAGGTGCTACAGGACTTTTCCACAAAAAGGGTGAATCTTGGCTTGATTTTTTTCACCACCACCAAGAATGCACAATGTCAGCTCTTTTGCACAATGGAGTTTCTAAGGCATCTCGCTCTGAGATGCATTCCGCATAGAATAGAACTCAGAACTCCTGTTTGCCTTTCTGCTGATACCTCTCCTGCCCCAAGTTCTGAAAACAAAATCAGAACCCCGGGGTACCTGTTCTGGACATTTGCCAGGCGGCTACATGGGCGTCCCTCCACATGTTCATGAAGCACTACTGTCTGGGCAGCCAGGCCTGTCAAGAAGAGCGAGCAGTTCACCCATTCAGTCCTTTAGGACTTTTTGGTTTGAGTCCGTTCACAGACCCACCACCTGGGAGGTACTACTTTGGTATTTATTCAAAATGTAAGGAATCAGAGATTAGACGTTTCAGAAGAACAAGGTACTCCCATCCTCCCCATTCTGTGAATTGTATTCCTTTCATTTAAAAAAGTCCCAATTACAGATCTGCAGACTGGTCACTCCCAGTTTGGAGAATGGATTCTGGGTTTAAGGGTGTGGACAGTTGAGAAGGCAACTGATGTCCGCATTCATAGGTGGCGCTTAAATAGGGCCCCACGTGTCACTTCCGGAGCAGAGCAACCTCCGCATGGAGCCCCATGGCGACGCCTGTCAGTGCTCAGGATTACTGCTTGAGATTTTCTGGATCCAACCTGACACCTGGGGAAATATTCAAAAGATGAGGAATCTGCAGGTAGATGGTCTCTACTAGAAAGCGGTAAGTTACTTGTTTGTTAATGCCATATTTAGATTGAAAAATATTTAAAGAGAGGATGTTTTATGCTATGTTCCTTACTTTCTCAAAGTCATCCGCTTTTATTGCTCAGCCTAGTGTGCACGTCTGTTTCCTTTCAATTTAGATATCTCAAATTGATGAAGTCAAGGTAAAGATTAGTGCACTCAAAGCCGTCTTTGACCAGCTGATGCTGTTTGGAATGGAAACTTTCAAAGCTAAAAAAGTGGGTACTGATGACACTCAAAGTGAAGCGACTGAGAACACAAATGAAGACTCTGAAGAGAAAGAGGATCAAAGTAAAGAAGCTGAAGAAGAAACCGCTACTGCAAATAACATATTGCAGCTTCTGTCCGGCTTTTTAGACAGTGAGGTATTATATGTAAATGGTATATTCCCATATTGATTATTTTATTAAAAGTATATGTTAATGTTCCTGCACTTTATATTACCTAAGGATTCTGATGTTGGGCGTGTTAGAGTGCACAGGGTGGTGTCCAGGACAGGTTGTTAGAGGTGCTTCAACAGAAAAACCTTGCGGGTTGTTTACCTTGTATCCTGATATTAAATCCTTATATCCCTTTGGTTTTCAATAGTTTAGTTGCTAGTTATGTAAGACCGTTGGTATGAGAGATATTCTGTCTAATAAGTTGTCTAAAAGTAAGTGGAAACAGAGCAGAAAAAACACTCAATACTTATCATTCCTACTCAATTGCATAGTTTACTCACAATGCTCAGTATTGCTATGGATGAGAAAGTGCATTATTAGTTAGGAGGGATGTTACAAGTAGTAATGTCACTATTCTTGTTGGGTCCTGTACAGTTTTCAGTAATTTAAACCTGAGCTCAAGTCCTGGTAGTTGTGGCACAGACAAGACAGGCTTAACGTAAGGAAATGTGTAAGGCATTTAGAAGTACCAAAACGGAAAGTCGAAGACCCAACTCAATAAAAATCTGCAGTTTATATAGAAAATATTGTTATGAACAAAATGAGAACAAAACAATAAAAATCAAATAAAGAGAATGGAAATATGGATTTTTAAAGTTTAGTGCCAAAAAAGCACCAACTGCGGGTAACTGGTTGCGTGAGATCTGGACAGAGGTAAGATTTAAGGCTGACCACGATCGAGCTCGCATGTCCCTGATCACAGAGTTAACTTTGGGCTTAGATTTGTTCTTAGAAGGTGGAGCCCTCAGCAGGGCATGGTTGCAGGCTTGATCCGAAGACGAGCTAGTCTACGTCATGTTGGCGAAGGACAAAGGCGGGAAAAGTCTGGAGTTCGCACCCAGGAAGTCTACACACCAATCGGATTCTGCTTGGCATGGGACACTGTGAAGATGTCTACATACAGACTTTTTTTGGTGTCTTTTCTGGGAGTCTGAATCTTTCAGCAGGGCAAGGCTGTAGCCAGAGAGGGTTTGACGTCATCTGATGCAGCTCAGTGTCTGACCTGCTGAATTGGATTTGCTGCTGGGGAGAAGAACATAGCTGAAGCAGTGGCGAATTCAGGCCCCCTGGCGATGCAAATACAGTGAATCAGCTGGTAGGTAAGCCCCCGTCTTCTGTTGGTTTTCTAGACAGACATCTTAAAACAATTTCTAAGTCCCAGCCTTAAGGGTTCACTCTGGCTCTTATCTAAGGGCCCCAGTACCTTAGGGACGCCATTAAATGGTCAGGCCTCGCTCCAGGAGAAGACACCAGCAGGTTCCCGGGCATGTCAAGTTGGAACTGGTTAGCTGGGCTCTTCAGAAATGTGGACGTCTTGTAGATTTTGTCGCTGTAGCTCAAAAGGATATCATCTAACTGACCCTTTGAGTACGCTTCTGGTTCCTGTGTACAAGTGGAAGCAGGTCCAGCCCTCAGGTCACAACAGTAGGTGCATTCCGTCTTATGCGTCCTACAGGTGCAGAGGTGTTCTGAAGAAGGTATGAGGGCACATTTATGCCCAGTGCCAGCCTGTGGATGGGTGAAACTCCTGGCCGCTCCCTAACTAAGTTCCAAAGGGTGCCTCTAACCAATTTTGCAGCACTTCTATGCGTTTTATTGTAAATTATTCCAAAGTGCCTTCCTCCACCTAAAACCAACATGACAGAACATTTCTTCCCCTGTGCAGCTCTCCCTGTGCCAACCCATAGGTGTGTCTGTGATAATGGGCAAACCTTCTCTTGTGGTCACTCCAAACCAATTCTGGGGTAGATTCCCCTCCCACTGGGTTTGGAGACAAGCTACCTAGGAGGACAACAGGATAGCAGGCCTAGGTGTGAGCTAAATCTGCCAGTGACAGGGTAGACATCAGGAAGGGGCTTGGCACATCCCCTCAGGCCATCCTGCACCCTGTTCACTGTCTGGGAGCAATACATATCTCACTGCAGGGGAGCCATCAGTATTCACGTGACACTGAGTACTGGCAGAAAGCACATTTGGCTTATGCTGGAGAACTGCAACTTTTGTAGTGTCTTTTTCAAAATAGTAATATAAAATCGTACTTGGCCATTAAGTTTTAAGGTTTTAAATTACTATTAAAAGGAGTCCTCAAATCATTTTTCTAGTTACTCCCAAACTGAAGTTAAGCACTATAAGGTGTTTTAATGTAACCCTGTGCTTTCCTATGTGAGAGCCAGACTTGCCACTGTGAAAAATGACTTTGGAGGTTTTTCTGTGCCAGAACATATAAAACATAAAATATACCTATCTGAAAGAGACACGTTAGTGACAGATTCCTTACCTTAGAATATCCCCAGGCGTCAGGCTGGATCCGGAAAGTTTTTGCGTAGCAGTACCCTTGCGCGTCGGTAGGCGGCGTCGTGCGGCTCTGCGTCCGTCGTCGGCGTCGTGATCGCCAGGATGACGTCGCGGGCAGTACTTAGACGCCGCCCCTGCGCGCTGACGTCAGTTCTTCTTTTTCCGCGCCAGCAAGCGCAGATCCGGGAAGAGCAGTGCCCTAGTCATTTTTTGACTAACTTTTTTGGTGAATTTTTTCACTGTTTCTTTCGAATCGACTCCAAGGTGTCGTAGGGATGCCCGGCTTTAAACGTTGCGACGCCTGTGCTCGGATGATGTCCATCACAGACCCGCATCTGGAGTGTCTCTTCTGCCTCGGCCGAGGCCACGACACGAAGTCGTGTTCCGACTGCCGGGCCCTCAACCCGAAAGCTTTGCGAGAGCGGTCTCGAAAGCTCCTCGAGGCCCGGCAGTCGGCTCCGCACCACACCAAGCCCCGGTCGCGTGAGAGGTCGAGGGGTCGGTCGCAGAGTCCTCACCGGTCGTCGGGATCCAAGTCTTCGTCGTCCGGTAAGTCTAAGCACAAGAAGTCCAAAAGCATCATCGCTCTAGGACTTCGCCTCGCCCGATCTCGCGACTCGGCTGAGGCCCCTCCCGGCACCGTCCGCGGCCCCGGACATGCCTGTGGAGTCGCCCCCGCAATACCCGTCCTTCCCGGGTTCGGGGCGGATCCGGCCAAGTACAGGAATTCCTGTCGGCCATGGCCCGCCTCTTCGGGCCTCAAGGTCCCTCCGGTGCACCTTCGGGCCCCGCGGGCCCTGATGGGGTTGCCCCGGCGTCGCCGCCGACTCCGGACCCGGCGTCGCTCGTGCCTCCAGCCTCGGTTCCGGCTTCAGCCCCGGCCTCGATCCCGGCTCCGGTGGTACCGCAACCCCCATCGACGCCGGTCGACCTGACCACGCCTCCGCCGGCGTCGATGTCTCCGGTGCCGTTCCTGACGCCGCCCGGGGCTCCGGGCGGCGTCGTCCCCATGTACTCTCCGGCTCCGGACATGGAGCCGGACCGGCGTCGCTCGGCGCCGGTTCCGGCGCCGATGGGACCTTGGGTCCCCAATGTCCCTCCTCCTCCTTATTTTGAACCGGAGGAGGACCAGGAGGACTGGGAGGGGTCTGAGGACCCTCTGGCACAGCAGTGTCAGTATGATGAGGACTGGGCAGAGGAACTGGGGATGCCAGTGGTCTAGATACTTCCCTGACACTGGCATGCTGTCTCCTCCCGTGGCTACGGAGGAGGGAGCCAATTTTGCAACGGTGTTGCGTAGGGCAGCTGGAGCCTTACATCTCCGGCTCCCTACGGTGACGGTCAGGACTAATCTCTTGACAGAAGTGCTTCAGCCGGCAGCCTCCTCCTTGGAGACTGTGCTGCCGTTTAACGATGCACTTACTGACGTTCTTTGGGCGCCTGGTCCAAGCCCAACACAGGGGCTCCTGTGGATAGGAACGTGTCCCGACGCCATCGCCCAGCTCCGGGCGACCCCTTGTTTCTCTCTGTCCACCCCACTCCTGAGAGCTTGGTTGTCCAAGCCTCCGCTTCCCAAACCGCCTTCCCTACCGCCCCTCCGGATAGGGAATCCAAACGCCTGGATCAATTTGGGAAGAAGGGTTTTCTTCCTCCAGTGCTGGCTTGCGGTCCATCAACACCGCTTGTCTTTTGGGCCGATATACCCACTCCTTGTGGGATTCGGTGGCGACTGTTTTGCCCCAGTGTTCTGAGGAGGTCCAGACACTGCTTTCCCGCGCCATTGCGGAAGGAAGGGATGAGGCCAAATACACCATACGATGTGGCCTTGATACCGCCGACTCGCTGGGCAGATCTATTGCAACGACGGTGGCGCTGCGTCGCCACGCCTGGCTGAGAACCACTGGTTTTCAGGGGATGTCCAGAATACTCTCATGGACATGCCCTTTGATGGAAGTCGGTCTTTTTGGTTCCAAAGCAGACCATGCGTTGGAGCGCTTTAAGGACTCACGGGCTACTGCCAAGTCCCTGGGCCTTTCTGCTACACGCCCTCCGCTACCTTCTGCTTTTCGCCCCTATCGTGGCCACGGAAGGGGCGCCCAGTCACGTCAGCAGCCCAGCCACCGGCCCGCGCAGCAGGCGTCTTCGCGTGGCCGAGGACGTGGATACCGCCGTGGCGGTTCGAGCAACCAGCGTGCGGGTCAGGCCACCACCTCCAACCTGTCCGCGGCCTCCAAGCCCTCCTAGTCCCTCCTTTCCGGTGCACAGCACGCCAGTAGGGGGCAGGGTTCGCCATCATCTTCACCACTTGCGTCCCATCACCTCGGACAGGTGGGTCTTGGACATTGTCCGAAGGGGCTACTCCCTCCCCTTCGAGACCACCCCCCCAGCCATGCCACCTCAATTCCACCGCATGTCCGGGGATCACTTGGTACTTCTGCAGAAGGAAGTCACGGCCCTCTTGGCCAAGAGGGCCATCGAGCATGTTCCGACCCCAGAAGTAGGACGTGGTTGCTACTCCCACTACTTCCTGGTGCCCAAAAAGGACAAGGAGGACATGCGTCCTATCTTGGACCTCCGGAACGTCAATCGCTTCCTCCGGAAGGAGAAGTTCAAGATGCTCACCCTAGCTCAGGTCTTGACTGCCCTCGACCCCGGAGACTGATTGGTAGCGTTGGACTTGCAGGACGCCTATTTCCACATCCCCGTCCTGCCGGCCCACCGGCGTTACCTTCGGTTCACGGTAGGCCTCGAGCATTTTCAGTTCACCGTGCTCCCCTTTGGCCTTACCAGTGCCCCTCGGGTGTTCACGAAAGTGATGGCGGTGGTCGCAGCTCATCTGCGCCGGGCAGGGGTTTCAGTCTTCCCCTACCTCGACGACTGGCTGCTGAAGGCGGGCTCGTCCCAGGCAGTCGTCTCCCACCTCCAGACTACGGCCGAACTCCTGCACTCGCTGGGGTTCTCCATCAATGTGCCGAAGTCGCATCTGATTCCTTCTCCACAGCTCCTTTTCATCGGAGCAGTTCTGGACACGACGCAGTTTCGGGCCTATCCTCCCGAACGGCGAGTCCGTGATATTCAGGCTATGATTCCGATCTTTCAGCCTTTATCCTGGGTTTCGGTACGGATGACCCTGAGGCTGCTGGGCCTCATGGCCTCCTGCATCCTGCTGGTCAATCATGCCAGATGGCATATGCGGGCTCTGCAGTGGGACCTGAAGTTCCAGTGGGCGCAGCACCAGGGCAACCTGTCCGATCACGTCCAGATCTCGGAGGGGACTGCAAAACAGTTGCAGTGGTGGCTCTCGAACCGGCAATGGGTCATGGGCAGATACCTCTCCCTTCCCCAGCCAGAGCACACAGTTGTGACGGACGCGTCCCTTCTGGGATGGGGCGGTCACATGGAAGAGGCGGAGATCAGAGGCCTCTGGTCTCCGGCGGAGTCCCGGCTCCATATCAACCTTCTGGAGCTCCGGGCGATCCGACTTGCACTCAAGGCATTCCTTCCCTCTGTCAAAGGGAAGGTAGTGCAGGTGTTCACAGACAACACCACCGCCATGTGGTACTGCAACAAACAGGGCGGGGTGGGGTCGTGGACCCTCTGTCAGGAGGCTCTGCGCCTCTGGACATGGCTGGAACATCAGGGCATGTTCCTGATGGTTCAACACCTGGCTGGTTCCCTGAACGCCAGGGCGGACGAACTCAGCCGCAGGTGCATGATGGATCACGAATGGCCTCTTCACTCGGAAGTGGCGCAAGGACTCTTTCTACAATGGGGAGAGCCTTGGTTAGATCTATTCGCCACCGAAGAGAACGCGCAATGTCATCAGTTCTGCGCGTTGGAATTTCCAAGGCGGCACTCGCTCGGCGACGCTTTTCGTCGCGAGTGGAGTTGCGGTCTGTTGTACGCCTTCCCGCCTATACCACTTCTACCCAGAGTGTTGAAGAAGATTCGGCACGACCGGGCCCAAGTCATCCTTGTGGCTCCGGACTGGGCTCGAAGAGTTTGGTATCCCGAGCTACTCAGTATGAGCGTAGATCCCCGATCCGTCTGCCTCTTCGGGAGGATCTTCTGTCGCAGCAGCAGGGGACGGTCCTCCACCCGAACCTGTCCAGTCTACACCTGCTTGCGTGGAGATTGAGCGGCGGCAGTTGATTCCTTTCGACTTGCCTCCCGAAGTTTGTGATGTGATTCTGGCAGCCAGGCGTCCCTCCACTAAGGTGGTATACGCCTGCAGGTGGAACAAATTTGTGGCATGGTGCACAGCAAAGGCTGTGAATCCCCTTTCTGCCCCTCTTTCTGAGGTCCTTCTGTTCCTTCTTTCTCTGGCCCAACAGGGTTCTGCCCTGGGTACCATCAAGGGTTATCTTTGTGCTATCTCGGCCTTCCTCAGGCTCCCTGATCAGCCCTCCCTTTTCAAGTCCCCTGTTGTTAACATGTTCTTAAAAGGCATTACACACCTCTTCCCTCCTGTTCCGTTTGTAATGCCTCAGTGGGACTTGAACTTGGTTCTTACCTTTTTAATGTGCGCTCCCTTTGAGCCTCTACATAACTGTCCTCTTCGTCCTCTGACTATGAAGACAGCCTTTCTGGTGGCCATCACCTCCGCTCGGCGGGTGAGTGAGCTCCAGGCTCTATCTTGCAAACCTCCCTTTCTGTCTGTTCATCCAGACAAGGTTGTTCTTCGGACGCGTCCGTCCTTCTTGCCAAAGGTGGTTACTGCCTTCCACATTGGGCAGACCATCACTTTGCCTACCTTCTTTCCGCCTCCGCATCCTTCCAGAGAGGAAGAGAGGCTCCACCGTCTGGACCCAAAACGTGCGCTCTCCTTCTATATCGACCGCACAAAACAGTTCCGGGTGGATGACCAGCTCTTTGTTGGCTACGTGGGCGCCAAAAAAGGTTGGGCGGTGCACAAACGAACCATCTCCCGCTGGGTTACCTTGTGCATCAAGGCATGCTATTCTTTGGCTAAGAAGGAGCCTCCTGTTGGGCTGCGTGCCCATTCCACCAGGGCAACGGCTCCTACCACGGCCTTGGGCCGCGGTGTTCCGCTGCCGGTTATCTGTCAGGCAGCTACGTGGGCCTCGCTGCACATGTTTACAAAGCATTACTGCCTTGACAGTCAGGTCCGGAGGGACGGCTTCTTTGGCCGTTCTGTCCTCCAGGACTTCCTTGTCTGATCTTTGTTCGCAGACCCACCACCAGGGTTGGTATTGCTGGGGTATCTATTCTAAGGTAAGGAATCTGTCACTAACGTGTCTCTTTCAGATGCACAAGTTACTAACTTGTGTAACGATATATCTGTAAGAGACAGTAGTTAGTGACAGATTCCTACGCCAGAACTGATTTCTAGGGTTAAGGACATCCCTTTCAGGGCCCTAGTATTTTTCAGACACCTATGTCAGCTTCTTGCATGGCTCTGCGTTCCTGGCGCGGAAAGTCGTGTACAGAACTGACGTCAGCGCGCAGGGGCGGCGTCTAAGTACTGCCCGCGACGTCATCCCGGCGATCACGACGACGGACGCGGAGCCGCACGACGCCGCCTACCGACGCGCAAGGGTACTGCTATGCAAAAACTTTCCGGATCCAGCCTGACGCCTGGGGATATTCTAAGGTAAGGAATCTGTCACTAACTACTGTCTCTTACAGATATATCGTTACACAAGTTAGTAACTTGTGCGCCTCACTTTTTAAATACCATGCAACATGCCCTATGGGCATTTAGGGCCTACCTTAGGAGTGGTTTTATAAATATTAAAAAGGAAGGTTTAGGCCTGGCAAAAAAGTTATTTTGACAGGTCTAATTGACAGTTTTACAACTGCACACCTAGGCTGCAGATGCGGGCTTGGAGGCATGCATTGTCACTTTAATTGTGGCACAATATGTGCTGCAGTCCACTAGAGACATTCAACTTACGGACCCTGAATACTTTTGTACCATATCTTAGGGGCTTTTAGGTAAGTTATGCCTATCAGGAGTGTAGCCAATTTCAATATCTTTTAGAGGTCAGAGCACATGCAATGGGGGCCTGGTTAGCAATGCCCAGAGTCAAAAAACCAGCAGCATCAGTCTAAATAGGAATTGGGGTGACCATTCAAAAAGAGTAATTTTCTTACAATTAGTAAGCGACAGAGCGAACAGTTTTCAGTATACCTTACTGAACTGGTTTTTAATCTGATTTCACGGACGCTGATCTTTAGCCTAGTCTCGATGTGACAAAGGATGACTAGGTCTTTTTACCCCAAGATAATCTGTTGGTTTTTCGAGTGAGTCAAAGTAACCTTTGGAAGTTTTTCTTCTACAGACACAGGTTCTTGATGAAGGACCTTTGCCGCCATCTACTAGCCTCAGAATACTGTCGTGCAGAGACATCCCTAAAATCCCTGCAGACAGAATGTTACCTAGATGCCTTGCCAGCATTAACAAAAAGCTTTAACTGTCAAGTTGAAAATGCATTTTTATTTAGTCTCTACCAAGCCTCACACTGTCCCACATTGCCTAAAAATAAAAACATGTATTATAAAACAAATATGGGTCAATTCAACAGAACCTATCCTGGCAATGCAGACGAAATTTAAAAGGACTATGCTCCGCAGAAATGGTCTAGCGGACATTGAAAGGAACCCATGCACTTCATTGTGTTTATTTTTACAATGTATCCTAGAGTTACAAAATCCACTCGATTTCTAGGATTTTGGGTTGACTTGGTCTTGCTTTTAATCTCCCAAACCATCCCAACTATTTTGTGCAGTGCACTACATTCACTAAAAAATGAAATGGTGTTAAATAGGTGGAATACTTGAATCCCTTGCTCTCCAACATGAATCTTCTTTGAATTCCCAATCATTAGAATATCCCACATGTATGCAAGCTTTTTAAATGGTGAAATTGCTTTATTTTGAAAATTATTTTATAACCAACATCCTACATAGAGGCAGTATTTTATTTCTTTTGATAAATACATCTAACTGCAGATTCTTCATCTTTAGAATATCTCCGGGCACCAGACCGAATCCAGAAGATTTTAACAGTATTGCTCCCATGCACTGGTAGGTGGTGCCGTGCTGCTGTACGTTGACTTTGTTCTGCCCCAGAAGTGATGATGGAGCCGCATAGATGTGCCACCCCTGTGTCGACGTCAGTTCCTTTTTTCCATGCCTTTGTACACAGATCTGGATCTTGTTCCCAACCTTTCCTCATCAGATGATGTGGTGGCTTTCTTTTTTTTTTTGCTAACAATTCTCTTTTTTCCCCCAGTTTGCAAGGGAACAATGTCTCCTCCAAAACTACAGGGTTTAAGCATTGTGGTGACTGGTGCAAACAAATGTCAGTGACAAACCCCCACAAGGTGTCTCTGGTGTTGGGGTTCAGGGTACGACTCCAAGTTCTGCAAGGAGAATGCCCTTCTGAATCTGAAGCCTATATGGGAACGTGAAGCAAAGCTGTACACTGAAAGAAGTCACTGAAGTTCTGCTCAAAGTTGTGGGTGCAGACCCGTTCCTGTGACAGGTTTTCATAGCGGTCCAAGTCTTCCCGACAGTCGAAGGAGAAGCACAAGAACGCCAAGCGGTGTTCATTTCAGTCTCATCCTGAGAAGTCGCGAGGACGTCAGGGTGCCTCTTGGTCACATTCAAGTCCCCTACTAAGCAGTTGATTTTGCAGCTGCTCCCGATGCATACTGAGTTTCCAAGGCCATCTGCGACATCGCAACAGATTTATGCCTGTAAAAAGGCCACGTTCTGTGTTTTTGGCACCCTTCTTGCTTCTACTGGCCTAGCTTCGTGACCCAAGGATTCATGGAGGCCTGTTGGCACTTGGCCCGCCTGTGTCTCCTGGGCCTGCCTCTGTTTCTGCCCTGATGCCAAAGCTGACTTCAATCTTGCACCAAAATCCACTCTGGTCCCTTTGACTTTAATGCCGGCCAGACACAGTTGTAGGACGGCCCTGCCCCAGTAGTCCTTTCTGACTCCAAACCGAATTCGCCTTGGCCCCGACCCGAAGTATGCACCCGGATGCACCTGGGTCCAGTCCAATTCTGACTGGACACTGCCTTTGCCTCCGAGCTGCACCTCAGAGTTCCAATACTTTTTAGTCCAACTCATCTTAGTTGCTCCGGACTTAGCAAGGAAAATGTAGTATTCAAAACTTAGGCATTCATGTCTGTCCTCTGATCAGGCAACTGCTTCGGGAGCATCTCTTCTTGCAGCATCTCAACTGAACCTGAGCAATCTGGACCTCCATGTATGGAGGTTGAGCAGTGACAGTTGACTAGGCTTGATCTTCCTCCCGAGGTTGTGGATATCAACCTGGCTGACTTCTTCCCTCTACAAAGTCTGTCTACGCCTGATGCTGGGACAAGTTTGTTGCCTAGTGTGGCACCTGCAATACTGATCTGTTACAGGCCAAACTGTTGGATGTGTTTTTGTTTTATCTCTGTCCGAGCAAGGACTTGAGGTGGGAATCATTGAATGTTGTTGGTCATTTGAGCCTTTTTTTGTTTAACGGACTGTAGTAAGCTGGCTCTGTATGTACTATACCAAAGTAAGGTATAGTGTGCTGAGTCCAGTGGATCCCCACAGGCTTACAGAGGCTTAAGTAGATAATACTGAAAGCTTTATTTGTGGTAGTGTGGTCGAGCAGTTAGGCTTATCAGAGGGCTGTGTTAAGCATTTATTATACACACTGAGGCAAGAAATAATAGCACACACTGAAAGACTGATCCCAGACCAATTGTTTGTATAAAAAGTTATACTTTGTTTTATTTCTAGAACCAAGTGAAACTCAGTTGCAGGTAAATAACCGTTTCAAAAAGCAGTAATACTTTTTAAACGCAGTCAGAATTGGTTTGCAAGGCAGTAAACAATGCTTTACAGTGAATGAAAATACTTTTGTATTGAATTATAAACTATAGACTTTGCAATAGTACAAGTTAGACTTTGTATGCAATAGGACAAGAAATGCAATATAATCTAATGGAAGGAAAGCAGGGTTATGTGTTTGCAGGTAAGTACTTGACTTACAGTTCCAGTCTCCCGGGGTTTAGATCAAGACTGGGCGAGGGCCGGGTTCAGGTAAGTACTGCACCACCACCAGCAGCTCTGGGGCGGACAGGTGCAGAGGTCACTGGGCCCAATGTAAATCAATTGAGACTGGGGCCATCTAGGAGAAGTACGGTTTGCAGGTAAGTACCCATGGTTTCAGGGCACAGGCCCCAGGGGTTAAGATCAGCACAGGGGAGCTACAAGACAGCACCAAAACTACACCACCAGTGGCATGGGGCGGCCGGGTGCAAGGTGCCAATCCGCGTCGGGCACCCAATGTATTTAAATGGGGAATCTGTCACACAAAGAGGCTGCAGGCTTGGTCCAGGATGCTGGATGAAGGTGACCACCGGCTGGGGAGGTAAGTTGGAGTGTTGGGGGAGGTCAAGACACGGTTGGTTGGGCTCCCCACGGCCGAGGGCTGAGGATGCAGGGGTACCTTTTGGTATCTGGTTTCTTTGTTGGAGCTGGTCATGGGCACCTTTCGAGTTAAGGCTGCAGTTGACTTTGTGGGGTCCAGGAGATGTTAACCACCGATGGAGACAAGGTCAGGATTGCTGGGGAGATGTCACTGGACAGGTAAGCCACTCAGACTCTGGCTGTGGGCATCTGGTGAAGAGTGGGCAGGGGTCGCGGAACCACCTGGATCCGGAGTACTTGAAGCTGGAGGTTTTTCTGGACAGGGCTGCTGTCCTCTGGAGATCTTGGTCTTTATTGAAGGGTGGCAGTCTTCCTGGGTTTTTTGGAAGTTGCTGACCATGGGACAGGCGTTGTCTTCTTTGCAAGCTCGGGCAGCAGGAGACGGGCCGGTAGGACTGAGAGCCAGAGCAGTAGTTGTCTTGCTGGGCTGCATGGCGTTGTCGTCTTAGGTTACAGAAATCTGAGGATTAAGGTTCTGAATTTGATACCAAACTCCTTAGCATTCAGTAAAGCCATCATGGAGCTGTGGAGTACGTAATGACAAACTCCCAGCCCATGTACTCAATATGGCTCCACTGCACTTACAATGTCTGTGAATGGCATGGACACTGTAGGGGCATATTGCTCATGCAGCTATACCCTCACCTGTGGTATAGTGCACCCTGCCTTAGGGCTGTAAGGCCTGATAAAGGGGTGACTTACGTATGCCACAGGCAGTGGTTTGTGGGCATGGCACACAGGGATGTGTGCCATGTCGACTCTTACGTTTTGCCTGCACCAAAAAACAGTATGCAATGGCAGGGGGTATGTGTTGGGTGAGGGGTCTCTGAGGGTTGCACAATACATGCTGCAGCCCTCAGAGACACTCTCTAGTCACAAGGCCCTTGGTACCAGTGGTACCTTTTACAAGAGACTTGTATATTGGCCAGCGGTGTGCCAATTGTGAAACATTGGACTACACATGAGACCATTTCAAGAATGGCTACAGACACAATGGTCACAGGCAACAGGAAGTTGGGAGGATCTAGTGGTTGTCACACAGACCGTTCATCAGGAGATGGCATGGTGGAACAAAACAAACATAGCACAGGGAAGACTTTTCACACCACCAACTCCAACAGTGACCATAACAACAGATGCGTCCCTAATGGGATGGGGAGCACACATGAGCAACCTCAAAGTAAGGGGATTGTGGAGACCGCAGGATGCAGTGAAACACATCAATATCTTGGAGTTGAAAACCGTATTCTTAGCCTTAAAGGCCTTTCAGAAAGAGCTCTACGGGAAAAGGGTGTTGATACAAACAGACAACACAACCACAATGTTTTACATAAACAAGCAAGGAGGAACTCAGTCTGTAGCACTCTCAACGCTAGCCCAAGAGATTTGGAGATGGGCAATCCCAAGGGGAATAGACATGATAGCAATACACCTACCAAGAAAGGACAATGTAGAAGCAGACAGACTGAGCAGACCAACATAATCCCACAAGTGGGAACTAAATCAAGCAGAACTCCAGAAGATTTTCAAGATATGGGGGACACCACAAATAGACTTATTTGCAACACCCCACAATCCAAATGCCAAAACTTCGCATCCAGGCGACCTTTCAATCAGTCACTAGGGAATGCGCTATGGATAGACTGGTCAGGGATATTTGCCTACGCTTTTCCCCCCAATACCATTACTGGACAAAGTGATCAGCAAATTATTATTATTATTATTTTTATAACATTTGTAGAGCGCTACTGTTACCCGTGGGTGTCCTGGCGCTATGTGAAATCTTACCCGAGGATCGAACCAGTGTCATTCTAGTCAGTGAACAGCCAGGTTTTTAAAGCTTTTCGAAAGGCCAAAAGGCTCGACATACCTCTAAGATATAGGGGAAGCTTATTCCACGCTTTGGCTGCATTAGCTACAAAGCTTTTTCCACCCCAGGTGGCCTTTTTTACAAATGGCTCATAAACCAGTTTGGCATCAGATGAGCGCAATAGTCTGTTTGGTGTATACCAGTACAGCCGCTCTTTTAAATAGGCCGGCCCGGTTCCATAAAGTGCCTTGTGAACCAGACACATTGCCTTGAACATAGTACGCTTCCTCACTGGCAGCCAGTGCAGTTTCCGTATTTCTTTCGCTATTGAAGCGTATTTTGGGATGCCCGACACCATTCTAGCAGCCGCATTCTGAAGGAGTTGCAACTTCTGCAGTGAGCCTTCCTGAATATTGAAGTACAAACTATTACAGTAATCCAGTCTCGACATAGTGAGAGCTGTGATAACTGTTTTACGACCATCTGTAGGTACCAGTGGCAGAATTTTCTTGCATGACCTCAGAGCGAAAGACGTAGCAGAGACCACCGAGTTAACCTGGTCTTTGAAGTTGAGCTTCTGGTCCACCCACACACCTAGGTTTTTAACCTTCCTGTTGGGTGCGGGAAGGGGGCCCAGGGAGTCTGGCAAATGCAAGTTCAGCCAAATGACAATGATTCTCATTGCACCACAGTGGGCCAGACAAACTTGGTTCTCAGAAATAATGGAGATGTCTCAAGGGACAATGCACAAATTGCCCATAAAGAAAGATTTGCTAACAATGCAAAACGGAAAAGTACTTCACCCAGAACCAGAGAGCTTAGGCCTAGCGGCATGGCTCCTGAGGACTTAGAATTTGCGCATCTCAAACTACCAGAAAGCACAATGGCTGTTCTAAGAGAAGCTAGGAAACCAACAACAAGGAAATGTTATACAGCGAAGTGGAAGAGATCTACACAATAGTGCCTTAAAAAACATCTTTCAAGGAAAATTACAAAGGAGAGAACAGTGCTAAAGTACTTGACACATTTACTAGAAAGTAAATTATGCTATACATCATTGGAAGTGCACTTAGCAGCAAGCGCAGCGTATACCAGAGGTGAAACAGGGAAAAGTTTCTTCACTTCACATGTGGTCAAAAAGTTCCTAGAAGGAGCAAAATGAATTGCACCTCCAAAAATGGTGCCAGCACCCACATGGAACCTGAACATAGTTCTAGCACAAATTATGAAAGCACCATTCGAACTGCTGCACAAAGCAACGCTACAAATGCTCACACTAAAGACTGGCTTTTTAGTGGCAATAACATCCTTACTTAGAGTTAGTGAACTACAGGCGCTAACACTACAGGAACCTTACTTCCAAATACATAATAACAGGATTGTCATGAGGACAGCTCCTCAATTCATACCAAAAGTTGTATCAAGATTCCACATAAATCAGAGTATACAAATACCAAGTTTCTTTCAAAACCCAAAGACCAAAGCAGAAAGAGCTTTGTACACACTTGACGCAAGAAGGGCGGTCCTGTACTACATTGAAAGAACCAAGGAATACAGGAAAACAAAACAGTTCTTTGTATCCTTTGCAAACAGTTTTCTGGGAAGACCAGTGACCAAAAACACCATTGCAAGATGGATAGCGCAAGCCATACAGTTATGCCATAGGCAAGCAGGACATGCCTTACAAGGTGTCCTGCGGGCACACTCAACAAGAAAGAAAGGAGCAACTATCACTTTTCTAGCTAATACTCCAATTCAAAACATCTGCATGGCTACAACATGGTCTTCAGTGCACACATTCACAAAACATTACTGTGTGGACATTCAAATGAATAAAGAAGCACAAGTAGGACAAAAGGTCTTACAACATCTATTCACAAACCAAAGCTCATCTTCCACCCAGCCACCACAAGACTAGCAAACCGCTACAAAGTCTATGTACAGCATGTGAATCCAGAAACGATTCACGCTGCAAAACAAATAGTTTCTTACCTGTTGGTGTAGTTTTACAGCTTGAAGAAT
This sequence comes from Calotriton arnoldi, assembly GCA_963921515.1. Classification (NCBI taxonomy): domain Eukaryota; kingdom Metazoa; phylum Chordata; class Amphibia; order Caudata; family Salamandridae; genus Calotriton; species Calotriton arnoldi. The sequence continues at coordinate 662,224 of CAWUFW010008028.1, forward strand.
TTTCTGGATTCACTAGTGAACCCACCCTCCTCTGCCAGGAAAGATGAGAATAGGAGGAGACCAGGAAAAAAAAATAGAATCCGAAGATGCCGACCGAAGGTGGGAGCTTCTGGAGGAAGCCCGTCGACGTCACAGGAGGACACCAAATGGTGGTATGTCGACGCCCACCAACAACAACAAAAAAAAAGGAACGAAATACTACAATTCTGGACCCAACCATTAGATGGCGGAATAATGCACAGCATGTGAATCCAGAAAATTCTTCAAGCTGCAAAACTACACCGACAGGTAAGAAACTATTCGATTCGAGGTCAGGATCGCTGGGGAGACTTCACTGGACAGGTGAGCCACTCAGACTCTGGCCGTAGGCGTCTGGTGCAGAGTGGGCAGGGGTCGCGGATTCGGAGTCCTTGGAGTTGGAGTTTTCTGGATAGGGCGATTGTCCTCGGGAGATCTGGTCTTTGTTGTAGAGTGGCAGTCTTCCTGGGGTTGTTGGAAGTAGCTGACCAAGGGACAGGCGTTGTTTTCTTCCCAGGCTCTTCAAGCTGGAGACAGGCCAGTAGGGCTGGGGCTAAGGCAGTAGTTTTCGAGCTTTGCTGCACGGCGTCGTCTTTGTAGATTGCAGGAATCTAATCACTAGGTCTGGAGGAGCCCTCTAAATACTAAATTTAGAGGCCATTTTAGGGGAGTTGCAGGTAGGGCCAATGAGCACCTTACCTGGGATGACTACACCCACTATTAAGCCAATCTCCTGTGGGAGGGGGTATAGACCTAGCACTGATTGGAGGAATCCCCTCATCTTCACGATGGAGGGGACTGAAAAGTGTGCTTAACTTCGCTGCCTCCACCTGATGGGTGGAGTTGGCAAAGGTGGGCACACCTCCTAGCTCTTCTAAGTTTGCCTGCCGGTTTTCCAGCCCAAAGTGGGGGTGTAAACCGTGGGCTGCCATCTGTTGCTAGCAGCAGAGGCTGGGGTCGCATTACAAAGGCGGCAAGCCTTTAAAGCTTTCCCTTCGAACAATGGCCCATCCTGTGGGAGGAGGTGTGACACCTCTGCCTAGGATGTGCATTGCTTCTGGTCCCAGAGAGCAGATGCTCTCTACCCAGGGGTCCAGAAACGTCTGATGGTGGCTGGCTGCCTACAGTCGGTCAGAGACCACACCAGGGTTGGTAGGTTTTCAGGGGGCACCACTGAGGTGCCCTTTGAGTACATGGTACAGTAAATCTCACACTGGCAGTGTGGATTTATTGTGAGAAGTAGTTTGGTACCGAACACTCCTGGGTTCAATGAAGCCCTCATGGAGCTCTGGAACTCGAGTTGTAGAGTTTTCAGTCCATGTACTCCCTATGGCTGCACTGGCACTTACAACATTAAGGAATTGACCCTAATATTGTAGGGACAGATCTGCTCATGCAGATATGCCCTCACCTGTGGTATAGTGCACCCTGCCTTAGGGTTGTAAGGCCTGCTAGAGGGTGACTTACCTATGCCTTCAGGCAGTTCTGGTTGGCATGGCACCCAGGGTGCCATGTCGACTTTGTCGTTTTTCTCGCTTACAGGGGCATGGAAGGTGCAAGGGCCATGGCATGGCCCCAGTGAGGGGAGTCCCAGGGGACCCTCTTCAACTCCCAGGCCCTAGGTACACAGGGTACCACTTATTAGGGACTTACAGAGGGTAGAAGTACCAATTGTGAATATGTTTTAGGGAAGAAGCACTGGCACAGGGGACCTGGTTGGCAAGGACCCTGTACACTACAATCGAAACCACATCAAATCCAGGCACATGTGGAGGCTAACCAAGTCAAAAAAGGCACTTTCTCACACCGACAGAATTTATAGAGATCTCCCGTCTGCGTGCAGGGGTGATGCTTATATGCAGATCCATCGTCACTTCTGGGATGGAACAAAGTTAACCTGGAGGTGCACAGCACCACCTTACCTGTGCATGGAAAAAATCTTCTGCATCAATTCCGGAGTCTGGGACTATTCTAAAGGTGAGGAATCTGTGGTTAGAGTTTCCACCAAAAAGAGCATTACCAAAGGTAAGGAACTTGTTCATTAAAACCACTTAGCATTTAACCTTGACATGAGCCCTTTGCAAGCCATTAAGAAAGCTTCCTTCAATGGGAGGTGTTGGTGGTTTTACATAATGAACAGGTTCCAGAGGCGGCTCCATTTGTTTTGAAAGGGTTATTTTGAATTCTCATAGAAGAGATACTTTTTCAACTGAAAAGAAACCTCCTTAAGGCTCTTGTTAAAATATTTCATCCTTGTGCTATCGAAGGGAGATGTTTGAGAACTACTTGTTTGGAAATCTCCGATGGCTGACAAACATAATTTACCACATTTAGCAGGACTAAGATATGGTAACAGTCACTCCTAGCATATTGGCTTCTTCAGGTAAAGGTGCAGACCTATTCCAATTAAAGACCTATAAAGTCTACATACATTGGTGTTCTATTGGCTTTAAGATATTCATGTACTTTGGGGTGATATTCAAATGTACTTGAGAGTCTGGCTTAACAATGGAAAGCTCTGGTGCTGGATTTTGTCGACATCTTGAATAGGAAATCCAGTCTGCATGCAATCCTCCATGCAACAGGAGGACTGAATAATTTGCTTTCCTGCTTGTGAGTTTTAATAACTGAACGCGTTTCCCTTCACTTGGACATAGAATCCAAGGATAAATTCATGCAATTTGTGAGGAAATGGTGTGACCAAACAGTTTAATACACTACCAATACCTTTGGGATCAGTCAGGTTTCATTTGTTAAACCTTTGCTCTACCCTGGGCAGCTGTGGGTCTGAGCAGTCGGGCTTACTCAAAAGAACAAATGAAAAGCATTTAAACAGCACCAAAACAACTGAAGAGAAAAGAAAATCGACACCAATTTATAATAAGTATATTTTCATTAATGTATGGGCACCAAAATGAAAAAGATCCACCAAAGTGTTCCGGAAATATGGGTTTTACAAAAAACAAATCAAGAGTTTTCACTTAACCTCAAACAAGCATTGGCAAATTCACTGAATTTGACAGACATTTCTTAAACTTTTTCAAGGAAAACTTGGTCAGAGTAGAATGCGGTAACTTAGAGGTACTTTTGGACGACCAACTCTAGCAGGGAGCCAGTCAAGGGATACCAGCTAAGTCCAACAGATGTTACCTCTTTAGGAAAAGCAGTCTTCAGTCCAGTTCCAGCTTCACTGACTCCTTGCTATTAATTTCTATGGAGTGGTCCTGATGCAAGGGATACAGGTTGCTGAAGATGTTTAGGGATGCTGTACAGTCAACATGGTCTTTTCTGGGGGCAACTCCTCGGTCCACACTCCTGGTGAGGTGATTCCGACCACAGGGCTAAACTTCCCACGAAGTCATCTGCAGGTCGACAGAAGTCCAATCGCCTGGTACAGTGGTTACAGCGGTTTCCTTCTTTTGGCAATAACTCTCCTTCTGGGTGCACAGCTGCACTCCGACAACTCCCAGGTTCAGCAGACTCTGGTGTAATTTTTGAGCGTCAGGTCCTGGTCTCTTGGGCTGCGCGGCTGCAAGGAGTGGTGATCTGGGCTACCAACTAACCCCAGCAGGCTTCTTCAGCTTTTGTGGCCCTATGCTGTGAACAGGAAGTCAGCCAACTGATTCTTGGAGTCAGCTTCAAGCTGTGCTCAGGTGATGACTTCTCACGCACAGGACTCAGCAGGCGCAGTCCTTTCTTTCTCTAGCCCAAGGAGTAGCAGGTGCAGTCCAACTAAGGAGCAGCCTTCTTTTTGCCAGTTCCTAGGTTACCTGGGCACTTCTTCGGACGTCTTCTTCCATTCAAGCAAGATCTGACTTCTGGTTGCCAGAGGTGCCCTTTTTATGCTCAGAAAGAGTACCTCAGGGGAAGTCGCGGTCACTAGACAATGGGCTACTAGGTTCCCTCCAGCATGATGAAAACGTCCTTTGGAGTGTGACATCCAGCTCTTCCAGGAAGGCTCCATTGTGCCCATTCTCAAGATGGCAGAACCCGTCTCTCGTTCTCAAGAGCTCTGTAGCCTGCCCCAGAGGTGTGGCTACCTGTGGGCTACATGCCCACATGAAAAACGGTTTGCCCAGTGTTTCCCCACCTCTCTGTCCCAGACGCCAATCTGTCTGCGCGAACAAAAGAGCAGCCCTTCTTGAGTGTGGTTACCATTTGCCCTTCAAAGGCGGCTTTGCCTTTGAAGCTCGCCGCCTGGGCTTACACCCCATATGGCTTCCTTCGAGGAGGAGATTTACACGTCCCTCCAGGCGGGCAGAAAGCTGTCTTGTGTCCAGCCTCCGTAAATGACCACTGGTACACTTGGGCAACAGAGCAGCAACTTTGTAAATGTTGCATGTAGCAACAAGTTATATTTGTTTTGGCTTGGGCATCAAGTTGGGCTTAATGTAATGAGTTGTCTGATGGCTTGAAGTAGCAACTGTGGTTGTCCCATTCAGAAGGTAGTACAGTTGAGTTGTCAGCATGTAACTCTGTACTCGCCTAGGGGGCTACCAGTCTCTCGCTCAGCAAAAACGACAATTTCGGGGTTTTACTTTTTTTTTTTTTTTAATAAGTTCCACCCAACCTTAGGACTCAATAGGCCTGCAGTAGGAGTGATTACATATATTAAAAAGGGAGTATGGGCTTTGCCACTGCCTATAATGGTAAAGTTGAGTTAGCAGTTTTAAACTGCCTTTCCACTCTGCAGTGGCAGATTGGGAGCCATGTTTTACTTTGTATTCCTCAGGCTGGCACAAGTGCTGCCGTGATTAAGGGAAAACACACAAGATGATGGACGGAATGCTGCACATTGGCAAACATTCACCCCCAGTCACAGATCTGGGTTTAATCCATCATTATTTTGCTTCACCACGCCACCCCAGTTCAGACATAGCCATATGCAAATCAGTCTTGACCCTGTGCCTCATGGGAACACTCCAGACCGAACTGCCAAGCCATGTCTTCCATGGACCGGAATCAAGCATCCTAGGACCGGTTTCAGGCTATCAGCCTTCATCAGCCAGGATAGCTTGACTCCAGTGGCGTAGTGAGCACGGGACCCACGTCTGGGCATACCCTTCCCACTTAGAGGCGAAATGCAAAACACACAAGATGATGGACGGAATGCTGCACATTGGCAAACATTCACCCCTAGTCACAGATCTGGGTTTAATCCATCGTTATTTTGCTTCACCACCCACCCCAGTTCAGACATAGCCATATGCAAATCAGTCTTGACCCTGTGCCTCATGGGAACAGTCCAGACCGAACTGCCAAGCCATGTCTTCCCTGGACCGGAATCAAGCATCCTAGGACCAGTTTCAGGCTATCAGCCTTCATAGCTTGACTCCAGTGGCGTAGTGAGCACGGGACCCACGTCTGGGCATACCCTTCCCACTTAGGGCGAAATGCAAAACACACAAGATGATGGACGGAATGCTGCACATTGGCAAACATTCACCCCCAGTCACAGATCTGGGTTTAATCCATCGTTATTTTGCTTCACCACGCCACCCCAGTTCAGACATAGCCATATGCAAATCAGTCTTGACCCTGTGCCTCATGGGAACAGCTATCCTGGCTGATGAAGGCTGATAGCCTGAAACCGGTCCTAGGATGCTTGATTCCGGTCCAGGGAAGACATGGCTTGGCAGTTCGGTCTGGACTGTTCCCATGAGGCACAGGGTCAAGACTGATTTGCATATGGCTATGTCTGAACTGGGGTGGCGTGGTGAAGCAAAATAATGATGGATTAAACCAGATCTGTGACTGAGGGTGAATGTTTGCCAATGTGCAGCATTCCGTCCATCATCTTGTGTGTTTTGCATTTCGCCTAAGTGGGAAGGGTATGCCCAGACGTGGGTCCCGTGCTCACTACGCCACTGGAGTCAAGCTATGAAGGCTGATAGCCTGAAACTGGTCCTAGGATGCTTGATTCCGGTCCACGGAAGACATGGCTTGGCAGTTCGGTCTGGACTGTTCCCATGAGGCACAGGGTCAAGACTGATTTGCATATGGCTATGTCTGAACTGGGGTGGCGTGGTGAAGCAAAATAATGATGGATTAAACCCAGATCTGTGACTGGGGGTGAATGTTTGCCAATGTGCAGCATTCCGTCCAACATCTTGTGTGTTTTGCCGTGATTAAGGGGGCACTCTAACTTGCAGGCTCTGGGTACTCCTGGTACCATATATTAGGGACTTGAAAGCAAGTTAGCCTATGGCTATTGGGTGTAGGCCAATCAAACATCCAGGTTTAAGGGTTTGGCACTGGCACCGAGGTCAGTGTGCAGGCCTCCATGCACACCGAGTCGAAAAACCAGCAGCATCTGTCCAAAAGTTTGGGGGTGACCATACAAATAGAGGCATTTCCTTACACAATGTTCATAAGACTTTACCTTGGCATGCTTAGAAAGTAATGCCAACAGTCACATGGGAGAAGTGGTTGATGGGTACCGTTAAACTGACTTCAGTTTGATGACAGTTGTCAAATCTCAATTGCCTTTTGTAGTTTTGTCTTGTGCAGAAAGGTGACTTAGAACCAGTTTCTTTCCATTCAGCTTTTTCTGATGTGTACTCAAACTACACTCTTCTCACTGAAAAGTTCATGAATGAGGATATATTTCTATATTTGAATAATACCATTGTGAGAGAACTATCAGAGAAGTGAATCAGTGGACAGTCAACTACCTTAAATTGCTTGACATCTGAAAGAGACACGTTAGTGACAGATTCCTTACCTTAGAATATCCCCAGGCGTCAGGCTGGATCCGGAAAGTTTTGCGTAGCAGTACCCTTGCGCGTCGGTAGGCGGCGTCGTGCGGCTCCGCGTCCGTCGTCGGCGTCGTGATCGCCGGGATGACGTCGCGGGCAGTACTTAGGCGCCGCCCCTGCGCGCTGACGTCAGTTCTTCTTTTTCCGCGCCAGCAAGCGCAGATCCGGGAAGAGCAGTGCCCTGGTCATTTTTTGACCTACTTTTTGGTGATTTTTTTCACTGTTTTTCCATCTTTCAAGGTGTCGTAGGGATGCCCGGCTTCAAGCGATGCGGCGCCTGTGCGCGGATGATGTCCGTCACCGACCCGCATTGGGAGTGTCTCTTCTGCCTCGGCCGAGGCCACGACACGGCGTCTTGTACCGACTGCCAGGCCCTCCACCCGAAAGCTTTGCGAGAGCGGTCTCGAAAGCTCCTCGAGGCCCGGCATTCGGCTCCGCGGAAGCCCCGGTCGCGTGAGAGGTCCAGGGGTCGATCGCGGAGTCCACACCGGTCGTCGCCGTCGAAGTCTTCTTCGTCCGGTAAGTCGAAGCACAAAAAGTCCAAAAAGCATCATCGCTCTAGGACTTCGCCTCGCCGGTCTCGCGACTCGGCTGAGGCCCCTCCCGGCACGGTCCCCGCCCCCGCGGCCCCGGACATGCCTGTGGAGTCGCCCCCGCCATACCCGCCCTTCCCGGGTTCGGGGGCGGATCCGGCCAAAGTACAGGAATTCCTGTCGGCCATGGCCCGCCTCTTCGGGCCTTCAGGCCCCTCCGGTGCGCCTTCGGGCCCCGCGGGCCCTGATGGGGTTGCTCCGGCGTTGCCGACGGCTCCGGCCCCGGCGTCGCCCGTGCCTCCAGCCTCGATCCCGGCTCCGGCCCCGGCCTCGATCCCGGCTCCACAACCCCCATCGACGCCGGTCGACCTAACGACACCTCCGCCGGCGCCGATGTCTCCGGTGCCGTTCTCGACGCCGCCCTGGGCTCCGGGCGGCGTCGTCCCCAGTTCCTTCCGGCTCCGGACATGGACCCGGAGCGACGTCGCTCGACGCCGGCTCCGGCGCCGATGGGACCTTGGGTCCCAAATGTCCCTCCTCCTCATTATTTTGAACCAGAGGAGGACCAGTTGGACTGGGAGGGGTCTGATGACCCTCTGACGCGACACTGTCAGTATGATGAGGACTGGACAGAGAGTCTAGGGGAGGCCAGTGGTCTGGATACTTCCCCTGACACTGGCATGCTGTCTCCTCCCGTGGCTACGGAGGAGGGGGCCAATTTCAGTACGGTGTTGCGTAGGGCAGCTGGGGCCTTACGTCTCCAGCTCCCTACTTTGACGGTCAAGCCTAACATCTTGACAGAGGTGCTTCAGCCGGCAGCCTCCTCTGCGGAGACTGTGCTGCCGTTTAACGACGCCCTCACTGACGTTCTTTTGGGCGCCTGGTCCAAGCCCAACACAGGGGCTCCTGTGGATCGGAACGTGTCACGACGCCATCGCCCAGCTCCGGGCGACCCCTGTTTCTTTCTGTCCACCCCACTCCTGAGAGCTTGGTTGTCCAAGCCTCCGCTTCCCAAACCGCCTTCCCTACCGCTCCGGATAGGGAATCCAAACGCCTGGATCAGTTTGGGAAGAAAGGTTTTTCTTCCTCCAGTGCTGGCTTGCGGTCCATTAACACCGCTTGCCTTTTGGGCCGATATACCCACTCCCTGTGGGATTCGGTGGCGGATGTTTTGCCCCAGTGCCCTGAGGAGGTCCAGGCACTGCTTTCCCGCGCCATTGCGGAAGGAAGGGATGCGGCCAAATACACTATCCGTTGTGGCCTTGACACCGCCGACTCGCTGGGCAGGTCTATTGCAACGACGGTGGCGCTCCGACGCCACGCCTGGCTGAGAACCACTGGTTTTTCAGGGGATGTCCAGAATACTCTCATGGACATGCCCTTTGATGGAGTCGGCCTTTTTGGGTCCAAAGCAGACCATGCGTTGGAGCGCTTTAAGGACTCACGGGCTACTGCCAAGTCCCTGGGCCTTTCTGCTACACGCCCTCCGCTGACTTCTGCTTTTCGTCCCTATCGTGGCCACGGTAGGGGCGCCCCTTCACGTCAGCAGCCCAGCCACCGGCCCGCTTCGCAGGCGTCTACGCGTGGCCGAGGACGTGGATTCCGCCGTGGCGGATCGGGCAACCAGCGTGCGGGTCAGGCCACCACCTCCAACCCGTCCGCGGCCTCCAAGCCCTCCTAGTCCCTCCTTTCAGGTGCACGGCACGCCAGTAGGGGGCAGGGTCCGCCATCACCTTCCCCACTGGCGCACCATCACCTCGGACAGGTGGGTCTTGGACATTGTCCGAAGGGGCTACTCCCTCCCCTTCGAGACCACCCCCAGCCATGCCACCTCAATTCCGCCGCATGTCAGGGGATCACTTGGTGCTTCTACAGAAGGAAGTCACGGCCCTCTTGACCAAGAGGGCCATCGAGCATGTTCCGACCCCAGAAGTAGGGCGTGGTTGCTACTCCCACTACTTTCTGGTGCCCAAAAGGACAAGGAGGACATGCGTCCTATCTTGGACCTCCGGAACGTCAATCGCTTCCTCCGGAAGGAGAAGTTCAAGATGCTCACCCTAGCTCAGGTCTTGACTGCCCTCGACCCTGGAGACTGGTTGGTAGCGTTGGACTTGCAGGACACATATTTCCACATCCCCGTCCTGCCGGCCCACCGGCGTTACCTTCGGTTCACGGTAGGCCCCGAGCATTTTCAGTTCACCGTGCTCCCCTTTGGCCTTACCAGTGCCCCTCGGGTGTTCACGAAAGTGATGGCGGTGGTCGCAGCTCATCTGCGCCGGGCAGGGGTTTCAGTCTTCCCCTACCTCGACGACTGGCTGCTGAAGGCGGGCTCCTCCCAGGCAGTCGTCTCCCACCTCCAGACTACGGCCGAACTCCTGCACTCGCTGGGGTTCTCCATCAATGTGCCGAAGTCGCATCTGATTCCTTCTCCACAGCTCCTTTTCATCGGAGCAGTTCTGGACACGACGCAGTTTCGGGCCTATCCTCCCGAACGGCGAGTCCGGGATATTCAGGCTATGATTCCGATCTTTCAGCCTTTATCCTGGGTTTCGGTACGGATGACCCTGAGGCTGCTGGGCCTCATGGCCTCCTGCATCCTGCTGGTCAATCATGCCAGATGGCATATGCGGGCTCTGCAGTGGGACCTGAAGTTCCAGTGGGCGCAGCACCAGGGCAACCTGTCCGATCACGTCCAGATCTCGGAGGGGACTGCAAGACAGTTGCAGTGGTGGCTCTCGAACCGGCAATGGGTCATGGGCAGATCCCTCTCCCTTCCCCAGCAAGAGCACACAGTTGTGACGGACGCGTCCCTTCTGGGATGGGGCGGTCACATGGGAGAGGCGGAGATCAGAGGCCTCTGGTCTCCGGCGGAGTCCCGGCTCCATATCAACTTTCTGGAGCTCCGGGCGATCCGGCTTGCACTCAAGGCATTCCTTCCCTCTGTCAAAGGGAAGGTAGTGCAGGTGTTCACAGACAACACCACCGCCATGTGGTACTGCAACAAACAGGGCGGGGTGGGGTCTTGGACCCTTTGTCAGGAGGCTCTGTGCCTCTGGACATGGCTGGAACATCAGGGCATGTTCCTGATGGTTCAACACCTGGCAGGTTCCCTGAACGCCAGAGGCGGACGAACTCAGCCGCAGGTGCATGATGGATCACGAATGGCGTCTTCACTCGGAAGTGGCGCAAGGACTCTTTCTACAATGGGGAGAGCCTTGGTTAGATCTATTCGCCACCGAAGAGAACGCGCAATGTCATCAGTTCTGCGCGTTGGAATTTCCAAGGCGGCACTCGCTCGGCGGCGCTTTTCGTCACGAGTGGAGTTGCGGTCTGTTGTACGCCTTTCCGCCTATACCACTTCTACCCAGAGTGTTGAAGAAGATTCGGCACGACCGGGCCCAAGTCATTCTTGTGGCTCCGGACTGGGCTCGAAGAGTTTGGTATCCCGAGCTACTCAATATGAGCATAGATCCCCGATCCGTCTGCCTCTTCGGGAGGATCTTCTGTCGCCGCAGCAGGGGACGGTCCTCCACCCGAACCTGTCCAGTCTACACCTGCTTGCGTGGAGATTGAGCGGCGGCAGTTGATTCCTTTCGACTTGCCTCCCGAAGTTTGTGATGTGATTCTGGCAGCCAGGCGTCCCTCCACTAAGGTGGTATACGCCTGCAGGTGGAACAAATTTGTGGCATGGTGCACAGCAAAGGCTGTGAATCCCCTTTCTGCCCCTCTTTCTGAGGTCCTTCTGTTCCTTCTCTCTCTGGCCCAACAGGGTTCTGCCCTGGGTACCATCAAGGGTTATCTCTGTGCTATCTCGGCCTTCCTCAGGCTCCCTGATCAGCCCTCCCTTTTCAAGTCCCCTGTTGTTAACAGGTTTCTTAAAGGCATTACACACCTTTTCCCTCCTGTTCCGTTCGTGATGCCTCAGTGGGACTTGAACTTGGTTCTTACCTTTTTAATGTGCGCTCCCTTTGAGCCTCTGCATAACTGTCCTCTTCGTCTTTTGACTCTAAAGACAGCCTTTCTGGTGGCCATCACCTCCGCTCGGCGGGTGAGTGAGCTCCAGGCTTTATCTTGCAAACCTCCCTTTCTGTCTGTTCATCCAGACAAGGTTGTTCTTCGGACGCGTCCGTCCTTCTTGCCAAAGGTGGTTACTGCCTTTCACATTGGGCAGACCATCACTTTGCCTACCTTCTTTCCGCCTCCGCATCCTTCCAGAGAGGAAGAGAGGCTCCACCGCCTGGACCCAAAACGTGCGCTCTCCTTCTATATCGACCGCACAAAACACTTCCGGGTGGATGACCAGCTCTTTGTTGGGTACGTGGGCGCCAAAAAAGGTTGGGCGGTGCACAAACGAACCATCTCCCGCTGGGTTACCTTGTGCATCAAGACCTGCTATTCTTTGGCTAAGAAGGAGCCTCCTGTTGGGCTGCGTGCCCATTCCACCAGGGCAACAGCTGCTACCACGGCCTTGGGCCGCGGTGTTCCGCTCCCCGTTATTTGTCAGGCAGCTACGTGGGCCTCGCTGCACACGTTTACAAAACATTACTGCCTTGACAGTCAGGTCCGGAGGGACGGCTTCTTTGGCCGTTCTGTCCTCCAGGACTTCCTTGTCTGATCTTTGTTCGCAGACCCACCACCGGGGTTGGTATTGCTGGGGTATCTATTCTAAGGTAAGGAATCTGTCACTAACGTGTCTCTTTCAGATGCACAAGTTACTAACTTGTGTAACGATATATCTGTAAGAGACAGTAGTTAGTGACAGATTCCTTACCGCCCACCCATCCTCCCCGTTCTGCGAACTGATTTCTAGGGTTAAGGACATCCCTTTCAGGGCCCTAGTATTTTTCAGACACCTATGTCAGCTTCTTGCATGGCTCTGCGTTCCTGGCGCGGAAAGTCGTGTACAGAACTGGCGTCAGCGCGCAGGGGCGGAGCCTAAGTACTGCCCGCGACGTCATCCCGGCGATCACGACGCCAACGACGGACGCGGAGCCGCACGACGCCGCCTACCGACGCGCAAGGGTACTGCTACGCAAAACTTTCCGGATCCAGCCTGACGCCTGGGGATATTCTAAGGTAAGGAATCTGTCACTAACTACTGTCTCTTACAGATATATCGTTACACAAGTTAGTAACTTGTGCTTCGCGACCGAAGGTAGTGTGAACCATCTTACATTGTCAGACACAACATTTTTAATCCTATTTCCTAAAGACCTAATTAAAACATTATATTGTGTCCGTAGACTAGGTAATTGCATCTTCAGCCAAAGGCTTCTACAAACTATTCGACATTACTATATAAAAGATTGTTTAGTACAATTTATTATAGTTGTGGTGAGTTAGATTTGCAAATATTTTTTTTTAATTTCCATAAGTCTTTATTGAATTTTATAGAACCTACAATTAAAGTACATCTTGGTGATTTTAGGCGATACAGTATGACAAAAGAAACATTTATAAGTCAGGAGGCATGGAGGGAAGTACATATACCACTTATCCATTATGCCATTGAATCGAATGTACTATAACATAATGATCGTATGATATGCCAGTGCAGTTTACAAAGTGCAGGGCCCATTGAGGCCCGTTTTGGAAGATTCATCAGCAGTTGAGCTGCGGAGTTCTGCACGTGCTAAAGTCTTATCAGGTGAGATTGAGAAATTCCTAAATATAGAATATTGCAGTAGTCCAGCCTGGAATTAACCAATGCCTGGGCTACTGTTTTCTTGGCAGATTCAGGCAGGAAGCTAATGATCTTGAGTCGTCTTAGGATCTCAAAACACTTGTTTGCCAGGGCTGTGATCTGGCTATCCAATGTAAGGTTTTCATCAAACCAAATGCCTAGGTTTTTAACCCTAGGCTTTGGCGAAGGCAGATATCCAAGCAAATCTAGCCACCAGGCAGGAGACCAGATTTAAGGCTGCTTGCCCAGGATAAGGACCTCGGTCTTATCTGCATTTAATTTCAGGCAATTGATGTCCATTCATTGGCCGACTTCCGACAAGAAGGTCCTCAGGAAAGTGGCCGCACTGGCTGAATTCTGTGACAGTGTGACGATAAGCTGAGTATCAGCGTAGTACGATATGATATTAAAACCATACTGCTCAATGATATCAGCCAGTGGGGAGAGGAGTTGGCCTAACGGCCAGGGCGGTCGACATCAAATCTGGGGAACCGGGTTAGAGTCTCGGCAAGGACGCGCAACATCTTGTGATTCTGGGCAAATCATTTAATCTCCACGTGCCTAACAAAAATGAATGTGTCCTCATGTATCGCAACTGGTGCTCGTGTAAAGCGCTCTGATACCCAATATCTTCGGGTCAAGTTTGCGCTATATAAAACTCTGTAAATATATATATATATATATATATATATATATATATATATATATATATATATTGAATAAAGTAGTGATCAATGATGAGCCCTGAGGCACCCCCTGCTGTAATGGAAGAACCTGGGATAGTGGAGAGGTGTGGTGCAGCGGCCAGGGCAGCTGACTTCGGAGCACAGGGTTCACGGTTCGATCCCCGGCTCCGGCGGCAGCTCAGCACCATGTGACTCTGGGCAATAGCTCACTTAATTTCCACTCCGGCCCCCAGCGCCTTGAGACCCGTAAGGGTGAGTAGCTGCGCTATATAAAAACAGACTTACTTACTGGGATTTAAAAGGCTTTTGCAGCACCTGAAAGGTGGGGCCCGGCAAAAAGGAGGCCAGGCATTTCAAGGCCTTGTGACCGACGCCGCAGCTCCACAACCTCTCAAGTAAGAGGCTGTGGGATAAAGTGTTGAAGGCTGCGCTCATTTCAAGTATCAGCAGTATCACCCCCGTCCAAAATCTGATGAATGGACTCCATAGCAAGTAGCAAAGCTGACTCTGCTATAGAGCGGGTGAAAGCCCGACTGCATCCTATGCAGAAGCTCCTTAGCTTCGATAACCATAGAGAGTTGTTGGTTGATGTATTTTTTTGGCAACTTTAGATAAAAACTGGAGCAGCGATATTGGCCTGTAATTCTAATGTTTAGTAGGGTCAAGTGGTGCGGAGCGGCGCGGAGCTGACTGCCGGGCCTCGAGTAGCTTTCGGGACCGCTCCCGCAAAGACTTCGGGGCCATGGTCCGGCAGCCGGAGCACGACTTGGGGTCGTGGTCGCGCTCCAGGCAGTCGAGGCACACACGGTGCGGATCCGTCACCGACATGAGTCGGTTACAGGAACCGCAAGCCTTCAAGCCGGGCATCCCTCGTGCACCAGGAGTTGAAGGACTCTAACACAACGAAGTCGACAAAAGTCGAGATAAAGTTCAGTCAAAAATTGACTGGGTGTACCGCTCTCTCCGGATCTGCGCTTGCTGGCGCGGAAAAAGAAAGAACTGACGTCAGCGCGCGAGGGCGGCGTCTATGTAGCTACCGCGACGTCATCCCGGCAACCACGATGCCGACGACGAACGCAGAGTCGACCGACGCCACCTTCCGACGCGCAGGGGTACTGCTGACAAAAAACTTTCCGGATCCAGTCTGATGCCTGGGGGAGATTCTAAGGTAAGGAATCTATAACTCTCCTATGTTTCTTACAGATATATCGTTACCGAAGGTAAGTAACTTGTTCTTCTAAGATTTAGTAGGGTCAAGTGGTGTTTTTTTAAAAGGGGCACTATTGATGCATGCTTCCAGCGCAGAGGGACCTGTGCTGTCACAAAAGAGCAATTAATGAATTCCCCAAGCACAGATAAGATCTCTTCCACTCCTCGCTCCGGGATCAAAGGATAAGCGGGGTCAAATGGCGAACCAGATTTTACAGATAGCATAAGGAGGTGTAAATAGTCATGTTCACTAGGTTGGAACGGACGTAGCCTCGAAGGATCTGCTGAAGGTTCAAACTAAACATTAAGATATGGGGTATTTCTAGCAGCCCTGGAAATGAAGAGTAAATGAATGTTGCCTCATTGACAAAGAATTTAGCAAGCGCATTACAGCTGTCGTCTCAATATGGAGTAAGGGCTGACACCTGGTCCATCTAGGTTAGAGATTTGGCAATCGAGAAAATATCTTGAGATGAATTTTGTGCCGCCTCAATTTTACCGGCATAAACGTCACAACGAACGTGTCTGATGAGACTGTGATATACCTTCAGAGCCGACCAATAAATGGCCTTGCTAGCAGTGTCAAACGTTCTGTGACTGGCACGTTTTAATTGCTTACAGTTTTTTTCAAGATTAAGTAATTCTTCATTGAACCAATCAGACATAGGCTTGGTCCTACATAACAATCTATCAACTGATGGGACAATTTGTTCCAGCACCCCAGCTATCCAATCGTCCACCTGCATATTGGCTAAATTAACGCAGCCATCAAGACTTGGGGCGATTGGGGGTCAGGGCCTGTGTGAAACTGCAAAGGTTACTGTAGCCCATTTCCGTGTCCTGACAACCTGTCCAGACACTGGGGCAAGTAATTATTTAAAAACGGGAACCTGAAAAGGAATAGCTAGGTGATCAGGCCATTAGAGTGAGAGCGGGTTAAGTAGGTCATGTAATGCCATAACATGGGTATCACGGTATAAAACGGTCGGTAATGCCCAGGGACCTAGAATAATTATTGGGAAGTTTAAGAAGATTGATATTTCAAATGTCAATTTTGAAAGTGATGGAACAATTTTGTTGCGTAGTGATGTATTACAGATTTTTGACCAACTTCTGAAAGGTAGTCAGTGTGTCTAGATGTTTGCTCCATTTCAAATATAGTGGTGGCTGTAAAATTGGAGGCGGGCTGGCAAAGGCTTTGTATATTTTCGATGCCATATGCCCTACTGAATGCCATGTTAACAATCATGAGGCAAGATAGGGGTGAACAAATGGGTTTAATTTTGATAACTTCACTTTAAGTTTTATGAAGGCATAAAAATCTAATTGGGCAGGTTGAAAATGGATTGGAGTTATGTGAAGGAGCAGAGGCTGATCTTATCGTGTAAGTCATAAATTAGTCTTATGCATTTGAATGCTCATGAAAAGCTGAGGTCTGACTGTTTCGGCCTTGATTTTTGGGTTCTTCCATATGGAAGCTTGTGATGAGTTGATTTTGGCATTTGTTTGTCAGGTAGTTTGGGCGCGTTTGTAGTGTCAGTAAATATTTGTTGAGTGTATGTAAACTTGTATTTGGACATTGTAATAATGGAAGTGGTATGGAAGGTATCGCATAATGTACGTTCTATTTCTAGCCAGGTGAGGTGATCAACTGAATCCGGCAGAAGCCAATGGGGTCCTTTTTTTTGCAAATCTGTTTTTATTGTTTTACATCTGCAACACCAAGTGCAGAGTCAGTGAAGAGGGAAAGATTGAGGTCACCATATATTGGTGGATTTCATAAGCATTTTTTGCGATACGATGTAAAACATTGTTGGCCATCTGACACTTGCACACAACAAGCGTTTGGCGTGGCGTACTCCCCACTTACATCAATTCATTATGCACAGCGTAGCCCTAACACTGGGGGTTAGACAACTTTTACGACTATATTCCCCACATCCCCTCAATTATAACTTCTTTCGTTTATATTTGTACCGTATGACAGGCCTGCCTAGAACAACACGAATGAGTAGTCATTTACCCCTCATACGCCTCACGAGCCATCATTACGATGGTGATGGATCAATCCTCATGGTCCATTCTATACACCTGCCCACTAGCACTCTCATTGTCACCAGAGACTAGGGTCCATCACTCTGGAGACTGCCCATTTGGCCATCCTCTACTACAAAACCCCAAATGCACCACGTCTCTTAGACTTCCCCTGAAACCCAAACCATAACTAAAGTCAAAGGCGTTCTCGCCTCATGGTCTCCTAAACACACATCTTGGTGGGGCAGACTTCAGACCCATTAAATGATGATTACCCTAGTAGTACATTTCGTCACATCAATGCTTCCCTTGAAATTATTACCCATTTTCTTTAACTCCATTGACAAGCTTCTGTCCAACTTCCTCTGGAATGGCAAAAGGGCTTGAATCACCAACAAGACTCTCCGACTAAATTTCATAGCTGGGTGCTATTACCTACCAAACTGGAACCTCGATCAGTCAGCATTCTTGGCAGCAGAAGGAGGCTATTGGCTACGCACAGGGAGTGGGTGCTGGGATATCTTTGTAACAAACGTTGAGGCCAAAATAGACATTCACCCACTATGAAAGGTCTCTCTGATACTGCAGTTGTACTGCTCCGCAGTCACACAGGTTCACACGATGGTGACACTGATACTTCCATCTATGAATTCGCTAAACCGTATCGGCACCCGGCGGAGAATGTTCCTAATCATTGCAAGATGCTCTGGGCGATAACAAGTCACATACACATGGCCAATAGAGACATACATGCAGGGAGGGGGAGGGTCTTTGTAAGTTCTCTATATCAAGTAAAGGATACGGACATCCGTCGTCGAAGGCAATCTGCAAGTATCGTTATAACTACCCACAGGGGAAGAAACATACTTACAGTGACTACGTTACAGCCAGACTGGCCATCTTGGGAGGATGACGGGAGGGGGGGGGTAGGTGTGGGTTGTATGAGATGAGAAATTGTATTTGACTGTGGCTCTCAGTCAGATGTGGCTCTCAGGGAGAGGTCCGCATCTATCCGTGTTTCAGATTTATTGTCTAGAAAAGTAGATAGCTCCATCATATCTGTGAAGATTCTCGTTTGACCTTTAGAGGTGTTTCTAAATTTCAATGGGCCAGTGAATGAGTATGGGATCGCCATGTCTCTGTTTTCCCTAGGGCTAGGAATCCTTTTAGACGAATGACAGTTTCTTTGCCTAGTCATGAGATATTGATTTTTTGTGATCTTGTCAGTTTATCGCTCTAATTCTCCTCGTGAGCTAAAATCTGTTTAGTGTGTTGGTGTTGCAGCGGCTTAAAGATCATAGGTCGTGGGGAAGACATGTTTTAGGTTTATAAGTTGGGACTGTGTGAGCTCTTTCGATCTCAAAATCTTTGGTGAAAGAAATTTGAAGAGCTTCGGTAATCCACCAGATTAAGAAGTCTGCCGTTGTTTTAGATGAATTCTCAATTCTTCTGGTAGTCCAAAAATACGCAAGCTGCTCCTCCGATTTCGGTCTTCAAGTTCAGTTATTTCATGTTTAAGATATGACATTGAACGTTCTAGTCCTTGTATGCGTTTGGATTGCGTGTTATAGTCTTCTACTGAGCTAATTCTTGATTCAGCATTTGATTTTCTTGTTAAGTCTTTAAGTTCATTGCGTATTCCAGCAACTTCAATCTGTAGAAGATCAGTGTTGGTCTTAGTGCTTTGGGCTATATCATGTTCACTTTTTTTAAGATAATGTTTAGTGTGGCCGAAGTGTCCCATTTCTTTCATTGGGTACTCCGGAATTTGGGTAGATTGTTTCAAGCGTTTAAGGTTCGCTTTGGTTTATTTCTCCTTCATGTTTACTACCTTGAGTTGGCCATTGCAGATGTCCGTAGGAGGGATGTAAGCTTGCAGCGTGTTGGGTTGGTCGCGTGCTAATGTTTATTCGGTAGAGTGTGGTGTTTGTAGATGTGGTTTTGGGATACAGATCCTGGACGTAACGGAACAACGCTTGAGCCGATAGTGTCTATGGGATGTGCAGAAACCTGTTTTTGTGAGTATGGAGACTGCAATTATTCAATCCCCTGACTTGGGTGGAGTGACCGTGTGCACAGGGTGAGCTCCAGATAGAAGTATATAACTGGCCGTATAGCTGGCTTTGCGGCCGAGTACACTGTGAAAGATTAATCGTGTATTGTTCTCACTGATGTAGGCAGTGTTAGTTGTGGTGAGCAAAGTGCAGGGAGCAGAAGGAGGGTGTCGCGTTTTATGGAACAGATATCTCAATCAATCGGGTTTGTAAAGCGCACTACTCACCTGTGAGGGTCTCAAGGCGCTGGTAGGGGGGGAAGAGGTGCCGGCTGCTCCGTGGTCATCCGAAGAGCCAGGTCTTGAGGTCCTTTCTGAATAGGTGCAGTGTCGGGCTTCGTTTGATGCTGAGGGGGAGTTTGTTCCAGGTCTTGGCCCGATGTAGGAGAAGAATCTGCCACCCGTTCTGGCCCTGTGGATGCGGGGGACCGTGGCTAAGGCTAGGTCGGCGGAACGGAGGTTTCTCTTGGGGGTGTGTAAGGAGATTCTTTTGTTGAGGCATTGGGGTCCGGTGTTATGTAGGGCTTTGTAGGCGTGTGAGCTGTTCGAAGGTTATTCTTTTTTCGACGGGGAGCCAGTGGGGGTCGCAGAGGTGCTGGGAGATGTGCTCCTGTCGTGGGTTGTTGAGGAGGACGAGTCTGGCTGCGGCGTTCTGGACGGTCTGGAGTTTGTGAAGGAGTGTTTTGTTGATTCCGGTGTAGAGTGCGTTTCTGTAGTCCGGTCTGCTGGTGATGAGTGCGTGGGTGACGGTCTTCCTGGAGTCAGGGGGCATCCATTTGAAGGTCTAGCAGAGTATACGGAGGGTGTTGAAGCATGTGGAGGACACGGCGTTGATCTGGCGGTTCATGGTGAGTGAGGAGTCGAGTAGGATGACGAGGTTGCAGGCGTGGTTTGTAGGGACGGGTGGGTTTCCAAGGGCGGGGGGGCCACGAGGTGTTGTCCCATGCGGAGGGGGTGGACCCGAGGATGAGGACCTCCGTTTTCTCCGAGTTGAGCTTCAGGGAGCTGCTGCTCATCCAGGATGGGTTGTCCTTCATTCCGTCTTGGAAACTATGCCTGGTGATGTCGGGTTCCTTGGTGAGGGAGAGGATGAGCTGGGTGTCGTCGGCGTAAGATACTATGTTGAGTCCGTGTTTTCTGACGATGGTGGAGAGGGGGGCCATGTAGTTGTTAAAGAGCGTGGGGCCGAGGGAGGATCCTTTGGGTACTCCGCATCTGATCTCTCTGAGCTCGAAGAGGAAGGGCGGGAGTCTTATTCTTTGTGTTCTGCCTGAGTGAAAAGATCAAATCCAGTTCCCTTCATACCAGTGTCGTGGAGTCTGGCGGCTAGTGTGTGGTGGGAGACAATCTCGAAGGCTGCTGAGAGGTCTAGTAGTATGAGGGCTGCAGTGGGTGGTTGTAATTCGCACGGCATCAGCATTTGGGCTTTATTCATCATATCACTTGCTTGAAGGTAGCTGGGTGAACAGCAGTTAAGGACACCTGCTTATTCCCCATATGACTTGTACGGGACTTGCTTAGCCTTCCTTAGCGACCTTGCACTCACTGTAGTAAAATTGCCTCCCAGTAGCGGTCAGGTTTTGTCCGTCGTCGTTTATCAGAGCATCGTGCTATTTTGTCCTGCACTCCCACAATCATCTGGCTTGTTTCACTACTTTGCCACTGCAGGAGAAAGGCTGTTCAGGGATCAGGCGTGTAATAGGCGGCTCCCGCCGGCCTCAAACACCCCTGCCGTATGGTCTTGTGTTGCAGGAGCTTCAAAGTGCGCAACAAGTCCTGCCGAAGGTTTGGGTGCGAGCTGCCGTCTTGGCTGCGTGCCCTACCTGTTCAGGCGTGAGCAAGCCGAGACAGAAGGCTGTCTTGGGTCTTGGAGCTCTGGAGATGACTCCCGCCGGTTTCAGACACCTTTACCCCGTGACAGTCTTCAATTGGGTGTAGCAGGCTGTATAGGGCCAGAGTGCACGCTGGAGGCTGGCCGGAGCTTAGACGCGAGCCTCCATCTAGAAGCGCTCCAAGCCATTCCTCCTGATTCGCAAATATTTTATCGTTAAATATTTGGCTTGTATATTAATAAATAAAAAAAGAAACAGGTGGGTAATAGAGGGAAATGCTTCCTCGCTGTCCTCTAGAGTTCATCATAACCTACCTAGGTAAGCTGCAAGGCAAACTGGAAGAAAATGAGGTAGTTTCATTGTTCATTATCCATTCATTATCCATTTTTCTCAGTGACGCACATACTTCACAAGAGCTTGTGATAAAATCAACATAGTCACTTATTAATAATTGATGATGCCGATATATTTCTTTTTTGGTACATTGATACGCTAGTGTTAAACTGAATGTTAATCAAAGTTCTGTTTTGCTCTTCAACTGTCTCTTAAGGTTTCCGAACTCAGGACAGAAGCTGCAGAAGGGCTGGCAAAATTGATGTTCTCAGGAAGGCTTATAAGTGCCAAACTGCTACAGCGCCTTGTATTACTGTGGTATAATCCTGTGACTGAAGATGACACTCGGCTCAGGCATTGTTTAGGAGTATTTTTCCCCATTTACGCTTATGCAAATAGGTAATGATGTTCTTTATTTTGCCAGTATATTTTCTATTATGTTTTACACACTCCTAAAAGTGTGGTTATGAGTTTATTAAAAGCATATATAGTAAATATTTAAGATTTTCTTAATGTTTAAAATGTTTCAGTTGAGGTGAAAACCTATAAAGTACATAAGAGTATTGGCAATACTTTTTTACCTAATTTGATAAAGTATTACTGACCGATTTATATGATTCATGATTACAGTACAGCCTGTGTTCAGCTAACTAATAAAGTGCATGTCTGGCTGAGGAAAAAGATAATTGGGAAACATAGGGCTTAAACATAGCAATCAAAACCACACATACTTATAAACAGTTCTTAAATTTAAGTGCAAGCAGGGGCACCCCCTTGCTTCTCAAATAGACACCGTCCAGATTATTCTATATCTACTGGTTGAATGCATGCGTTCTAACTCGCTCCCTCGTGTGCCCACTTTGTGTTGCTCCTCACCACTGACGGGAAAAGCAGGGCAGCAGAGATCTTTTTCTAGGCTGTCGCTGAAGTGCTGGTTTTGAGAGCTGTTTATCTTATGCGTTTCACATATTGCATGAAAGCACACACTTTGGCACACAAAGGCCTGGAGGGCCATAAATATGCTCCCTGGAATACTGCAGAGGACCAAATAACTGATTCATATGGTAAGTAAGTTGGGCCTTGAGGTGTTTTCGTTTGAATTCTCACACTTCCATATTCCATCTAAATTCTGCTCAGAGTTTCCAGGGTAAAAGTATAAATGTGTCTTGCGTTTCTATAGTGCAGACCTAGAAAAAAGACAGCAGAGTGTAGTACAATGACAAGTATAAAGGCAGTGAGTAATTGGAGCGATAGCTGGGTTATGGACAGTTATTGCATTGTGATGTAGTGTTTTTAAAGAATTGAGTAGTCAACGCTTTCCTAAAGTAGAGTAGCATTTGGGGCATTCCTGATGAATATGTGGGGGGGTGGGTGGGGGAGGAGACCCTTCTGACTTGTTCTGTTTGTTCTTCTTAGTCTGCAGTCTGATGGTGGCCTGGCTACGGGTGTGCTGAGCATCACCAGAGATGGTGAGCTTTTTCCAAAGATAAGCAGGGTGTTGGTTGTGATGGCTTTGTAAATTATGCACCTGGTTTTGAAGATGGTTCAGGCTGGCAAAGGGAGTCAGTGGAGTTCCATCAGGATGGGAGTGATGTGATTCTATTTCTTCAGGCCCTGGATAAGAAGTGCTGCAACGTGTAAGATGCCCTGAACTGGTGCCAGTGTGGAGCCTGCAAGGCCATGAAGAATGGCGTTCTCATTCACTGGCGAGAGTACGCACGCTTTCCTGATTCATTTTCTATATTCTTTTAGCAGCAGTTTAGCAGTAGTGAGCGCAGTATTGTCTTTAGTGGGATAAGCCTCAACCCATTTGCTAAAAGCACATACAATAACTAAAACGTACTTCAAATTATGGCATCGTTCGAGTTCAATGAAGTCCATTTGTAGGACCTCAAATGGTGCGTTTGGAGGGGAGAACCCTCCCTTTGGAGTCGTCGTTCCCTTTCCTGGGTTATGTTGTAGGCAAATCATACAATGCTTAACGTGATGGTCAGCTGTTTTCTTGATGTCCGGGTGATCCCATACCTGCTCTAACAGTGTGGCTGTACTTTTTGCTCTGACATGGGCTGGGCCGTGAGCCATTGTTACAAATGGTAGTACATAGGAACTGGGCAATTTACACCTGTCCCCATCCGGGCCTTTCCTCCAACAACCTTTACTTTCCAATAGTCCTGTCTGTTCCCATTTTTCTATTTCTTTCCTAGTGGCCATCTGTTGAATTTCCCTGACCTCTTCATGTATAGTCGCGATCTTCTGTGCAGGGGAATACAATACGTACATTGTATTGTGCTGGCTGTGTGCTGTATCTTTTGCTGTGCAGTTGGCAAAGGCATTGCCTCGACCCACGTCATCTACCACTTTCTGGTGTGCACTACACTTAATGATGGCTACGTGTTCTGGTAGTGTCAGGGCTGTCAGTAATTTCTGAACCAACTCTCCATGCTGTATTTTTGTGCCATGCGAGGTCAAAAAGCCTCTCTCCTGCCACAGACGTCCGAAATTGTGTGCCACGCCAAAGGCGTACTGGCTGTCTGTGTAAACATTCACATTAAGTCCCTGACTTAATTCACAGGCTCGAAGGAGTGCGATAAGTTCTGCTGCCTGTGCAGACTTCTAGGGGATACGGGCTGTCTCCACAATGGTTTGTAGTGTAGTGATGGCATAAGCTGCTGTGGTGGTGCCATCGGGTAATTTAAAGCATGACCCATCCACATAAAGGTCGCCGTCAGGATCAGGTAGGGGCGTGTCCGTAAGATCTATTCTCCCTTTTGTCTGTTCTTCTGTGGTAAAGATACAATCATGGATGTCAACGGGTTGCTTTGAGGGTAAGGGTAGCGGGGTTTAAGGTTAGGCAGCGTTTAAGCGTGATATGGGGTGCTAGCAGGGTGAGTTCGTAACCAGTGAGGTGGGCACTTGTGAGGTGTTGTCTTGGTTTGGTTCAGTACAAAATCAACTGAATGGGGAACTAGGACCTTAAGGGAAAAGTTGGGAATCCACTGTCGACAGTAGGACGTTATGCCAATGAGCGCCCTAACTTCCTTTTGAGTGCGGCGAATGGGGGTATGCATGATTGTTTTGATTGTCTTTCGTCAATGTTCGTCCCTCCTTCGACAAGAGGTGACCTAAGTAGGTGACCTCTGGTCGACAAAACTGTAGTTTGTTTCTGGACACTGTGTCCCAGTTTGGCAAGATGGTGAAGTAGTAGTACAGTAGCTTTGGTGCAAATTTCTGTATCATCTGCAGCAATGAGCAGGTCGTCGACATATTGTAGTAATGTAGCGCCTGGCGGTAACTGCAGTGTGTCAAGTTGTCTTTTAAGCGCTTGGCTATAGATACTAGGACTTTCTGTATAGCCCTGTGGAGCCCGACAGAAGTGGAAGGAACGCCCTTTTATGGAGAACCCAAACAAGTATCTGCTAGAGAACGCTATTGGGATAGAGAAGAATGCATTCTTAAGATCTATGACAGAGAAGACGCATGCAGTTGGCGGGACCATGGTGAGTAATGTCGTGATGTCTGGAACTACGGGAAATTGCGGGATCACTATCTTGTTAATCTCACGTAGGTCAATAATGAACCTGTAGACCTTTTGTGCGGCATCGTCAGAGGTAGTACTTTTTAGAATGGGCAGAATAGGGTTGTTGCACAAGTTACTGTCAGTTTCCTCAATTACTCCCTTCTGGGCCATGTCCTCTATTATTTGGACCAGTGCATTTTCACCCTCACGTGATATTTTGTATTTGGGGACCCTTGGTAGAACTGCATTTGGTTTAACTTGGATATGGACAGGGTCAATGGGCAACAGGCCGACATCGGTGTCACTATCTGCCCATACTGAGGACGATACTGAAGACAGATGATGTTCTAAATCTTTACTAACGTATTGCTTGTCGCTGTCATGTTTGCCAAATTTAATGTAGACACCATCCGGCGAACAGTATATATGGGCATGAAAGTATTTTAGTAGATCTAATCCTAACAAATTGTCGGGGCAATTTGGGGCCAGGAGGAACGGTGTGTTTGCAGTAAAGGGGCCTATGGTGAAGTCAAGTGGTGTTGACACGAGACTAAGAATTGGTTTGCCAGCGAAACCAACGGATAGATTGTTATGGCCAGACAAGGGAGTCCCAGGGATCAGTTGTTGGGAAATGGCACTTCGTGTAGCCCCAGTATCTACCAGAAATTTTTGGAATTGTCCCATTATTTTGGCTGTCACATATGGGCCCGATTGATCCACCGGTATTGCAACTGATCCCTCCACTTGTCCTACACTGTCCTAGTTAAAATACATCCCTGTTGTATCTTGCTCAGAAAAATCATCGACATAATAATTTTTTGTTGGCCCCTGGTTGTCAAAGTAATTTCTTCTATCACTACTATTAGGCCGCTACCCTGGTTTTCTTGCTGCGCCCCTCCATTGACCCGTTTTTCGGAGGAACGGGCATTCGGACCGCCAGTGTCCCTCCTTTCTACAGTAGGCACATTGGTTGGCTCCCAAAGGGTCTGGTGTCCGTGGGTCCTGCATCAGTCGTTTAGGGGAGTCATACTTGGTGACTCCCCATCCTCTTCCTCTATTGTAACCAAACGCCTGTTGTAACAGTATTTTATTCTTGAGATTTTTGTTCTGACATCTTTTGTCTCTTTGGCTTCATTCAGTTGACCCTCATAATACTGTGCCATGTCCAGAATACTTGCAGGCGTTGATGTAGCCCAAGTACTTTCTGCTATTTTTAATTTGTGTGCAACCTCTGGTAATAAGTTTTGGACAAATTTGTCAACGAACAAGTGTTTGCCTGTGTCAGTCGAGGTATCCTGTCCACTAAAGTCGTGGAAGACCTCCTCGAATCTAGTGAAGAAGTCCGTCACTGCCTCCTCTTTCCTTTGTTTACATGCAGTCAGAGTGGCCCAGTGTATTTTCCTGCGAGGGACGATAGTCTGCATGTATATTATTATTTTATCAGGAAGATCTAATATCAATTTAACTGGTTTCTGTCCTGGCTTCCGATCGGCATCAATCTCCTTTATGTGTGCCCATGTATCACCCAGTTCGTCTACATGATCTTGTTTCCGAACCTGATGCCATAAATCGGGTGGCACGGTCAGACTGAAGAACATGTCAATATCTGCCAAGGTCATGACACATGAACTAAGGGCTGCGCTGACTTCGTCATTATAAGCGCTTGGATTTTTTCTGGGGTCAGGTAAAGATGTTTTTAAAGTCAACACATCTGATCCCTTTCAGGGCCCTAGTTTTCAGACACCAGTGTCAGTTTCTTGCATGGCTCTGCGTTTCTGGCGCGGAAAGTCGTGTACAGAACTGACGCCAGCGTGCATGGGGGGCGTCTAAGTACTGGCCGCGACGTCATCCCGGCGATCACGACGCCGACGACTGACGCGGAGCCGCACGACGCCGCCTACCGACGCGCAGGGGTACTGCTAAGCAAAACTTTCCGGATCCAGCCTGACGCCTGGGGATATTCTAAGGTAAGGAATCTGTCACTAACTACTGTCTCTTACAGATATATCGTTACACAAGTTAGTAACTTGTGCATTTGGGGACCCTTGGTAGAACTGCATTTGGTTTAACTTGGCTATGGACAGGGTCAATGGGCAACAGGCCGACATCGGTGTCACTATCTGCCCATACTGAGGACGGTACTGAAGACAGATGATGTTCTAAATCTTTACTAACGTATTGCTTGTTGCTGTCATGTTTGCCAAATTTAATGTAGACACCATCCGGCGAACCGTATATATGGGCATGAAAGTATTTTAGTAGATCTAATCCTAACAAATTGTCGGGGCAATTTGGGGCCAGGAGGAACGGTGTGTTTGCAGTAAAGGGGCCTATGGTGAAGTCAAGTGGTGTTGACACGGGACTAAGAATTGGTTTGCCAGCGAAACCAACGGATAGATTGTTATGGCCAGACAAGGGAGTCCCAGGGATCAGTTGTTGGGAAATGGCCGGGATGACGTCGCGGCCAGTACTTAGACGCCGCCCATGCGCGCTGGCGCCAGTTCTTTCTTTTTCCGCGCCAGTAAGCGCAGATCCGGATTGAGCAGTGCCCCAGTCATTTTTTGACTGAGTATTTTTTGAGACTTTTTGTCCAAGTTTTTGAGTCGTTTCGACTCCAAGGTGTCAGTAGGGATGCCCGGCTTCAAGCCATGCGAGGTCTGTAATCGCATGATGTCGATCACGGATCCGCACCGAGAGTGTCTCTTCTGCCTGGGGCACGGCCACGACCCCACGTCGTGCCCCGAGTGTCGGTCCCTCGCCCCGAAGGCTTTGCGAGAGCGGTCTCGAAAGCTTCTCAAGGCCCGGCACTCGGCTCCGCGCCGCTCGAGGTCCCGGGAGAGGTCGAGGGGCCGGTCGCGGAGCCGTCGTCATTCGTCGGGGTCGAAGTCTTCGTCTTCAGGTAAGGCGAAGCACAAGAGGTCTAAGAAGCGTCGCTCTAAGACCTCCCCTCGCCGGTCTCTCGACTCGGCTGAGGGTCCTGTTGGTACCGCCCCTGCGGCTCCGGGAGTACCCGATGAGCCGACGCCGGCATACCCGCCTGTTCCGGGTCCGACGTAGACTCCGGCCGACATCCAGAACTTCTTGTCAGCCATGGCTCGCATCTTCGGGCCTAAAGGTTACCCCGGTGCGCCTGCGGGCCCCAGTGGGGGTCCTCCTTCAGCACCACCGGCGGCTCCGGTCCCGGTGTCTCCGGCGGCTCCGGCCCCGGCGCCGCAGGACCCCCTCGGATCCAGGCCTGGATCCCGGTCGACGCCGGTTGACCTGACGACACCTCCACCGGCGCCGACCTCCCCGGTACCGTTCACGGCGCCGTCCGAGGTCCCGGGCGACGCCGTCCCCAGGTTCTCCCCGGAACCGGATCGACGTCGGCCGACGCCAATGGGACTTTTCTTCCCTCATGTCCGCCCTCCATACTTTTCACCTGTTTTGGAGGACGAGGAGGACTGGGAGGGGTCGGAAGACCCTCTCTCAGCCCAATGTGAGCCTTATCAGGACTGGGCAGAGGAACTGGGTGATGCCAGTGGCCTGGACACCTCTCCAGACCTTGGCATGCTGTCTCCTCCTTCCGTGGCTACGGAGGAGGGAGCAAGTTATGCAACGGTGTTGCGTAGGGCGGCCGCGGCCTTGCGCCTCGAGCTCCCTACAGTGGCTGTCAGGACTAACCTCCTGACGGAAGTGCTTCAGCCGGCGGCTACCTCTTCGGAGCCACTGCTGCCGTTCAACGATGCACTTTCTGACATTCTTTTGGGCACCTGGTCCAGGCCCACCACAGGGGCTCCTGTGGACAGGAACATAGCCCGACGCCATCGCCCGGCCCCGGGCGACCCCTTGTTCCTCTCCCAACACCCCACCCCCGAGAGCTTGGTTGTTCAAGCCTCTACCTCTCAGAGCGCCTTCCCTACGGCTCCGCCGGACTAGGGAATCCAAAAGCTGGAACAATTTGGGAAGAAGATTTTTCTTCCTCCAGTACTGGCTTGCGGTCCATGAACACCGCTTGCCTTTTGGGCCGTTATTCCCACTCTCTGTGGGATTCGGTGGCGCAAGTGCTGCCTAAGTGTCCTGAGGAGGTCCAGACACTACTCACCCGTGTTATTGCAGACGGGAGAGACGCAGCGAAGTTCACAATCCGATGTGGCCTAGACACCGCTGACTCGCTGGGCAGATCGCTTGCTACGACAGTGGCGCTGCGCCGTCACGCCTGGCTGAGGACCACTGGTTTCTCGGGCGATGTCCAAAACACCCTTATGAACATGCCCTTCGATGGTATCCGCCTTTTTGGCAATAAGGCAGACAGCGCGTTGGAGCGTTTTAAGGACTCGCGGGCTACGGCCAAGTCCTTGGGCCTCTCCGAAATCGCGCCCTCCGCAGCAGTCTGCTTTTTGTCCCTTTCGTGGCCACGGAAGGGGCGCCCTGTCACGTCCATTGCCCAGCCACCGGCCCGCGCAGCAAGCGCCTTCGCGTGGCCGAGGCGGGTCGGGTAACCAGCGTGCGGGTCAGGCCACCACCTCCGCCCCGTCTGCGGCCTCCAAGCCCTCCTAGTCCATCCTTTCAGGTCCATAGCACGCCAGTGGGGGGCAGTGTCCGCCATCACCTTCACCACTGGCGTACCATCACATCGGACAGGTCGGTCTTGAACATTGTCCGAAGGGGCTACTCCCTCCCCTTCGAGACTACCCCCCCAGCCATGCCACCTCAATGCCACCGCATGTCGGGGGATCATCTGGTGCTTCTTCAAAAGGAAGTTGCGGCACTCTTGGCCAAGGGGGCCATCGAGCGCGTTCCGACCCCAGAAGTAGGGCGTGGTTGTTATTCCCACTACTTTCTGGTGCCCAAAAAGGACAAGGAGGACATGCGTCCTATCTTGGACCTCCGGAACGTCAATCGCTTCCTCCGGAAGGAGAAGTTAAAGATGCTCACCCTAGCTCAGGTCTTAACTGCCCTCGACCCTGGAGACTGGATGGTAGCGTTGGACTTGCAGGACGCATATTTTCACATCCCCGTCCTGCCGGTCCACCGGCGCTACCAGCGGTTCACTGTAGGCCTCGAGCACTTTCAGTTCACCGTGCTCCCCTTTGGCCTTACCAGCGCCACTCGGGTGTTCACGAAAGTGATGGCGGTGGTCGCAGCTCATCTGCGCCGGGCAGGGGTTCCAGTCTTTCCCTACCTCGACGACTGGTTGTTGAAGGCGGGCTCGTCCCAGGCAGTCGTCTCCCACCTCCAGACTACGGCCGAACTCCTGCACTCCCTGGGGTTCTCCATCAACGTGCCGAAGTCGCACCTGATTCCTTCTCCACAGCTCCTTTTCTTCGGAGCAGTTCTGGACACAACGCAGTTTCGGGCCTATCCTCCCGAACGGCGAGTCCAGTATATTCAGGCTATGATTCCGATCTTTCAGCCTCTATCCTGGGTTTCGGTACGGATGACCTGAGGCTGCTGGGCCTCATGGCCTCCTGCATCCTGCTGGTCGATCATGCCAGATGGCATATGCGGGCTCTGCAGTGGGACCTGAAGTTCCAGTAGGCGCAGCATCAGGGGAACCTGTCCGATTACGTCCAGATCTCGGAGGGAACTGCAAGGCAGTTGCAGTGGTGGCTCTCGAACCTGCAATGGGTCACGGGCAGATCCCTCTCCCTTCCCCAGCCAGAGCACACAGTTGTGACGGACACGTCCCTTCTGGGATGGGGCGGTCACATGGGAGAGGCGGAGATCAGAGGCCTCTGGTCTCCGGCGGAGTCCCGGCTCCATATCAACCTTCTGGAGCTCCGGGCGATCCGACTTGCACTCAAGGCATTCCTTCCCTCTGTCAAGGGGAAGGTAGTGCAGGTGTTCACAGACAACACCACCGCCATGTGGTACTGCAACAAACAAGGCAGGGTGGGGTCGTGGACCCTATGTCAGGAGGCTCTGCGTCTCTGGACATGGCTGGAACATCAGGGCATATCCCTGATGGTTCAACACCTGGCAGGTTCCCTGAACGCCAGGGCGGACGAACTCAGCCGCAGGTGCATGATGGATCACGAATGGCGTCTTCCCTCGGAGGTGGCGCAAGGACTCTTTCTACAGTGGGGAGAGCCTTGGTTAGATCTATTCGCCACCGAAGAGAACGCGCAATGTCATCAGTTCTGCGCGTTGGAGTTTCCAAGGCGGCACTCGCTCGGCGACGCTTTTCGTCGCGAGTGGAGTTGCGGTCTATTGTACGCCTTTCCGCCTATACCACTTCTGCCCAGAGTGTTGAAGAAGATTCGGCGCAACCGGGCCCAAGTCATTCTTGTGGCTCCGGACTGGGCTCGAAGAGTTTGGTATCCCGAGCTACTCAGTATGAGCCTCGATCCCCCGATCCGTCTGCCTCTTCGGGAGGATCTTCTGTCGCAGCAGCAGGGGACGGTCCTCCACCCGAACCTGTCCAGTCTCCACCTCCTTGCGTGGAGATTGAGCGGCGGCAGTTGATTCCTTTCGACTTGCCTCCCGAAGTTTGTGATGTGATTCTGGCAGCCAGGCGTCCCTCCACTAAGGTGGTATACGCCTGCAGGTGGAACAAGTTTGTGGCATGGTGCACAGCAAAGGCTGTGAATCCCCTTTCTGCCCCTCTTTCTGAGGTTCTTCTGTTCCTTCTTTCTCTGGCCCAACAGGGTTCAGCCCTGGGTACCATCAAGGGCTACCTTTGTGCTATCTCGGCCTTTCTCAGGCTTCCTGATCAGCCCTCCCTTTTCAAGTCCCCTGTTAACAGGTTTCTTAAAGGCATTACACACCTTTTCCCCTCCTGTTCCGTTTGTAATGCCTCAGTGGGACTTAAACTTGGTTCCTTCTTTTTTAATGTGCGCTCCCTTTGAGCCTCTCCATAACTGTCCTCTTCGTCTTCTCACTCTGAAGACAGCCTTTCTAGTGGCTATCACCTCCGCTCAGCGGGTGAGTGAGCTCCAGGCTCTTTCTTGCAAGCCCCCCTTTCTGTCTGTCTGTCCATCCAGACAAGGTTGTTCTTAGGACGCGTCCGTCCTTCTTGCCAAAGGTGGTTACTGCCTTCCATATTGGGCAGACCATCACTTTGCCCACCTTCTTTCCGCCTCCGCATCCTTCCAGGGAGGAAGAGAGGCTCCACCGTCTGGACCCAAAACGTGCGATTTCTTTCTATCTGAACCGCACACAACAGTTCCGGGTGGACGACCAGCTCTTTGTTGGCTACGTGGGCGCCAAAAAAGGTCGGGCGGTACCCAAGCGGACCATCTCCCGCTGGGTCGTCTTGTGTATCAAGGCCTGCTATTCTTTGGCTAAGAAGGAGCCCCCTGTTGGGCTACGTGCCCATTCCACCAGGGCGACAGCCGCCACCACGGCTTTGGGACGTGGTGTCCCATTGCAGGACATTTGTCAGGCAGCTACGTGGGCCTCGCTGCACACGTTTACCAAGCATTACTGCCTTGACAGCCAAGTCCGGAGAGACGGCTTCTTTGGCCGTTCTGTTCTCCGAGACTTCCTCGTCTGATCTTTGTTCGCAGACCCACCACCGGGGTTGGTATTGCTGGGGTATCTATTCTAAGGTAAGGAATCTGTCACTAACGTGTCTCTTTCAGATGCACAAGTTACTAACTTGTGTAACGATATATCTGTAAGAGACAGTAGTTAGTGACAGATTCCTACCGCCCACCCATCCTCCCGTTCTGCGAACTGATTGCTAGGGTTAAGGTCATCCCTTTCAGGGCCCTAGTTTTCAGACACCAGTGTCAGTTTCTTGCATGGCTCTGCGTTTCTGGCGCGGAAAGTCGTGTACAGAACTGACGCCAGCGCGCATGGGCGGCGTCTAAGTACTGGCCGCGACGTCATCCCGGCGATCACGACGACGGACGCGGAGCCGCACGACGCCGCCTACCGACACGCAGTGGTACTGCTACGCAAAACTTTCCGGATCCAGCCTGACGCCTGGGGATATTCTAAGGTAAGGAATCTGTCACTAACTACTGTCTCTTACAGATATATCGTTACACAAGTTAGTAACTTGTGCATTTGGGGACCCTTGGTAGAACTGCATTTGGTTTAACTTGGATATGGACAGGGTCAATGGGCAACAGGCCGACATCGGTGTCACTATCTGCCCATACTGAGGACGGTACTGAAGACAGATGATGTTCTAAGTCTTTACTAACATGTTGCTTGTCGCTGTCATGTTTGCCAAATTTAATGTAGACACCATCCGGCGAACAGTATATATGGGCATGAAAGTATTTTAGTAGATCTAATCCTAACAAATTGTCGGGGCAATTTGGGGCCAGGAGGAACGGTGTGTTTGCAGTAAAGGGGTCTATGGTGAAGTCAAGTGGTGTTGACACGGGACTAAGAATTGGTTTGCCAGCGAAACCAACGGATAGATTGTTATGGCCAGACAAGGGAGTCCCAGGGATCAGTTGTTGGGAAATGGCACTTCGTGTAGCCCCAGTATCTACCAGAAATTTTTGGAATTGTCCCATTATTTTGGCTGTCACATATGGGCCCGATTGATCCACCGGTATTGCAACTGATCCCTCCACTTGTCCTACGCTGTCCTAGTTAAAATACATCCCTGTTGTATCTTGCTCAGAAAAATCATCGGCATAATAATTTTTTGTTGGCCCCTGGTTGTCAAAGTAATTTCTTCTATCACTACTATTAAGCCGCTACCCTGGTTTTCTTGCTGCGCCCCTCCATTGACCCGTTTTTCGGAGGAACGGGCATTCGGACCGCCAGTGTCCCTCCTT
This sequence comes from Calotriton arnoldi, assembly GCA_963921515.1. Taxonomy (NCBI): domain Eukaryota; kingdom Metazoa; phylum Chordata; class Amphibia; order Caudata; family Salamandridae; genus Calotriton; species Calotriton arnoldi. The sequence continues at coordinate 695,603 of CAWUFW010008028.1, forward strand.
TCTACAGTAGGCACATTGGTTGGCTCCCAAAGGGTCTGGTGTCTGTGGGTCCTTCATCAGTCGTTTAGGGGAGTCATACTTGGTGACTCCCCGTCCTCTTCCTCTATTGTAACCAAACGCCTGTTGTAACAGTATTTTATTCTTGAGATTTTTTGTTCTGACATCTTTTGTCTCTTTGGCTTCATTCAGTTGACCCTCATAATACTGTGCCATGTCCAGAATACTTGCAGGCGTTGATGTAGCCCAAGTACTTTCTGCTATTTTTAATTTGTGTGCAACCTCTGGTAATACGTTTTGGACAAATTTGTCAACGAACAAGTGTTTGCCTGTGTCAGTCGAGGTATCCTGTCCACTAAAGTCGTGGAAGACCTCCTCGAATCTAGTGAAGAAGTCCGTCACTGCCTCCTCTTTCCTTTGTTTACATGCAGTCAGAGTGGCCCAGTGTATTTTCCTGCGAGGGACGATAGTCTGCATGTATATTATTTTATCAGGAAGATCTAATATCAATTTAACTGGTTTCTGTCCTGGCTTCCGATCGGCATCAATCTCCTTTGTGTGCCCATGTACCACCCAGTTCGTCTACATGATCTTGTTTCCGAACCTGATTCCATAAATCGGGTGGCACGGTCAGACTGAAGAACATGTCAATATCTGCCAAGGTCATGACACATGAACCTAAGGGCTGCGCTGACTTCGTCATAATAAGCACTTGAATTTTTTCTGGGGTCAGGTAAAGATGTTTTTAAAGTCAACACATCTGATCTCTTCCAAGGAGTGTATACCCACTGGAAGTGATAGTGTGTGGCAGCGTTTGCACTGGTAGGGTCTCCGTGGACCGACCCGTCTCCTCGTGCAGGTATATATTGGGGTGTGGCTTCTCTCATGGGCATAATCTTATTAGACGGGTGTTTGAGGAATTCATTTCTAAAATATACTATGTCCCGGAGTGCCGGTCCAACTTGGTTATCTAACAAAGTGCCATTTGCAGTTGCCTTCCAAATTCCCTTCAATTCTGGTGGGCCAGTGGTGTCCATTTCATTTTCCCATCTGGTCAGGAGAACTGACGTCAATTCTTGTATTAAATATCTAACACCTACGGACATATAGGAATGGACGGCGTCCGTCATGTCATCCGATTGGACAGTGTCGTCCCTTAACCACTGTTCTACTTGTATGTCTATGGATTGTTTGTCCGAAGTACTAAGGGTGGATCTAAGATCCATTTGTCTGGTTTGTCGTAATTTACCTCAATTTTTGTTACAAAGTGGTGTTTTCTGTACCTTTTTACGTGTAATCGGTTGGTGTAAAACGGTAGGTTTTAAAGGGGGAGATACGGGGAGAGGAGATGAAGGTGGTGGTGCAGTGGTGATGGTATTTGTGGGCGAGGTATTTAAATTTATAACATTCGGGGATAAATTGAAAGACACTATATGGTCTCCATTACTTATACCAACATCGGGGGCCACAATATTTGCGTGAATATTAGGCGCATAAGGTGGAGGAGCTGGTCGGGTAAGTAGGTCTTCAAATTCCGAGTCCTCATCGTCTAACCCCTGATTAACCTTCTCATTCCTGACTACGTAGGTTTTTTGTACTTGAAGTCTAAACCGTCTATTCTCACAGTTTATTTTTTCCTCATGTTCTTTCAACTGGAGGTCTTTAGTAGTTTGTAAAAGTGTCTGTTCCAATTTCTTTTTATTCTTGTCTTCCTTTATCTGCCTTTGTTTTATTTCTTTTCTCCATAGTCCTAATGTATCAAACATACTTTGTCTACTTTTTCTCTTAAATAATTGTTCCTCTAAATATTGTAATTTATTATATTCAAAAGTACCGTTGTGTGGCCATTGTAAACTCTTATCATCCTTCGTATATTTGTTCCATAATGTACTGAATAATATGGAAGAAATACCGTGTTTAATGTACATTTCATAATTTGGAGTACCTTCTATTGGTGCTGGTTGTCTTTCTTCCAATATTCTATTTTTATTACAACAAAAACAACACACTGTACGTAATTTACTAAAGACAGGCATGTTTACCTACTTTTTCAACACAATTATTTATATTAATATATCAAACAAGAGAAAATTTCTCACATTACCTGCCTAAAATATTTGCAAATATTTTATACAATATATCCAAACAAAATAACCCTACCTGACCGTAATTTTCAACTCCCACCTGTCGATCCTCCGATCAATAGATAATTTCCAAATCTGCCAACCGAAAACGGACCCCAGTTGAATCCGCCAGCCGGCACGAAGGTCAAGTCGGTCGGTCAAATGAGCAAGTCTCTTCTTGCGGGGCGCCCCTTGACGTTTACGTCCTCCCGAAGTGACCTCGTCTTGGTTCAGCCGCGGTCTTCAATGGGGTCCCATCTGGGGTGCCATCTTGTAGAAGTGAGATTTTTCTTACAACTCACCAGTGCAGGGTCACTCTTTGTCTACGGGTTCTCAATGAGGATCGACACTGGAGTGAAATCAAAGACAAATTTATTACACATGAGCGGTGCTCCGTCGAGTCTCTCAGAGGAAACTAACAAACGCAGATTCCAGTACAGTTTTTATACACTTTTCCACACTTTTAGACTACATGCTTTAGCTACTGGAATTCCCCTCTTGGCTCATATGCAAAAGAACAGGCACAAAAGCATAGATCCATATGCAAACAGCTCCTAAGCTTGAGAAGCTTACACCAACGTAATGCAAATACACGATGCAAATAGTGACAGAAATAGACTTGTAGCTGATGACGGCTAGTGGTTTCCAACACCTGCGTGCTCGGAACATAATGCAAACAGGGCCAAGCCTTTATTTCTGCAAGGAAACATTTGTTTTCTAAGCTGCTGAAAGCTCACCACACATTGGAAAACATCTATCTATTCATATCTGCGCAAAGCACACAGAAGCAGTCAAAATGGAGGACAATCCACAAAATGGATGACAGCACAGGCTAACTTAGCGTGGTACAATATTTTCTAGTTCAACAGGACTACAAGGCCATCTCTGTTATTTGGCAATGTGCTCCTTCCAGGTCAGGCAGGCATACATGACAAATCCAAGTGATTTGGCATTTGGTGAGAATTGGGGTTCGAAACAGTGATGGTTTGTGCAATTGTGCCAAGTTTGTACTGTTTCTTGCTTGTTCTTTGCAAATATCAGTAATTCTGTCTTTGTGGGGTTGAGCTTCACTGGACATCCAGGTCTGTATGATGTGCAGGCAGTGTTTATGGTGTTGGATATCTGAAGCAGAGGAGATTTTAAGTAGAGTTGTCTATCCTCTGTGTATTGGTGACGCTTGATTCTGTTGTCTGTCAAAAGAGCACCAAGTGGCTCTATGTAGAGCACTGGGGGACTCTGCAGGTATTAGTGATCTTTTGGGACTTGGAGGTACCCATGTGAACAAACTGGTGTTGGTTTGAAGGGTAGGAGGAGACCCAGTGAAGGACATTGCTGGTGAATCCCATTTGAGACTTCAGGATGCGTATGAGTGTGAGAATAGTTGACTGTGTTGAAGGCTACTGAGAGGTCTAGCAATATCAGAAGGTAGGTGTCATCTTACAATGTGGTCAAGAGGCTATAGTCTACAGTATGTAGGGTGGTGGTATGCATGTGATCTGAAGCCAGCCTGGTAGTCGTGCAACAGATGGTTATCATTGATGTTATCTTACATATACTTCTGTTTGAATGATCTTGCTGATGAACGGTAGGTGAGTGATGGGGCTAATTGGCTAGGTCATCAGGGTTTAGTGTAGGTTGTCTTGAGAGCTGCAGGAAAGATGCCCTGAGTGAGGAATGCTTTGACAGTGTTGAGTAGGGGTGAGAGAGCGCTCCCAGGGAGAGATTTGATAACAAACAAGGGTAAGACATCATCTTCATAATAAATGGCTTTGAGGGAGTTGAATATCTCAGTGAGATATGCGAGAGATAGGCCTTTATTTTGTCATAAATTATTAAGACAGAGAAAAATAAGCCACAGCTACACAGTATGTCGCCTACAACCCCGTGACGGGCCGGCCGCAAAGTAAGATAAGCAAAAAACAAAAGGGGGATGCAATGGCATATCGATAAAGATAGCAGACATACATACTTAGTTACACAGCAAGTCGCCTACATCCCGCTTAGGGCCGGCCGCATGATGTAGTGATGAAAAGTGGCAGGCGTTTGTTTTACAACAGCTCCAAGAGCATTGAACCAGAACCAGAGAACAAACGCACACATTGTGCAAGAAACAAACAAGATAATAGAAGAAGAGAAAGAAAGACAAACAGAAAAGACCAGCTAGAGAAAGAAAGGAAGAAGGAACAGCGAGAAAGAAAGAGGAGGGGGGGGCAGGAAAGAAGGAAGAATAGAAGAAAGGGGACAAAAGGAAGAGAGGTGTTGGAAGTGATCCTTGCAAAGAACGACAACCTGGTGGAACAGGGGCAGCTGGATGGCGCGGGGCTCAGGAGGGCACAGTGAAGGCAAAGGGAAGCAGCGCATCTTCAAAGAGGCGTAACCCCCGGAGTTTCGGGGGCATAAAGCGAGCATGCTCCATTCTACAAAAGTAATTGATTATTGGTTGCCAAAGCCTGGTAAAGCGGGTGTCTCGATCCTGCAAGCGCGCCGTGAGGAGCTCCATGGCCATGGTATGCCATAGACGGGTGAACCAAGCCGTGATCGGGGGGGGTCTCTGCTTTCTTCCAGTACAGGGCTATGAGTTGTTTCGCCGCACCCAGCATGTGGAGACAAACCTGCCAATCGCCACGCGTCAGTGCGCGCAAATTAGTAGGCTTAATACCCAAAATGAGCGTAGCTGGAGCTTCAGGCAGGGGGAAGCCAAGAACCAGTTTGATGTGGCTGAGGATCTCCTTCCAGTAAGTGGCCAGGAGTGGACAGGCCCACCAGATGTGAAGAAAGTCTCCGGGTGACGTCAAGCATCGCCAGCAAAGAGGGGAAGTCGTAGGGTACATTTTATGTAATCGTCTAGGGGTGTAATGCCACTGAGACATTAGTTTATAAGCGGTTTCTCGCTGCGAGATACAGCGATAGACCCTTGGAATGTCCTGCCAAAGGCGCTCCCACTGCGCGGGCGCAATGTCCGTGGCCAGGTCCGACTGCCATCAAGTTTGATAGAGATGCGGAGTTAGCCGCGGGGGGTGTTGGAGAATACGATAAGTGCGTGCAATAAGACCCCTGGAATTATCGAACGAACGGACCAGCCGCTCGAAGGGAGTGAGAGCACGTGTGGCCGCCGACGCCAAAGATGCATCGTGAACCCAATGCCGAAGTTGCAAGTACTGAAGCCGAGCCTCTTCAGGGAGTTGAAATTCCTGCTTGCATTGGTCAAAAGTCTTGAAGGTGGTACCGACAAAGAGGTCCCGTATCGTGCGGCACCCGCCATCCAACCAGTCAATGAAAACGGTAGGGTTCAGATCAGGAGGAAAGAGAGAGTTGCCTGCGATGGGGGTGTGAGGGGAGGGGAAGGTGGTGAGACCCTTGGGTACAGCGATCCGGTCCCAGATGTCAAGGACAGTTTTGATAGGAACGGCTATATAAGCACTGCGGGAGCGGGAGACCCGGGAGTGCCAGGGCAAATCCCATATGGAGCGCCCGGTCACCGCCCTATCCATGTGAAACCACACCTTTTCACTCTCCCATGCCATCCATTCAGAGATAAAGCGAAGGTGCGCCGCCCAATAATAGTCCAGCAGGTTCGGACAAGCCAAGCCCCCTCTATCCCGGGGTGACATGAGAATTTTGTTAGAAAAGCGCGGGCGACGACCTCCCCAGATAAATCTGGTGAAATCACGCTGTAAGCTTAGAATCTAGTGACGCGGGATAGGAGTAGGAAGTGATTGGAAGACGTATAAGACTTTGGGCAAAATGAACAGCCAGGAGAGAGTGAGAGGTCTCCAGACCCGCAAGTCCTCCAGCACAGACAGACGACACTCCTGCCAGTTGGCTTGCGACCAGGTAGCAAGGGTAGGAGTGAAGTTAAGCCCAAGATAGCGAATGGAACTTTGGGCCCATTTGTAGGGGACCAACGCTTGCAATGTCGAGAGCTCCGTTGCCGGGATGGTAAGATTCAGGGCCCAGGATTTGTCATGATTAATCTTAAGGCCAGACGCCCGCTCGAATTGACACAGAAGATGGTAAAGGGCGGGAAGAGACGTGTGTGGATGCGACAGTGTGAGAAGGAGGTCGTCTGCAAACAAAGCTACCTTGTGCAGTTGGCCTCCGAGAGGGATGCCATGTATGTCTGGCGCCTGGCGAATCAAGATGGCAAGCGGCTCGACCACAAGGGCAAACAAAAGAGGAGAGAGGGGACAGCCCTGCCTCGTACCTCTATATATAGAAATGGGGTGTGTGAGTTGGCCATTGACCCGGACTTGGGTCGTAGGGGAGAGATAAGGAGCCATGATGCGGGACACCTCCAAGGGGCCAAGCCCGATTTTACAGAGCACCGCGCGGAGAAAGGTCCAGTCCACACGGTCGAACGCTTTCTCCGCGTCGAGAGACAGCAGGCAGGCAGGGATATTCCAGTGTTGGGCTTTCCCAACAAGATGGGCGATTCGACGTACATTGTCAGGCCCCTGTCGCTGCCGAATAAAACCGACCTGGCCGGGGTCGATCAGGCCCGGGAGGTGCGGATCCAGCCGTTTAGCTAAGATTTTGGTGTAGAGTTTAAGATCCGTATTGAGTAGGGCAATGGGGCGAAAGGAGGAACATAATGCGGGGTCCTTGCCTGGCTTTGGAAGTAGCGCTATTTCGGCTAATCCCACGGATGCAGAGGGGCCCGTCGTGTCCGTGAAAGAATTGAAGAGACGGAGAAGATAGGGCTGGAGCTGTGGGAAGAAGACCCGGTAAAAGGAAAGTGGCAGACCATCCGGGCCCGGCGATTTCCCAAGAGGGAGGTCCTTCAAAACGCCTGCAAGTTCGCTCTGTGAAAGAGGGGCTTCCAGTAGTTGTGCATGGTAAGGGGTGATCGGAGCCCAAGGGCAGCTATCGAGGACAGCCCGGATCTGTTCCGGAGAGGGCGTCTCCTGAGCGTACAAAGACGAATAGTATGCATGAAACGCGTCGAGCTTAGCTTTTCCAGTAATGGCCCGGGTGCCGTCAGGGCACTTAATATTAGCTATATGTGCTTTGGCTGCACGTGTCCGCAATCGCCGGGCTAAAACCGTACCTACCTTATCTCCTCCCTCATAATATCGCTGCTTGAGAGCCAATAAGGCCCGTTCAGCCTTGTTGGTACGATGTACTCTGAGCTGGCCGCGCAGCACGGCCAGTTGCCGCTTGTGAGCAGCCCGTGGCTGAGTCTGATCGAGGCGCTCCAGCGCCTTAATGTCACTGGAGAGTTTAGCTTCAAGCAGGCGAGACTCTCTGGCCCGGGCACACGCTATAGAAGTAATATGGCCTCGTATAGTGGCCTTAAATGCGTCCCAGACCACAGGAAAAGGGGTTTCTGGCAAGTCATTCGTCTCGAAGTAGGCGACAATAGCAGCCCGAAGTTCCTCAACATCAACCGGGTCACGAAGTATGTGGGCCGGAAGCCGCCACCGCGGAGGGCAGTTAGAGTGGGAAAGCAGATCCCTAAAGAGGAGTTCAAGGTGCGCGTGATCTGAAATTGAAATGTCTGACATGGAGGCCGAGAGCGTGTCCCCGATGAGGGAATGCGAGACAGAGATAATCGATGCGCGAATATGAGCGATGTACAGGAGAGTAATACGAGTAGTCGGGCGAGTGGTAGCGCCAGGCGTCTATTAGGCCAAGCTCGGTCAATTGATTCTTGAGGGCAGAGGACATAGCCCCAGTTCCATGGAAGGAACCGTCACTACGATCATCAGTGGCACTCCACACCAGATTGAAGTTCCCCCCGAGGATAAGGAGGGGATCCAAGTTCGACACGTGTTCCCGCAGGGTCTCCCGGAGGAATGAGTCTTGCGCCTGGTTGGGGGCATAAATGTTACACAGATTGAAGGTCCTGTGGCTGAACCGAACCACCACCCGGAGGAACCTGCCATCCGGAGTGCGAACCGCCTTGGAGGCCCCCTGCTGAATGCCTGTTCGACAAAGTATTGCTACTCCAGCCACCTTGGACGAGGTATAAGCCCAAAATTGGAGCGGAAAGCGAGGATGGGCCATGCGGGCGATATCCTCCTTAAGCAGGTGGGTCTCCTGAAGGAAGACAATATCAGGATTCAATTGGAGAAGGTATCTCCAAATCTGTCGCCGCTTGTTGGGGGAGTTGAGTCCCTTCACATTGAGGGATACGAGTTTCAAACCAGGTGTGGCAGCCATAACTGGAAGAAAGAGAGACCAAGCGCGCGCAGCATTTGATGGAGCAGCAGGTAGCGGCTAGGAGGGGAAGAGAAGAGGGAGAAGGAGAAAGGAGACATCGCTCAGCAAACACCACAGAACGGACTAGGAACCCCAACGAGGGGAAGGTCAGCTGAGGCCCCACATAGGAGAGAGAGAAACACCCCACCAAGAGCGCCAACAGGAGAAGCACGCCAAGCACAGAGGGACAGGTCCCACCAGCCCCAAGCAGGGTGCCCCAACACCCCGAAGTCCCCCCAGAGCCAAGCCACCCCGCAGGATCAAGCAATGACGTTGCCGAAAGGTGCCCAAAGCAGGGCAAGAAAGGAGAAAGCCAGAGATAGAAGAAGGAAAGAAGAAAACAAACTGGCCAACTGGGCCAAAGTAGTGCAGAGTCGGTGCGGAATAGCCCAGATCCCCGAAGGTAGGACATTCCGGAGAAGTCACTCTCCCTCAAGACTCGGCAAGAAGAAGTAGGGGGAAGTGGTGGGCACACTAAGGACGGGAGGCCCCCGCTACCAGTCCTCCGCCCAGCGACGGTAAGCATGCAATACACTTCAGCCTCCAGGCTCAGACAGAGGGCCCCCAGGAGTGAGGCCTCATCAGGAGCATTAACAAGCGCCATGCCGCAAGGGGAAGAGCGGTCAAGGCCCCAGGGATGGGGAGGCGCTCAGGGAGCGGACCTGATTGACGGCGTCCCGTTTGGCCTGCGTGGAGTCGATGTCCCTCGAGGAGCATCCAGAGTGAGGCGGGGGAACAGTGGACCACTCCGGCCAGAGCGAATCCGCGGGGCGAACACCAGAGGAGGGGGGAGCATCAGAGTCCAAGTCCACAGGCAACCGAAGAAGGCGCAGCGCCTCTTGCAGGGACCGGATAACCCGTCGTCGACCCTCCCAGGAGAACATCAGGGCAAAGGGGTGGCCCCACTGGTATTTGATGTCCTTGGCCCGCAATTTATCGGTGACAGGTTTAAAAGCTTTCCTCCGACGAAGCGTGGACGGTGCAAGGTCCTGGAAGATTTGAATGTACAGTCCATTGTAAGAGACTGACCGGATCCCCTGCACTTTACGCAGGATGGCTTCTTTGTCCGCAAAGAAATGGACTTGGGTGATAATGTCCGGCACAAAATTAGGGCGGTTGCGGGGACCCGGGACGCGATGGGCTCTGTCCAGCATAGGAGGCGTGGTACCTTCCCCCTCACGGATTGCATGTAGGAGGTCTGCGGTGTACACCAAGGCATCAGACCCCTCTGTGCCCAATGGCACACCCATATAACGGAGGTTGTTCCGCGGTTCTCCAGATCCTCCTGCTTCAATTGTAAGGAGATATTCTGGTCCTCCAGTTCTGACATCTTCCTCCAGAGGCCCTCGATGTCCTCCGTCCTGGCGTCCATCGTCCTCTCGAGACCGTCGACCCTATCACCAATTTCCACAACATCCCTGCGGACATCCTGCAGCCCAGTTTTGAAGTCCTGCCGCAGGGAGCTGATCTCCGACTTGATTTCCTGCAGAAAGGATGTCATGTAGGCCTGAGTGATAGGGATGGCTTGAGCTGGCGTGTCCGAGAGCCCTGAAGAGACAGGGGGGGCCCTCTTGCGTAGAGGGGGGCACCTTGGCCCACATGGAAGTCACAGGGTTATCGCGGGAGGCGGCTGCCTCTGCATCCTTGTGAGCCCTGTGTTTAGGTGGCATGGCGGTGGGACCCCAAGAGAACAGTAGCTGCCGAAGTCAGGGCCAAGAGTGAGAGTCGACGGGACAGCCGAGATGTGGGCCAGTCTAATCAGCCACAGGCAGGATCCAGGGGGGCCTCCCCTAGGCAGCAAGCGCGGCCGGCAGCGTGGCGGCAGGGCAGCTCAATTCCGTGGCCCCTCCAGAGGCAAGAGCGCCCCAAGCAAAGGGCTATCGTAGCAGGAGCGGTGGGGGGGACACTCAAGGCAAAGGGTAGGGGCAAGCGGCGTACACCAAACACCCAGCGGAGTCCAAGGGCGGCCCAAGTCGTGGCGGCCGTGCAGCAGAATCCAAGGAGCCCAAGACAAGCGCCAATGAAGAGGCCCCCAGGGATGCGAGCGCCCCTCCGCCCCTTCTCGCAGGCACCACACTCCAATTAGGGGACCAGGTCCAGGGACCAGGGCAAGGCCAGCGCCGAGGTGCCCCCCAAGGCAGGCAGGGTCGCAGCAGCGAGCTGGGCGTCAGGGGGCCCACATTTGGGCGAAAAAGACCCCCCGACCCGGTACCTGCACCACTCCAACTGCAGCTCGGTGGCCCTCTCCGGGCGACGCGCCGTCCAGGGTCTGCCAGGCAGGAAGAAGCCGTCGCCAGGCCCCGTATGCTCCAGGGGCCCCACACCAGGGTCAGCGATGTCACGGGGCCAGAGAGGCAGAGCGATCCACTGGCCAGAAGCGACCGCCTGCACCCCCTCACAGGGAGGCGCCGTAGGCACCAACGGGCGCGCGTCTGCAGCCGGGGCCCAAAATGGCAGCCAGCGGGCAGCAGACCCGGTCCAGTGAAGGATAGAAGGCCACAGGGGTCCAAGCAGCGGCGCCCAGCCACCAGGCTGCAGCAGGTGTCCGGCCCCCGCCTGCCCCCGCTGCCGGTAACGCTCTCAGCCGGCGCAGCGCTCCCAGAGCCGTCCGGAGCTCCGCTGCGGCCAGGAGACAAGATGGCGGTCGCCGGGGCCGGCCAGAGAGAACCAGGAACACCGAGCTCCCAAAGGACCCCCAAGCCTCCAGACACTGCCCAGGAGGTCCCAGCCGGGATCGGAGCAAGCCCCAGGTGAGAGCGGAGCCCGGAGACCAAGCTGTTGATACGGGCGTGAGGCGCTGGAGCGGAGACTCGATGGTGCACGTCTCACTCCATGCGCGCCCAAGCCACGCCCCCCGAGATAGGCCTTTAAAGGCTGACCATTGCTGTATTCTAAGGGAATGGGGTGGCTGTAAGAGATGAAGCAGGCTTGGTACTGTCTGCCCTGTCAGATCTGTATTTTTTCACTGAGGAAGAGACTGATGGCATTGTCCTCTTCTATTGAGTGAGTAGTATGGTATGTCTGGCAGGAGGGTGATGCAATGCTTTGTTGTCTCAAAGTGTTCTGCGTCTGTTGATGGCTTAATTGATGGTGTTAGTATACAACTTTGTGCAGCCCCCACATAGCTCTTCATTTCAGCAAAACCAAAGATACTTCGTATCATTAGGTTATCAGAAGTTTTGTTTTTCTTCCATTTCCTTTTCTGCCTGGGGATGGATTGTTTGTCAGCAAGGTCTTTAGAGTACCAGGGTGTTGAAGACTTCGGCTTGCACTTGCATGTTTCAGTTGGAGCATGGATGTTCACATAGTGTTTGAAGTTGTTTAGAGGTTGTTGGAGTCAGACATGGAGTTGATTGGGGTGAGAGATGAGTTCAAGCAATAGGTTGTCTATGGAGAAGTCTGAAGTATCTGAAAGTTTAGTTTTCTCTTTTTTATTGACATTGGTTTATTGGTAGAACGCTCAGCAGGGAGATGGGGGTGGCAAAGTGGTCGGTCCAGTCCAGGGATATGGATGGCTTGCAGTGAATTTTTGGTGATGTTAAGATAAGGTCTAGGATGTTGCCTTTGGAATGTGTTGGTTGTGTGCCATACTGTACTACGTTGAGTGCGTTGTTGAGGTTGAAGAGGGTGCCTCTTGAGGTTGGATTGTCTGGGAGGTTGAAGTCACCCAAGATGGTGGTGTGAGTTTGTCGAATGGTCAAGGTGGTGAGATTTGAGAAAAGTATTTGAAAATGAACCACGTCATTTATAAAGATTGAAAACATTGAATTCCATGTACAGTTTCTGATGTAAGATGTTTGTTTTTTCACCAGTATTTTGACATGTTTATTTCCTTTTACTTTTTTGAATCATTACTTTGCAAATAACAGCTCAGCACTCGCATTATAAACGCAAGACCTATTGGATTTGATAATGCTTGTTTTTTGGGGGGTGTAGAAGCATCGCTCAGAAGTGTACCAGCCTCTATAACGTTGATTGTAAGCCCACAATGCCCCAGAATGTTGTAGCCATTCTTTTTTCTGCTGCTGAGTTCAGAAGCCGTGATCAGAGTTTTAGGTCTACGGTTGTCAAGAAAGAGTTGGAGGAGGCACTGAGATTCAGAGCGGGTGATAGAGACAAATTATCAATAACGTACCTAGCAGATGTTGAGGAAAGCAGAACCATCTGAAAAATTAAAGTAGACAGATTTTGATGTTGGACTTCGAGCATCTAGGGTTGGAGAATGCATAGCTGGGGGGGATGTTGGCTACTTCTGTATCTCTTCTGAATACAGTTGCAAGTGATGGAAGAGACTGCCCTTAAGTTTTGTCTGAATTGCACTCCTGAATTAGCACAGGATGCCCATAGCATCTGTAAACTGTGCCTTCATAAGGGCCATAAGTCCGAAGGTTGTAAGGCGTGCAAGGTCTTCCTTCCAAGAACATTAAAGGTCACAGAAAAATAACCCAGGGTGTACTTCACAATGTCCCAAGTACATCAAATTTCTCTGAAAGACCTGGGTCTATCAGACAAGCACATCTTAAATGATGCAGAAGAGGCCCAGGTAGAGCAAGGATCATCTTTGAAGGATTTGGTGTCCGTATCCTTGAAAGTTGGAAAATGCAGTGAAAGAATCGATCTACACCGAAAAAGTGTACACCCACAATGCTGTATGGTTGTAATGTGTCCACACTGAAAACATCAGACTTTAAAACACATAAAAAGCCTTCCATATCGAGGCATTCAGCAGTTTATTCAGCACCAAAGAGCCCCATGGTTCGAAATCCAAACGCACCAGTGGGGACAAACCTTTGCATTGTGTCTCTACTCCGAAATGGGACCGGGATTGGTGGAAGTAAAAAGAGCAACACACCGAAAAGTGTTACCTGTATAAAGAAAGAGTGAGACTGTGATTGACCTCAAATGAAAGACGCTTAAGTTCAAGAGGAAAAAATGCAGCTTGAGGCAGAAATGGGAGCACTGCTGCAAAAGTAGGAGTTCAATGACTCATACAGAATACAGTCAAAACGGCGGAAAAGGGGCCTAGGTATGAGACACCCATGGGTCCAGAAGATTTCTACTCTATAAAAATCACAGTGGCCAACACCACAAATGCTTTTCACAGAGGATGCACACATGGGGAATCTAAAATCAGGAGCCAGGGGACACAAGAGAAAGTAAAAAACATAAGTGTGTTGGAAGTGAAGAAACCTTTGTGAGCACTAAAAGCTTTCCATGTAGCGATCGAATGAAAAGTAAGACAGATCCAGAAAGATACCACCACAATTCTATAAAAGCAATCCAGGTGCACACAATCACACACCCTGTCCAAGCTGGCACAGGGCATGTGAAGATGGGCAGTCTACAGAAGGATTCTCATAGTAGCGATACATCTGTTGGGACAGCGAAACATGGAGGCAGACAGATCAAGCAGGAACCTCACATGAGTAGAGGCTAGACCAAGGGGAGGTAGAAATAATCTTCCAAACATGGGGAACACCAATATTAGACCTATTCACAACAAATGTAAATGCAAAATGGTAAGACTTTACATCTATCCCTCAAAAATGAGAATGCAGTGTTGTAGACTGGTAAGGAAGATTTGTCCTTACATTGGTGGGTGATCATCAAATGCAAGCAGGCACACATGACTTTGATTCTAATAGACCCACACTGGGTACGCCAAGCATGGCACTCAGCCTTGAAGGCAATGGCAGACAACAAAATGATAAACAGTTTTTCCAAACCTCTTAACTCTGCAAAAGCGGAAGTGTCATTTGAAGCCTGCCAGCCTTCGCATAGTGTCTCACTCCTGAAAACAAGTGTTTTTGCACGTTGGCATATCCGATAAGTGCATAGAAATGGTTGAGGTAAGGCGACCTACCACATGGAGATGCTATAGAGCTAACGGGACAAGCTTTATACTTGGGTGTATGAAAGAAAATCCATTAGATAACTTAACAGGGGACACAATAATTATCATACATGATTTGAAACTCCTGTTTCAATAAGAGTTCATCTCTCCGCTATAGCCTCAGACAATGTAGGGCTATCATAATCAGTCATGAGTGCCTGCTTGCATTTGTTGATCACACCTGGAATCGTCGATCCCTTAAAATGGCCTTCTTAATCACAATCACATTCTTATGAAGAGTAAGTGGATTGCAGGCCTTAACTATTTATGAATCCTAACTACAGGTACCCAAGAGTAGAGTGGTCATGAGATCTATCCTGCACTTAATTCCAAAGGTTATATAACATTTTCATGTTAACCACTCAATCCAGTCACCTGTCTTTTTCAAGTATAAAAAAACGCAAGCCGAGAACTACATAAGCTAAACATGGGGAGATTGATCATGTATTAATTACTAGAGGCAAATCTACTAGGGAACGTTTTTATTTTTTAATTATAGCACATGTACTTGCAGTTAGGGTTTGCTCAGTGTCAAAGGAAGTCATTGCAAGATGGTTAGTGTAGATCGTTTAAACATGTTACTCCCTGGCGGGTAAAACACTTGATAACAAACCTAGTACACATTCCACCTTTTGAAAAGATGCAATACTAGCCTTTCTAGTAAATGTCTCCAATGACACATGCATTGCTACCGCATGATCATCAATCCACTCTTTCTCAAAACATTATTGTAGTGCTATCTATGCACACTGGGAGGAACAGGTGAAGGTTTTTAGCCACCTTTTTGCAACCACACATCATTCCATTCTCCCACAATCCATTAAAACTGCTACATATTCCTTACACAGAACATGACTCCAGAAAATATTTGTGCAGCAAAGGAAAAAGTTATATATAGCTGTAATAGTTTTGCAGCTTGAAACAGTTCTGGATTCACATGCAGACGTAACCATAGAGAGCATAGGAGAAATACTGGGAGATCTATGAGAAGTGGAATGGGGGAATAGAACAGAGTTTGAGGGAGACGAGGGTAGAGTGAGAGATATGGATAGAGAGACTTTCATGGTGGAAAAGAACGAGGCTTTGAAGATAGGGTTGACGATATTAAAGGGGGAGAAGAGAAAGGGAGGGAAGCTGCATGTAGATGGAAGATCTGCAAAGATAGGGGAGAAAAACGTGGAAAGGAAACACGGTAGAAAGACACCACAGAGAGAAATAGGAGGAGGTGGTCTTTAGAGTGACCGACAGAAGAGAGAAATAAGGGTGATCAAGAGAAGACTGGAAGATGGGACAGACACAAAGGATACAACATTATCACCCTAATGCAGAACACACAAAAGAAAGTTTACCTGTAGATCAACTTCAGGCAAACTCATTCAGTGGCTGCCCAGTCCTAGCTTCCATCGGCAAAACTACATAACATCATTGACTGATACTTTCACTGTCCGATGGCTGTTTTGAGTGTTATTTCAAATTGCGATTGACATTTCAGACCATCATGTGGCTGAGAGGACTGACCCAAAGACCCTTTCTAAGTTCTTTATTATTATTTTTTTCCATGTATTTGTTGTAGTTTTGTTTGCAAAAGCTCATGAAAACAGCCAAATCTGTCTGTAGCCAGACCTAAAAACTTATAAGTGGATTGGAATAGATAACCTATATAGACAGGTGCACAAGTCAGATTGTTTGTATTCCATATGGTGTTCCTTTTTGAAGTTATATCTAAAGACTTCATCAGGTCTTGAAATATAATCTTGGGGTTTATTCTCAAACAAACCTTACTAAAAACCATAAGGGACAACCACACCAACTCCAATTTATTAGATTCTATATAAATACCTATTCCATAGAAGCCCACCTTAATGTTCAGCTGGTAAAACTGCCATTGCTTAATACATACAATGGAAACCTTCCTAGCATGTGATCCCAGAGGCTACACACAATTTATGTACTTATCATGCTTCTATTACTTCGAGACAAGATATAGACCTCATGAATGACGGTCGCCCAGGCCCTCGTCAGCAGCAGGCTGGACTACGGCAACGCCCTCTACGCGGGAACCATGGCCAAACTCCAGAAAAGACTTCAACGCATACAGAACGCCTCCGCGCGCCTCATCCTCGACATCCCCCGCCACAGCCACATCACTGCCCACCTGAGAGACCTGCACTGGCTCCCCGTCAACAAGAGGATCACCTTCAAGCTCCTCACCCACGCTCACAAAGCACTCCACAACGCCGGACCAGCATACCTCAACAAACGACTCACCTTCGACACCCCGAACCGCCAGCTTCGCTCCGCTGCCCTCGCCACCGTTCCACGCATCCACTGAACGACCACCGGCGGCAGATCATTCTCCCACCTCGCCGCCAAAACATGGAACACCCTCCCCATCCACCTGCGACAGACCCAGGACCTGCTGACCTTTAGGAGACTTCTCAAGACCTGGCTGTTCGAGCAGTAGCAACACTCCCCCCCCCCCCTTAGCGCCTTGAGACCCTCACGGGTGAGTAGTGCGCTCTACAAATGCATTGATTGATTGAGTGTCTGGGACAATGCAGAAGTTAGGAAGCCTCTATTCAATTGAAGTAGACACATCAGTGCAATGCCTATTTACTTTGGTTATTGCTAACACAGGAATAGCCCCTGCATGGTAAACCGATGTGCACACCTGCCCTAAGTGAAACTGGTGTCCTTATTTTTATTTATTTTTTGCCCTGCACATGCACAATCCAGCATGGACGCTTAGGCCTAAAATTGACCTTGAGACACAAAACCCTGCTTCTGAGGTCTGGAGGGGCACTAAACATATACTCTCTAGCGGACACGATGTGTCATTTGGGACATGGGCTGTGAGCAGTGGTGGCAGCATGGTATTTTTTAATCCAAAGTACTGGACAGGCCTTTTTACCTGATTCAAAGTGAGAACTTGATGCCTATAATCTATTAGATGTAAAGGTCTGCCTACATGTCATACCCAGTCCCTGCACTGACATCCATGTGTGTATGTCGAATACAGGTGTATGTATAGTGAATGGTATTTGGGCTCTGTTATTTGAGTGTGTGGATGCTGAAGCCAGTGGGATGCTCTTTGGACTGTCCCTGGTTTGACATGGCACAGACATGTCTCCCCAGACAGTAGAAGTGAACTACTGGCGTTTCTGAGCTGGATTATGGAGCTCTGGACACTGAAGTGTGATGGCATGGCAATGAGGCTGCCTTTAGAAATTATGCGGTAACCTTTTTGGCAGGAGATTGCTGATTAGTGCTTCCTGAGCACTGCTGTTTGGTTGATGGTGGGAGAATAGGGGCCAATCAGCAGATTGAGCTGTTATAGGGAGAGAAGTTTCTGACCAGAGCCTGGTCCAGTTGTCTCACTCTGGAGAGTGTCATCCAGGAAGGCTAATTTCAGGCAGGTGCGGAGCTTCACACTTACTATGCTCATTATTTTGATTGCTTAAGAAGGGGCTACTCGGTGCCCCCTGCACAACACTCCCACACAAGACTCAGCCCGAGCATGCAACCACACTCTACACAACACACACACCCCTTCCTAACTTACCTTCTCCTCAACACTCACTCCCTCATCAGACATGCCATCGAAATCTGGGACCTCCTGTGTGACCTCTCCCCAGACTTTCTTTTCCTGACACAAACCTGTTTCACCCCGACTTTGGTGTTCAACATGGCAGGTCCTATCCCCCTTGGGTTCAAGATTGTAAGACAGAATAGAACCCGCCAACCCAGAGGACAAATAGTCATCTTCTACAGAGAAAGCATCCACTGCGCCATCACTGCCGCCAACTCCAGCGACTTATTAGAACACTAGGATATCAAACTCAACATCTCCTGCAACACCACCCTGGGGGAAGCCTTACTCTACAGACATTCTCCTGGACCGCAATCCAGTTTTGTAATGATCATCAAGGATCACACCGCCCGCCTCCCTGGTGCTTAACTCCAATTCCTTCATTCTCATCTCTAACTTCAACTTCCATCTGGACGACCTCACCAACAACCTCCTGGAAGACCTGAACACACTTTATCTCACCTAACGAGTAAAGGACCCTACCCACAGCACAGGACATCTCCTAGACCCAGATTTTACCAACCACTCCCTCTCCTGCTTCGACCTCCACCTTCCCCACCAGTGGGGAACACCACCTGCCAAAACTACCTAAGCAGCATGAGCATGATCCCTGAGGAAACCTTGGCCACAGAGCTCCAAGCCGTCTGCCCACCACACCAAGATAACTTCTCCACATCAATCACCACTTCCTCACCCGGGTCACCTCCCTCGCAGACTCGCTAACCATCACCACTTCAAAGACCAGACCTCAAGTTAGCAAGTACTCAGAAGATATGGCATTCTCGAAACTGCAAGTAGCTAGAATCCCTGTGGAGACAGACCCACGACGAAAATGACAGAGGCACCTACAGATCAGCCCTCCGGTTTTACCATCAGAAACTCCAATCCACCAAATGCTCAGCTCTGAACAAACAAATTGAGAACTGCTCCAACAAAGCCAAATAATTATTCTCCATAGTAAAGAACTTCACCTCCCCCACTGCCAGCTCCCCGACTACCACCCCATCATAGGTTCTCTTCACCCAGCTCTCCCACTATCAGCACCATATACTACAGCTTTGCTTCCCAACTTACACCCTCGTCTCTCCAACACGACGAGACAAACACCCTGGAAACTGCTATGACCTGGTGACCCACCATCACAGCGAAAGAAACTGCCACCACCATGCACTCTATCCACTCAGGAGCCCCATTGGACCTATGCCTATACTTCATCTTCACCAAAGGACTCAACCCCATCTGCGCCAATCTCAGCCAGATACTCAATGACTCCCTCACTTACGCCACCTTCCCTAACACCTTGAAACATGCTGTCATACCTCTTATGTAGAGACCCTCAGCAGACCCAAACATTCTGGCAAAATACAGACTGCGCTCCTTCCTTCCCAAACCCAGCTAACGTCCTGGAAAAACTCATCAACAAATGACTGGCCGAACACCTTAACAACAACCACTCATGGACCCCTCTAAATCTGGAATCTGGCCTAATCACAGTACCTAGACCACCCTCATCACTGCCACCGATTACATCCTGCTCCACCTCTCAGCTGTGTTCAGTACTGTCTCTCACCCCATTTTCATCCAACTTCTCCAAAAACCCAGAATAGATGGTCCCACTCTCCAATGGATCAGTTCAGGTGCTCACTCTGCTGCACCCCAAGTACTGTGACACAGCACCATGGACTGGAGGAAAGAATCCCTCAGTTTTGAGTGCCCGACCTGCCCAATCGGTGTGCCTTCGCCTGTGCTGCTCCTGTTTTCTTCTGCCCAATGCTTAGACAAAATGGTGGGACTGCTTGAGCGAACTCCTGCCACCTCAAGTGTGATTGCTTGCCCCATACGGTTGAAGACTGCACACCTATGCTTGGAGTTTCCCAAATCATCTTCATCTCAAGTAAAGCTTACACCTGCACAGAACATTGACTGAAAACGTGACTAACAGAAATTTAATTGGGATTTAAGATTATTGCATCGCGCTTAAGAGAACCGCCTACTCACTTGTGTAGTAACCACAATAGCATCCGTAGAATACCCTCCCAGGTAGTGCTGCATATTGCTCATGTAAAGTATTGAGCTGTGTGGTGATTAAAGTGTTTGATTTCTTGAGTTCTGAGTCTCTAATACCCATGTTTACCTCTCAGACCCCTTGAATTGCTTACCCTCGCTACCCTGACACTCAAATAGGCTAGGGATGTACTTGCTCTTAATTAGGACCAAAGGCAACATACCCCAGCGCCCACAGTTTTGGCCACATAACCCCGGCCTGCCCTGTGCTCCCTCCCAGGCCCCTTCGTCAACTCTCCAAACTAATTACACAGTTATCATGCTACCTGCCCACCTCATCACATTGTACATCTTGTTGTACATCCCGTTCAAACAAATGAAATTCATTTTGCTAGTTTTTTTTCACTATACGTTTTGCAAGTATGTGACCTGGGTAATTTTCTGTTTTAAGTTGTCTATTATACCTAGACACCCTCCTATCTTCCCTTTTTGTATAGTGTTTTTAGGTCTCGCCTGAGCCAGCGCATGCGCTGCTCTGGCGAGACATTTAGTAAGTGGACTTTTAAAAGTCCGACCACACGCTTTTGCTGGCCTCAAGCTTGCGGTTACGCGTGCGTGCACGCGCACAGCCGCCATCTGCTCGTCATGGCTCATTAACTTTCTCGTTATGCACACACACAACCCGCCCCCCCTCTCTTCCTCATTAAGCATGACTTCACTTTCGCGGCCGCGTCACTTTCACGGCCGCGCGGCCAATGCTTGTTATAAATGTAGACTTGTTCAAATATGAGCACTTTTATTTTACTTTTACATGGAGCCCTTGCAGCGTAGCTTGCCACGTTTTATCTTTATCTTTAAGTATGGTGGCACAATAATTTGTTTTGTTTCACACGGAGCACTTCCAGCGCGCATTCCACACTTTCTTTTACTTTCACATGGAGCACTTCCAACACGGCATGCTGCGCTTTATCTTTAAGTATGGCGTCACTATATATTTTTTTTGTTTCACACTGAGCACTTCCAGCGCGGCATGCCGTGCTTTATTTAACTTTCACACAGAGAACTTCCAGCAGAGCATGCCTCTCTTTTTCTTTAAGTATGGCCGCCGCGCCTTTCTTTGTTTTACACAGCGAGACTCCCCTCACAAAGTTTATTATTTGCATTGTATTTTGGCATGGTTTTGCTCACTTATAAAATGGCTGCCTCCCACAGCACTTCTGATCCTATAACTGCCGCTTTTCCTGCACTCTCATCTTCCCCGCATACCTCCAACACGGTATATGTCGGCTGCCATGTCGGACGTGCCTCGCCAACTGTCACTGCTTGTTCTAAAATGTCTCCCCTCTACTTCTCCTAATCATGGGAAGAAGTAGCAGCACCTGCGAGGTAGGCTGTTATCGTTCACGTTTGTGCCGATCTCTATGGTGTACCCGGCGGAGCAGAGCTGCACTCTCCCCCCTTGTTTTTTATTTGCCCCGTAGTTTTGCTCTTTCCGATTGGCTGGGCTGTCTTTTGAGCAATGCTTTTATAACATAAAGCACTGAGTTACTTATCAAAGAGGAAGTGCATGCGTCTCTCCATGCAGTACATGGTGTTTCTGATATTGTTTTTATTTTTACTGTTTCCCTGTGTGGTACTGTTGCCCTATTTCCCCACCCTCTCTGTGTTGCTCTCTCCCTTCCCAATCCGCTCCCTGCCCCACAAACAACACAAAAGCGCATTGATGCTACTATTTCTATTTTTTTTACATATACCTATACATCTCAGATCTGTACATTACAAAAAAAGAAAATCATAATTTCCGAATGTGCGTGCATGTCATCACGCATACACACGCCTATGAAATGATGTTACTTGGTGAGCACGTCACATTTAAAAAAAATATATATATAGAAAAATGCTGCTTATTGTTGTCATCCAGAGCTGTACAGCATTGGCAAAAAATAATTGGTAAGTTCAATAGGTCCCTAATGCTTGCTTCAGTGTGATTAATGTAGTACACTCCAGAGTTTTGAACTTAAAATGACTCTTTTACTAGATAAACAAGCATTGGCATAGCCAATAGGTCTCGCCTTTGGGACCTTATAAGTGTTTAGCCATGCAACAGTTGATGTTGTTGCACCAAGGATATTGTGCTGGATAACTAAACACTTATAAGGTCCCAAAGGCGAGACCTATTGGCTATGCCAATGCTTGTTTCTGTTGGTATCTGAGCTACCACCGTCGTTGATTGGTTGTAGTTACTACCTGAGGAGTATAATAGTGTTGTGATTTTATTACATGAACAACAATGCTTTCTAAAGGTATTGGCTGTGCTTCATAATATGTTGATTTATATAGCGCACTAATCACCCGAGAGACTATCCAGGCGCTTGGGCTGGTGTGTAGTAGTGTGGTTCCCAAAGTGCTTATACGAAGAGCCAGGTCTTCAGCTTCTTGCAGAACTTAAGAAGTAAGGAGGAGGCTCTGATATGTTGAGGGAGGTTGTTCCATGTCTTGGGTGCGATGTAGGAGAATGAGCAACCTCCAGTTTTGCTTTTGCTGATGTGGAGAATGTGCGAGTGAGGCAAGAGCATAGGTGTTTGGTGGGTTGGTAAAAGTGTATGCGGCTGTTCAAGTATTTTGGTCCTGTGTTGTGTAGGGCTTTGTATGTGTGCGTGCGAAGTTTTGATTGGCTGGGCTTGTGAATGGGGAGCCAGTGAAGCTTCCTGTGGGTGTGGCGTGGAAGGTAAAGGATGAGTCTTTCGGTGGTGTTCTGGATAGTCTGGAGTGGTGTAGGAGTCGTTAGGAAATTTCAGCATAGAGTGTTCATCCTGCTGGTGATGAGTGTTTGCGTAACGGTCTGTCTGGTGTTCTGGGGCAACCATTTGAAAATCTTTCAAAGCATGCATGGGATGTGGAAGCAGGAGGTACACACCTCATTGACTTGAGGTGTCGTGTTGAGCTTGTCTAGGATGATCCCTAGATTTCTTCCGTGGTCTGTGGGTGTTAATCGTAGCTCAGACTGCCACCAGGTAGAGTTCCATGGGGAGGTCTGGTTGCAGAATACTAGTAATTCCGTCTTATCGGAGTTGAGCTTCAGGCAGTTGGTGTGCATCCAGTGTGGTACCATGGTCATGCAGTTGGTGAAGTTGGTACTGGTAGTGGTTGTCTTATCCTTCAGAGAAAGGATGAGTTGGGTGTCGTCGGCGTAGGAGAGGATGGTGATGTCTTGTGATCGGATGATGTTGACTTGCGATGTCACGTATATGTTGAAAAGGGTGGTGCTGAGGGACGATCCCTGTGGGACTCCGCATATCAGTTTCTTGGTCTCTGATGTGAAGGGTAGCACCTTGACCTTTTGGGTTCTTCCAGTGAGGAAGGAACAGATCCATTTGAGAACGGACCCTTCTATGCCAGTCATGTGGAGTCTTCTAATGAGGGTGTTGTGGGAGACATTGTTGAAGGCTGCAGAGGTCATGCAGGATGAGGACCACTGCTTCTCCTCAGACCAGGATGATTTGAATGTCATCGGTGGCCGCGATGAGTTCTGTTTCGGTGCTGTGGTTATTTCTGAATCCTGACTGAGTGTTGTCTAGAAGATGGTGTAGTTCGAGGTGGGTCGTGAGTTGCTTCTTAATGGCCTTCTCATTCACTCTGGCTGGGTAGGGTGGAGCAGGGAGAAGGGTTGGAAGTTGCCCAGTTGTCATGTTTGAGCAGGTTTGAAAATAGCGCTTGGCTAATAGTCTAATATTTGAGGTAGCTCTTTTCTGTTCACAAAAATGCACTGCAGTAGCAGTTTAATTTTGTTTGCATATTTTTTTGTATTAAAATAGAAATAATCAGGAAATTTTTGAAGAAGCATTCTTACCAACTTTGCACACTTTATTCAACGCCCCTGCTTCATCTCCTTTGGCTGATGTTGATATTGCAAATGTTGCGGAATTATTTGTGGATCTTACAAGACCAAGTGGTTTGATAAACCAGGAAGGAAAATCAGTGGACTACCAAGTAAGTTTCATGTGAATTAAGTGCCTTGTTTCATTTTACACTGTGGATTGTATAATGGAAAACATCTTGCTATTGTTTTGGGTCCTGGGCTTTTAAGCTAACTGATTTAAGACATCAGTTCATCTGCTAATGAGAAAACAAGGTCTTCTAGATTTGTTTTTCATGTTTACTCTCAAGTCACGCCTTCTCGCGCGGACGTTTTTTAGGAGGGTAAAGGGAGAGATGTCATAGTTAGATTATTAGTTTATGAGGCGGTCCTAAAAAGCTAGTCAGCTCAGCGGGTTCCATTACCTCTAGTTAAAGGCATCCTTTGCCAGGAAACAGTGGTGGTGTTCCATTCTCATAAGGGGGCCAGGACTGAGAGGTTTCCTGAGCCTAAGAAGTCTGTGAGGATGACTCGTTTTCATGTCAAGCTATGATGCACTTGGTATTATGTATTTTACACAGGGTTATCGAAATGATTTGCAGTATGTCTAATCATTCAATCTCTGGGTTCCAGTCATATTTCATCTGTCTGAAACTTTGTAGTTTGTAAGGTCACCCGAACCTCTTGATGACATATGGGGACTATATCAAACACATGATTACTTTATAGGTATCCTCTGTTTCTTTTACTTCCCCACCAAGCCTGCTAGGATGGGGTTCAAATAGTTTCAGTTATGTTTTCCAAAACATTAAGAACGTTTTCCAAAAAGATTATACATTGATATATTTGATCACAATTGATGTCGGGGTGAGGTAGAGGGCTGAAAAATGTTCTGTTATATTTTTCATTGGTTATGTTTTCAGTATGTTTGTTCATAAGAATGTGGCGTCTAAAGAGTTTTAACGTGACTTGGTCCATCTAAGTATTCTTTCACTAAAATGAGATTAAGATAAGAAAATGCTAAGGCATAATTTTTTTTAAAAACTAATAATTCAAAGATATTATCTACGCAGTTACCACACAATTTGATGTCTATTAAATTAGTTTCACCTTAGATAGGCCAAATTATATCCGTCACCTCAGTCAGGGTTTTGTACACATGATTAGTTGTCTAATGTTATCCATGTCAGCCCTTCTCACCTCCTGGAGCTTTTCATTGTTGTGTTCCCACTGGAGAATCTACCACCCCCCTCCCCTCTAGCAATAACCTAGGTACCGCAGTACTTGGAGCTGCCTCTTACTACTGTGCAAGTAACACTAGGACATTCACTTTAATCCCTAAAAGATGGTTTTTGGGGTGGTTGCCCTAGAAAATCAGAAGCAAAGATAAAACTCCCAATTTATCAGATAAAACCAGTGGATATTGACACTGTGCATGGACCACTAACACATAAGGTTCACAAGTTTGTATGAATGCAAAGAAGTGATAGGCAGAAAATAGAAGTTTTGAATTATATGCTTTGTGTCCAGTCGATCCTGAAGGTAGGTATAAATAACTTGATATTTTATCATACTGTTTTTGAAAATGTTATTTTTTCAGAGTTTTACAGTTCATGATACCATGGCAATAAAAATCTGCAGTGAAATCCTGCGGGACCCAAGTGCTCCAGATGTTCGCCTTTATGCAAAGACATTGAGCACCTTAGAAATGAGTAAAGATCAAGCAAAGGATATTCTACCTCTCTTGGATGAAATTCTTGAGGTAAGTAATGTCAGTACCAATATATTTGAAGTGCATATAAATGTCCCTATTGCAGTAAATACAGTATGCCACATTAGAAATCTGAGAATAAAAAAGGTGTCTACTAAATGCCATTTATAACGTTGCAAGATGTGATGCAAAATTTAGGATAGTAGCTCCACTTTGTGGGTGCCCGCAGAATGTACGGACATCGGACTTCAGCAAAGGTTAGACATGATTACTGAAGACGTTTTCTTGCTACCTACATCCTAGTTATCCGTGTTTACTGAGTATTAGTTATTTTAGGCCTCGCCTACCAGACGGCGCAATTTGAATGCCGGAGGTGCCAGTGAGCATTTCTGTAGTCTGTTTTTGAGAAGATGATCTTCTATAATAGAGCAGAAGTTAGATTTATTTATTGAGGATAGAGCCGAGATGTTTTATAGAGAAAAGAGCTGCTTGAGCTGATTTGGTGGCATGAGCGAAGCAGAAGTCCATGGAGAAGCAGAGCACTAGGGATTTATTCTCTTGATTTAGTTTAGTCGTGAAGCCTTCAGATTAGAGTTTAGTTTGGAAGTTGACGTCAATTTTAACAAGCATTGGTAAATGCATTAGGTTTTGCCTATGTTAATAATAACCTGTTTTTTGTTGTAAGTCATGTCTGTGCCTCTTGGGGGTGCAGGAAGGTAGGTAGTCAACAAGGAACTGTTAATGGGAGCATTAGAGCTGCTTTAGCAATAATACAGGATACTAAAGTAAGAAGCAGGAGCGGATGCATTGATTTGTCCTCACGGGTACATGTCTGAGCCCTTGTGCTGCCAGGATTGGATGCATTGATATGTCCCACAGGGTGCATGTCTGAGCCCTTCCGGCGGCACGTCTGAGCCCTTCCGGCGGCACGTCTGAGCCCTTCCGGCGGCACGTCTGAGCCCTTCCGGCGGCACGTCTGAGCCCTTCCGGCGGCACGTCTGAGCCCCTCCGGCGGCACGTCTGAGCCCCCGGTGTATGTCTGGCAGATCTTGTTGAGAGATGCAGGATGAGTGCTCCAAGGCAAAGAGAAAACGTTGTGAGACAGGTTAAGTAGCATGAGAGAAGTGGATAAGTGACATTGGACTTAGTGTGAAAGGTGCGATGCAAATGAGAGCTGAGAGACAGGGTGTGATATTTATGAGACAAGTAGATGCATTTGACAAACAACAATACCGTGAAATAAAGAGCAAGTGTTGTGTGATGCCAGTAGATAAGAGATTGGGTGCTAGTGCTGTGAGATGGGGATGTGAGTTTTGGGATGAGTGCAATGAAAATGACACTGTCTAATAAAGGAATAGTTCTGGGAATGATGTGAGATAGTGGGCACGTGTTATGAAACCAGAGTTAAGTATTAGGAGATTGTGAGCTAGCAGGTCAATAAACATGAATGTATGTTCAGCAGAAAGAGGAATAAATCATGAGACTGAACAAGCAGTGAGATAATTCACTAAGTGGTGAGATAAGGAAAGTCTCAGCTAGGGTAGGAGTGTCAGGACACAATGAGTGAGTGCCTTGAGACAAGAGGTGATTATGGGACGAATGTAAATGCTCTTATACATCACTCTGCACAAAGGAGAGAGAAGCACTCTTCTATGACAGTGTGAAATCCAATCCACTCTACCAAAAGGAGGGTGTTAGAAAAGCAAAGCATCCTTTTGTAGATGTCCTTCTTGCCCCTAAACGTCTACTCGCATGCAGTTTGGTTTGTAATAGGGCTGATCACTCATCCTGCAGCTGTACCTGAAGCCGCAGTAAGCTGGAGGACAGCACGATAGAGAGAGAAGGGGCATTTTCAGGTTATTGCAGGCAGCACCGAACTTGCTAAGACAAGTTGGCATCAGTACTTGATTTAAGCAAGTTTCTTGCCGCTGGAATAGTGATCGCTTAGAGCTGACTTCATTGGCCTGGGTCCACAGCATATCTGCTGAAAATTGGCATGCATTTAATTATTGCATTAGCCTGGGCTCACCGCGTATGAGCAGTGGATAGCACGTAAAATGTATTAATCCATTACATCTATAGCAGACTAGGTTTATGGCCTTGCTTGTGAGGGTCGAGCATAACTAACAAGACTGCAGAGACCGTAAGGAATATTACAGTGTCAGTGGAGGAGATGATAATAAGTAAGCAGTAAATGTATAGCTTTGGTTTTGATCAAGTGCCTTGATACCTTGAGACGGGTATGAAGTGTGCTATCAACAGGGTCGGATTGGTAACGCGGGCACTCGGGCAATGTCCGAGGGGCCGGTATCCGAATTCCAGCTGTGGGCTGCTTTTCTGAGCAGCCTGGGGGGCTGATTTGGGCGGTTTCTGCGTTGTTCGGATGCCGCCAGCGGCCCAGTGGGTGCCTGAGTGGCCTTTTTGGAGGTAGATGGGCGTCCATTACCTTCCTTTTATCAATGGGCAGAGGTGTCACTCCCTTACTCTCGCTGGGCCGGCCCATTAATATATGCAGATTGATCGGGGGCAGGGGGCCTGAGCAAAAGTGGCCTCACTTGTTTTCAGGTGTTTCACCAGTGTAAACTAATCCGTGCGTTTTGTTTTTTTTACCCCAACCCCCCTTTTTTTAATAAAATTTCGCCGAAGCAGTGTTTAGCGGAAAGGCAATATGCAAATGTGGGCCACTGTTTTTTAGCGTGCCCGGGCCGATTTTTAATCCCAATCCAACCCTGGCTATCAAGACAATTTCAATCAGCTGGAACCGTCTTTGCAGCAGTTTGTAATCTTATCACACACCCTCTCTTGACACTACTTTGGAGTTGGAAGATTCCCATGAAGCACTCCCTTCCCATGCTGAATGGCCCAGTAAGGAACGTAAATCGAGCAGTCTGCAGTTCTTCCAATGAAGTCCCTTTACAGAGGTGAGAGCGAGTAGGAAAACAGGGCAACCCATGCACACCAATAAATCTCACACCACAAATAGCCCAGAACAGGATGCACCACTTGCAGCGGCAAGCGACTTGCTGTCTGGCACCTCCGTTTCTAAAACTCCAGCCCTCTGAGTAGAAGTCATCCATTGGTCCAGCAATTGTGCCTTGCGTTTCAAAGTTATAAATGAGAGGTAGGAGTGTAATGTAATATGAAGCAGGTGGCCACTATTAAAGCTACTTCTGTAGAGGCTTGCAACGTTTAGATGCACAGTCTATTCAGTCAGCTAAGACATACAGTGGCGTGGACAAGCAGAATGAGATGCATTTACCGTCTGGGTGGCTCACAGCCATGAAAAGCAGTTTGGTGCCATTTAAGGCTATAGCCAGAGGCTGTTAAAATACAGGACATGCTACATCCGACTAGAAAGCCTTGCGGGTACTAGATTCTTCTCCCACCTGACTCTGCTCTCATACAAAAGTGCGGAAACACTTGGCATGCACTTAGAGTGAGAAGCAACTGTGTGTGTCCACTTTTATAAACAAGAACAGCACTGTAAGGGTACACTGATGTCGAAGGGATATTCCTCCGATGATCACGTCACCCTTCTTACCGGTGCGGTGTCGGACGTAATGAGAAAAATGCTGGCACTCAACTGACACACACTTCACCGCATGCTGTTCTGGGGGCTGAGCACAGGGAGATGAAGTGATTTGCCCAGAATCACAGGTTGTTGGAGCCTTCCGCCAGACTCATACCTGGTTCCCCAGCTTCAAAGTCAGCCGCACTAGCCACTAAGCTACACCCTCTCCCTCATTCACTTGCATTGGAATAACCGAGGTCTTAGGTGCGGGGAAAGCTAAAATATCGTTTTACTTTCCATTGGGGAGAAAATATTGTTGCGAGGCAGGATCTTTCGGAAGGTTTCGCACAACACGTAAGCCCCAGGTCATTTACATCCCCTGAAATCAGAGAAAGAAAGGCTGCGCCACAGACGTGGAACGGGGGAGCGGGCAGGATGCCTCATGACCGAGTCAGGCATTGTCAGTTAGATCATGACGAAGAACAGGAGCAGCTGCCTGGCTTCCGTCGGCTCTTTGTGATAACATGAAGCAAAATATTAAATTATTAAAATATTGTTGCTCAACAACAGGGGTGTGAAGAAAAGGCTCCCTGTTGTATCGCACTGCCGCAAACTGTAAATGGGGAGAAATAGAGAGAAACTCAGCAGAGGTTAGCGACGGAAAATACAACCAAGACGGGAGAAAAAGCACCGGAGAGGATGAGGAAACTACAGACACCAGAGAGAGTGCGAGATTACAAAGAATGTGAGAAAGGTGCTGCAGAGGTTAGAGACCAGGGTAAGGTGAAAGACGACTCTAGCAGCAGGGAGCAGTGAACTAAGAGAGAGGGCAATGGACAGAGACAAGAAAGGGAGCATATAACAAGTGTATCGGGAGTGGAGGGGATGTCCTGGCCATTGTCTGGGACATTACCTTTATTAGAACATTGGAATGTGGAGCACTCCATTTAATACAATGGAGTGTTCCGTGCTTCTATGGCCGGCAAAAGACTGCAGAGCAACATTCCAATGTTGTTTGAACAAAGGCCTCTCGGAGCCCTAGGGGATTTCAATCCCCACAGGCTCCAAGAGGCCTTAGTTTTATTTGTTGTAACATTCTGCCCTCTAGTGGCAGAATGTTCTAATAGGCTTATAGCCCTTCGTAGCTGGCCTATACCGGCCATTAAAGTCCCGCTCCCTTGTTAAAGGCCCTAGCCCAAGCTGGAGCGTGTGAGTAGCAGATGATGAGTGTTGCCAGCCTAGAACATAGGCTTCAGAGATTTTATTTATTAGTTGCATCTCTGTTATTGGAGAAAAGTGGGTTCTGATTTAAATTTTTTGCTGCTAAAAGTATTTTTTTTAAATTTGTTAAATTTTTAAGCTAAATTCCCTTTATGGGAAGTAGCGGAGGGTTTGTTTTTTTACAATTTGATAATATGATTTTGGTTTGTTAAAAGGTATGTAGAGATTTTGTAACAATAATGTTACTTTGTAGATATTTACCCTCATACTTTGTCTTTGTGAGAATTCTTGGATCAGAGTTTTTCTCCAATTGTGGTCCAGATTCATGCATTCTGCTCTTTCCTGGTGTAACATTTCTGAGAATCACTGATTTGTTCCTTTTCATTTTTTTCACCTCTTCAGTGGTGCAAGGCTTTTGTTAACGTGGTTTACCATTTCATTTACCTTGGGGATTTGTGTTACATGTGACCAACATGCCTGTACTGGGGTTGATCCCTTTGAACAAGGGCCTGAGTTACATTTTCTTCTGATTTTTTTCAAAGCTGTTGGTTTGTGATTTTATATTTCAAACACAATTATAGCATGGTCAGACCAGTCAACACATATGAGATCTAAAGATGTGATGTTTGATTTTTTTTCTGTTTTTAAGGGAGAGAGTGCAAAGTTTAACTTGTTGCTACAGAGGCAGCAAAGGAATTGTTTGGAAAGGTTGCCTTTCTTGTTAACCCAGTGTATGTTGAAATCTCAAATAAAGATCCTGTTTAGGGAGGGTATTTCTTGCAGTGAGATGTATTTGTTTATTTTCTAGATAACTTTTCCTGATGGTTACTTCCAACTGCAGATTTCTCACCTTTAGAATATTCCTCAAGTGCCAGACTGGATCCCGCGCTCCACTAGGTGAGGGGTGGGGGTTGTGGCTCTGTATGGGCTTCCTTTTGCCCCTGACGTGACGGATCGGAGCTGCATATAGACACCATGCCTGCGCACAGACATCTGTTCCTTTCTTTCTGTACCTTCGAGTGTGGATCTGCTCCCACTTATTTTGGTTTTCGACTACCCCCTCCCCAAATCGAAATCCAGTGTGCAAAGGAGTGATATCTCTATAGGCTTCACACCATGCCATGCAGTGAGTGCTTTAAATAGAGTTCTGTCAAACACCCGTTCAAGGTCTGTCTTTGGTGCTTTGGTTCGGGGCATGAGTCCAAGTCGTATGAAGAGTGTGCCCTCATGCACCTGAAGGCGATCCAGGAATGCAAAGCTGTACATTACTTAACACAGGAAGAAGTCACAGGCCCTCCTGTATGTACTGCTTCAGAAAGTCAATGGCACGCTCCCGTGAGAAATAGTCTTACCGGTTGAAGTTCTTAGGTAAGTGCAAGTCCAAGTGGAAGCATAAGTCGGCGAGGCGGGACTCGACGCCCCATCCCACAATTCTCTCTATAAAGAGAAATTGCAAAGGGCGTAAAGGCGCCGATTGATCTCGCTCCTGATCTCAGATTGATTAGCCAGTTCCACAGTTGAACCCGATGCACTCCAGGTTCCCCTGGCCATCTGCGAAGCCGCAGCAGGTCAAGGCCTATAAGGAGGTCATGCTGCGTATCTTTGACACGCTTCGGGCTCCCTCTGGTATGCTTTTGGGCCCCAAGAATCTGCAGGGGCTCACAGTGAGATTGCGGTCAGTGGATTCGTCCTCACCATCTGAACCCCTTGGGCTGCCACAGGTTGAACCCCAACCCAGTACAGACTTCCAACCCGGCTTCGAGACCCATGTCTGTGCCTCCTTCATCCAGGACACTGGACGAGAATCTGGTATGACTCCTATGTCTAACCTTGAGCCACTATCGGCTGAATCCTGACCGAGGTTGTGCTCCATATCCACTACGGCCCACAACCCCATACAGCCTGAATCTGATGCTATGCTGCCCCTACCACATAGGCGCCCACAGAGACTTCACTTTTTGATTCTGATCAGAGCTTGTCACTAGTCAGATAAGACGAAAGTGGGGATGAGGATGATGTATCCTCTGCCCCCCACCCCCGATGATTCTAGGCAATATTATAGACTTATAGGATGCCAGGGAGCTTGATACTTCCTCTGTTACAGAGTTGAATGCACCTCTTGGGTTCCCAGCGGAAGAGAGTGCTTCCATTGCTGTTGTAATTAGACGAACAGCTGAGACCCTGGACCGACCTCTGCCTTCTGTTAAAGCCAGGACAAATGTCCTTATTGAGATTTTGCAGCATGGACCAGCCTAATCTGAGCCCTTTCTTCCATTCAATGAAGCCCTTACAGTTACCTTGATGCGCACTTGCTTAAACCCTGTTTGTGCCCACTGTTGAATAGGCAGGGGGCCTGATGTCATAGGCTGGCTCTGGAGACCATTCTTTCCTTACACAGCATCCTACTCCAGAGAGTGTGGAGGCCCAGGCTTCCACCAGCAAGGTGAGTCCTAATTCATTCCCTACAGAAGGAAAAATTCAAACGCTCACGCTGGCCCAAGTTCCGGCTGCTCTGGATCCCGGTGACTGGATGATGGCCTTATACCTACAAGACACACATTTTCAGATACCCTGTCTGCAGTCCCACAGATGTTACCTGTCATTCAAGGTAGTTTGCATTGATCACCTTCGGACTCACTAGTATCCCGTGGGTGTACACAAAAGTGATGGCTTTGATCGCCGTCCATCTTCGGAGGCCGGAGATAGCAGTTTTCTCCTACCTCGACGACTAGCTGTTAAAGGTGGCCTTGCCACAGTCCGTCAAGTCCAGACATCGCTAATCTCCTGAAATTGATTGGGTTCACAATCAACAAAGCGAAGTCACACCTGACTCCTTCGCAGAGGCTTGCTTTTTATAGGAGCGGTCTTGTAAACGGTGCAGTTCAAAGCCTTACCTCCGTTGCAACAAGTCCAGGACATTCAAGCTATGATCCTGATGTTTCAGCCTTGGTCCTGAATCTTGGTGAGTGCAGCTTTGAGGCTTCTCGCCCGGTTAGCCTACTGATTGTCAACTACCACATGGCATAAAATGTTGGTTTCCCCAGCACACGCTAATGTCAACATGTATTATATAAATAGCAGATATCAACAATTCTTGTCTTTTTTTGTATTTGTTAGGTTTATTCTCATATGTTCTTGTTTAGTTCTTTTTTTTTTTTTTAGCCTCTTATTAGCCAACACGTGTTTCGTCTCCCATGGCAAGTGGCCGTGACTTCCTCAGGGCTGTTTCGTCGGTATAGTTAGTGTTATCTTTTAACCGGTTGTAATTCTGTCCCGGTTTCCCCAAATAGTTCCTTGTCTTCGTTATTTTTCCTCTCCCAATCGTATCAGTATTATCCCTTATTATTTGTTGTCATCAGTTTTACCGCCTTCCGCGTGTTTGCTCGTGCAGCCTTCCGTCGTCCCAGTGAGTACGCTTTGACCTATGCGGGTTCTGCAGTGGAATCTGACATCCCTTTGGGCCCAACACAAAGCCAGCCTGTCGGATACCATCCAGGTTTCGGAGGTAACTGCACATGATCTGCAGTCGTGGACACCAATCGGTCCCCTCTCCCTTCCCCACCCAGAATGGGCTGTGGTAACTGATGTGTCCCTGCTGGATTGGGGAGGCCATTTGGGGTGGTAGATATCAGCGGGCTTTGGTCTCTGGCGGACACCCAGCTCCATATCCATCTGTTGAAGTTGTGGGTTATTCTTCTGGCTCGGAAGGCCTTCCTAACGTCAATTATGGGAAGGCTAGTACAGGTTCTCATGGACAGCACTACCGCCATGTACTACTGCTACAAGCAGGGTGTGGTGGGGTCCTATGTGAAAAAGCTGTGCGTGTCTGGAGTTGGCTGGAGCGCCAGCGTATATCCCTGATCATGATACACGTGGCAAGATCTTTGAATGCCAGGGCGCATGAGCTCAGCTGGTGGCGTCTGCTGATCACAAATGGTGACTGCATCCGGAGGTGGCACATAGCATCTTCCAACAGTGTGGGGAACCCTGGCTAGATCATTTTGGCACTATCGAGAACGTGCAGTGTCAAAATATTTGCTCGTTTTATTTCCTGCAAAAACTCTTGCTAGGAGATGCATTCTGACTAGAATGGAACACCTAGACTCCTGTGTGCCTTCATGCCGTTGTCTCTTCTGGTCAGAGTTCTAAAGATCAGGAACGACAGGGCCCAAGTCATCCTACTGTTCTGGATTAGACCGGGAGAGTGATGTACCTGGAGCTCCTGGTCATGACTGTCTGACACTTGACCTGGTTGCCATTTCTTGAGGACTTTCTGTTGCTGCAGTAAGTCAGCATTCTGCACCCAAACCTGCGCAATCTACACCTTGATGCATGGAGATTGAGTAGCGGCAATCTACTGCGTTCAATCTACCATCTGAGGTTGTAGATGTTATCCTTGCTGCTAGGCATCTATCTACGAAGTCCATTTATGTTGGGCACTAGGACTAATTTGTGGCCTGGTGTGCCAACCAGAAGACAGACACTTTGCAGGCCAAACTGTTA
Source organism: Calotriton arnoldi (assembly GCA_963921515.1). NCBI lineage: Eukaryota > Metazoa > Chordata > Amphibia > Caudata > Salamandridae > Calotriton > Calotriton arnoldi. The sequence goes on from CAWUFW010008028.1 coordinate 730,212, forward strand.
GATGTTTTATTGTATGGACAAGTTTATGGCCTGGTATGGAGAATACAAAACAGACTCTTTGCAAGCTAAACTGTTGAATGTTTTACTGTATGTTTTGGCTTTGGCCCAACAAGGCCTGCAATTGGCAGTACTAAAGGTAATTTGTTGGCCCTTTCGGCCGTCCTTATTTAAATCATGTGTTGTGATCCAGTTTCTTAAAAGTTTAACACACATGTTCCCTCCCAAACCATTTGTGATGTCACAGTGGGACATTACCTTGATCTGGAGTGTTCTCATATGTGCTCCCTTTGAGCATATGCACAGCAGCTCTTTGCATCTTCTGACCATAAACACTGCCTTCCTCATTGCTATCACTTCAGCCTGTCGCATGAGTGAACTCCAGGCCCTATTGGTGCGAACACCCTATACCACGTTTTTTTTCCAGACAAACTTGTGGTGAGAATTCAAGTGGCCTTCTTGCTGCAAGTCGGGACTTCTTTCCACATTGGACAGTCAATCATACACTCAGCGTTCTTTGCCCGACCTCACCCCTTGAAAGAGGAGGCAAAACTCCATTGGTTGGACCCACAAAGGCTTTAATCTTTCACATCGATCATTCCAAGACTATTGGGTGGAGAATTAACTTTTAGTAGCATTTTCTGGGTCGAAGAAAGAGAAGGCTGTGCAAAAGAGGAATCTGTCGAGGTGGAAAGCTATCTGCATTAAGATCTGCTACACTTAGCCAAAAAGCAGCCTCCGGAAGGTCCCCATGCCCATTCCTTCATGGCTAAGACCGCTTCCACTGCGTTGGCACATGGAGTGCCTGTCCTTGACGTCCGCCAGGCTGCAATAGGGAGTTGGTGCACTTGTTCAAGAAGCAATACTACCTTGACGGCCATTTCTGGCAGGTAGGACATTTCGCCCGCTCGGTCTTGCTAGAGTTTTTGGTAGGAGTCCGCTCTACAGATTCTCAATCATGGAAGGTACTGCTTCCTTATCTATTCAAAAGATGAGGAATATGCAATTAGAAATATCCATCAGAAGAAAAAGGTACTTATCTTTGGTAACGCTGTTTCTGGTAGATACTCAAACTACAGATTCCTCACTGCCCTCCCAGCTCTCCGTACTGTGGAGTGTCCTCTTTTTGTCATCTTAAAAGGTCCCAAATTAGAGATCTGCACACTGGTACCGACAATTGCTTTGTTCTCCATGTCCGATGTGGAAAGAGTCAAGCAAGTAACTGACGTAGACGCACAGGGGTGGGGCTTATATGCAGCTCCGCTCTGTCACTTCTGGAGCGAAACAAACCACACACACAGAATTGCATGGTGCCACCTACAACCTTGCAGAAGCATTTCTATGTAAAGTTTCCGGAGCCAGCCAGGCCGGTTCCTGTGGAGTATTCTAATGTGAGGAATCTGCGGTTAGAGTATCCACCAGAAAGAGTGTTACCAAAGGCAAGTAACTTATTCATTTGTTGATTCTTTCCCTATTGGTAAAATCTTAAACTCTGACATCTACTATGCTGACATTGGCCTATACATCCCTGGATGTAGATTTGGTGTTCCTTGTTATCTCTAGGAGCATTGTTCCATTTGATTTTGGGGTCAGTTTGCTGGGTCACCCACTACTGCGTGGATTGGCTACCACCTTGGATCTTCTCAGTTTATAAGTAATCTTTCTCACTGTGGAATAATAGATTTCATATTGTTTGGAAATGACTTTAAGAGTCCTTCCTAGACTGAACAGCAACATTTCTTTCTCTGAGGCAGGCATATATATCAGTTGGTCTAGCTATAATATGATGCCTCAAACCTGAATGCTCAAGTGCAAACTGAAAACGTTTCTCATTGTTTTATGCAGGTGATGGCACTTTCTGATGCTCAAGTAATCATGTGCACTTATTTAGTAGCACTAATTCTAATTATCTCGAACTGAAAGATGAGCAGTGTTCAGACAGTTTCTGAAGGTTGGCTGTGTTTTTTTGTTTCCATTTTTAATTACTAAGTGAAATTTTTCACATGGTAGGTTGATCTGCTGATAAGCAGCACTTGGTGAGGATTGGATAAAGATAAGCTCTGTGTTCATTTGTAATACCAGAGAATTTCAAGACGGTGTGCTTTTTTTTTCACTTCATTGTACCTTAAAACGTAAATAATTTGGTGCAGGATGGGGGGGGGAGGGGGGGTTTGCCGTGGCTGTTGGTGTCAAAGACTGCAAATAAGTCTTTAGGAACTAGAGCCATTGAGCTTCATGAAGGTGTCATTCAATACAGAGATCAATGCAGCCTGTACTGTCGGATAGTCTGAAGCTGGCTTGGAACAACAGTGTTGTTTCTTTAAGCAAAAGATGTAGCTGGTCATTATCTCCTGTTATAGTAGCCCGTTGATGACCTAGGACTGATTCCTCTTTAGTCCTGGCTCAGAGGCTTTCTTTCCTTGGTGCATGTAAATAGCACTTTCCCACCGCAGGCTGAATTAGTTGTTTTGAAGGCTCCTCTGCGCCTTCTGTCCCACTATCAGGCCCCTGCTTCATGTTTACTGAGAATCCTTAATGTATTTATTTGATAGAGCGAAGTTCTGCTGAGAGATATTCTTTTGCACGGCTCGTAAGATGAGTTGTGGGGTTCATACTATTATTCAGTGGAGTATTTGAGTTTTCACTGCTTTTCATAGCATGTAATCTATTTTGTTGCTATAGTCTGTAATAGGAGTTTTGCAGCTCAAATCTTTTCTGGATTCACTTGCTGTGCATTATTCTGCCATCTAGTGGTTGGGTCCAGAACTCCTTGTATAAGAGTCTTATCTTTCTTTCCCTCTTTTTTTTATTGTTGAGTGTCAACAAGATTTATGTCCCAACCATTTGGTGCTTGTTCCAGCATCTTCTGACAGACACCCTCCTCGTAAGTCCCTACTCTAGGTCGTCATCTTCAGATTCTTTTTTTTCTGCCGTTGGGTCTGGAAGCATCGTGGAGGTCTCCAAACACGAAGAGGAAGAAGAAGCAACAACACTGGATTTTTGTTAAGGAGAACGGAAAATATCATCATCACAGCAAAATAAGAGTTTTTCATCCTAAGGTTCCCCTGAATTACAGCAAAATAATTGAAGTAAGTGGAGCTTGCATCGAAGGAAGGAAAAAGCGTGGACAGTGGTTTCCCTGCTCTGTATGAAATGGAGACGACACCATTCTGTTTCTGCCCAGAGTGCCACCATTAATTCTCCTAGAGGGACAATTAGCTGGTGTGCAATCTCTGTCTTCCAATAAAACATAAGTCTGATTCCTGCCAGGCGTGCGTGGAGTCCAAGCCGAAAACGCTAGAGACTCGAGAGAAACGGGTACACTATGCAATGCAGGGGCAGCAGGAAGCATCTACACTCTGAGACCTTGGGCTGTCGAGTGAATGAAAAGGATAGCTCCACCAAAGAAGCTGAAGGAGAGGGCTCTGGCGTCGAAAGATTTAGCAGCATCGAAAAAACAAGATACAAAGGAGAAGAGCATAATGTAACGCCGAAAAGATGGGAGCGGTCGAGCTGAAAACTTCAGACTCCAGACCACATAAGACTGCCTCGGTGCCGAAAATCTCGCCAACCGAATGCAAGTTGAGGCAAAAAGAACCCCTCGGGTCCTATACAAAGGATACTGCATGTGGAAAAGCCTCGGAGAAGACATTGGCGTCGAAAGACGATCAAGGTCAAGAGACGAAATGTCAGCTCAGTCAACAGCTGCCGAAACTTCGACCCCGAAAAAGAGAGCAGCGCCTACTCTAGACGCCAAAGAACGCACCCTTGAAATCGAGCGCAAGAAAAGACCGTGCAAAGCCGGAATGACTGCAATTCTTCAAAAAAGGAGGAATTTGACGCCTCCCTCGGTATTTCGAATCCCATCAAAACCTTCAATGGAAAGCATGGAGGAGGATAAAGATTCGGGGGAACTGGAACCCCCTTTGACACCAGAGACGCAAGAGCAGGAAGAAGAGGAGCTCTTCTATGAGGAGGAGGACATAGAAGAACAAGGTCCTTACAATGTCGAAGAATAGTCACAAGTCCTTGAGGAATATTCCCCCGAGGAGGTCATAGACACTTAACTGTCTAGGCGATCACCTCCGGATGATATTGCCAAGTGCAATCAACTATTTAAGAAGGCGGCAGAAAGGTATGAAGTCCAACTGGATGAGGAATGGTCACATATGTTTCCTACTAGAGACAGTACTACCCTCTCAAAATAAAAGCCAATTCCTTCCAATGCTCCCAAGCATCTAAGATCAAGAGAAAGAGAATTTCAAAGAGCCAGCAACTTTCAGGTCAGTGACCCCCAGAATCGAGAAAAAAAGCAAGGACCCACCTTACATTCGAGGCAATGTGTTGGCGGACTCCATCATCGTAGCCACCACCAGGAAGAGAACAAATATCCCAACCACCTCCGGAGACAGAAAGTGAAAGGATAGAAATGGTAAGAATACATTTCGAAAGAGAAGCAGCAACACAATATGCGCATAGCAAATTCCAACGTCCTGCTGAACAAGTATGCCCATCAGAACTGGGAGGAGAAGACAGAGTTAATGAGACACCTGCCACAACAATACCAGAACAAGCCAAGTGCCCTCACAGAAGGAAGGAACAAGGCCAACACATGCTTAAAGTCAGCATTGGACGCAGCGGGGACAGCAGCGAGGCCTCTGGAACAGGAATGAACCTAAGGCACCCTGCAGGGCTAAAAATCTTGGGGTTAAATGAGGTGCAGGCCAACATCAAAAACATCCCTTTCAACGGAGAACACCTGTTCGGTAATACAGCAGATGGCACACTGCAGCAAATCAAAAAAGATAACGAAACATTCAAGTCAATGAGAGCCCTACAGTTTAGGGGCCAGAAGAGAAGGGGAGCCACGCCCATTAGAAGACCAACAGGAAGAAAAGCGCAAAGATTAGCACAACAGTGGCAATTCCAAGCACAGCAGAGACAGGCCTTTTGCGGGCAACGGAGGGGCACAAGCCAGCAAGAGAAGCAGCAACAATGACCAAGTGACTCATTGAAATTGGATTTCCAGTCAGACTCACTTGTCGGGGAAGAATAGGACACATCGGACAAATGGATTTTCAACATAATTCAAAATGCATTTGCGTAGAATTTGAAAAACACCCACCAAAGTGGGGCCCAAAGAACAGCACCCACACGAAGAAAGAAATGACCTATCATCAAAAAGAAGCGAAAGAACTCTACAAAAAGAAGCAATAGAAATGGTACCCTTAAGAGATCAATCAAGGAGTCTATTAAACATACTTCCTAATACTGAAACCAGACAAATCACGTTGGCCCATACTAGACCTCCTCTTCCTAAACAAGTTCATAAGAACACAGGTTCAAAATGACAATGCTATAGGAGGTTATGCCTCAACTCCAACAGGCAGCCATGGACTTAAAAGATGCCTATCTGCACGTTCCAATGAATCACAGACACAAGAAGTTCCTGCGCTTCATAATAAACAAAACGCACTACCAATTCAGAGTGCTGCCCTTTGTTATGTTATGTTATGTTATACCATTTTATAAAGCGCACAGCTGCCCCGACAAAGGGGCGTCCCAGCGCTGATAGCAGAAAATGAGAGGCTACTGACAAAAGCCGGGCCTATAGTGGAGGGAAGAGATGGGTTTTAATAACCTTACGGAATGCCAGGTAATTATTAATGCTGTGGATGTGTATAGGAAGTGAATTCCAGAGCTTGGCTGCCAGTGTGCGGAAGGAGCGCCCACCAGCACGCACCCTCCTTACCCGGGGAACAACCGCCAGATGACCCATCGAGCGGAGTTGGCGGGTGGGTGTATATGATGAAAGCAGGTTGGCCAAGATGCCCGGAGAGGAAAAATTCAAGATTTTAAACGCAATGCAGAGGGACTTAAACTCCAGACGTCTGGCCACCAGCAACCAGTGTAACCAACGAATAACACTGATAGTGGATCAGGTTCTAGGGAGGCCAAGGAGAGTTCTAGCAGCTGCGTTTTGGACCCTCTGCAGTCTCAGAATCTGTCTTGTTCGTCCCCAGGTAGAGCGAGCTAGTATAATCCAGTCTCGACAAAACGGAGGCCTGAACAATAACCTGCCTGATGGACGTATCGAAAAAACCCAACAGCAGTTTGAGCCCCCGCAATATACCAAAACAAGTCCCTGCCACTTTCTTAGTTTGGACCTGGAAGCTGAGGGCTGAGTCCACCCAAACACCTAGATTTTTCACCACCAGTTTGGGGGCGGGTGCACAGCCCAGGGTAGGAGGCCACCAGCGTTCACTCCACAGCTCAGAATCTTTCCCTACCAGCAAAACCTCAGACTTGCTGGCATTGAGCTGGAGGCAGTTGGCAGTCATCCACTCAGCGATAGCAGCAAGATCGCTCCGAAACTTATGAGCGTCCCGCACGGAATCGTCAGAGAGTGCAACTACCAACTGTGTATCATCTGCATATGATACTACTGTAAGCCCTCTACTGCTGGCCACAGCTGCTAATGGTTGTACGTACAAGTTGAAAAGCGTTGGGCTCAGAGCTGAGCCCTGTGGCACACCTTGTTTAATAGTATGGACCATGGAGGCGAAAGGGGGGGCCGTTACCTGGAAGGTCCTATCAGAAAGAAAAGAGACGAACCAGTCCAGGGCAGAGCCCACAATGCCTGCCTCCTCCAACTTTTGCAGCAAGATCTGGTGAGAAACTGTCAAACGCGGCACTGAGATCTAATAAGATCAGTGCCGAAGTACGTCCCGCATCTAGAGCTACCCTCAGATGTTCGGTCACAGCTAGAAGAGCAGACTCCATGCTGTGGCCCGGGCGAAAGCCATTCTGAGAGGGGTCTAGTATGTTATTCTCTTCCAAAAAACCTGTCAAGATGGAATTTATGTAGGCCTCAGAGATCTTGGATGACCACGGCAGGAGAGAAATAGGACGAAAGTTCTCGGTTTTAGCTGTATCAAGGGTAGGTCTTTTTAGCAGGGGGACAACCCTTGCTTGCTTCCAAGTCCTAGGGACAGCTGCCATAGACAGGGACATGTTAATCACCTGACCCAGAGGTGTAAGAAGCACAGATAGCGATTTCATAAATTGATCAGGCTTCATGGGGTCAGCAGGAGAGCCGGATTTAACCTTGCTACATAGTGAGCGCAGCTCATCCTGGGAGATCGGCGGGAAATCGGCAAGCGTGTGAGTAGGAAGGGATCTACACGCAGGGTCAGAACACATAGCAGCTTGAGGAAAGGTCTTATAAATGTTTTCCACCTTGTTAACAAAAAATGTGGCGAGAGCCTCACTGCTCATCCGACGTAATCGAGGGCACTGCAGATACCCCTGCCGATTTAAGATCTTTAAGTATAGAGAAGATACTTTTGGTGGTGTGACTGCTGCTCCTGATCTAGTCTGCAAAGTAAGCTGCCCGTTCTGTCTGAATAGCCCTGTGATACTTCTTGATGGCTGCCTGAGAACACCCCTTCAGGATCGGGTCATAATCCCGTCTCCAAGCCCGCTCCAACCTTTTACATGCTTTACGCATAGTAGCGAGCTTGTCATTATACCAAGGACTAGATTTAGTGTTACGGCACTTAGACGATTTAGCAGGAATAAGTGTGTCCAGAGGGAGGAGGATCCAGTCCGATAGTGCTTTATCGGCATCATCCGGCATGCTGAGAGTGTTCATAGAGAGGAGGGCATGGAATTGGTCAATATTTAATTTTGTGCCAGGGGCGTTTGAGAGAATTTCTGGAGCACCCTCCGGGGGGGCTCTACCCCCGAGAGTGTCATGGGGATCAGATAGTGGTCGGACCAGCACACCGAGATGGGGGTATTGACTGTGAGGGAGGGAAGGTTAGAGAAGACTGGGTCTAACAAATGGCCAGCGTAGTGGGTTAGGGCCTTGGACCAGTTGGAGCAGCTGACACGCCGCCAGGTCAGCAGAGAAGTTACCCACTTCTGAGTCATGGGGGCTGTCAAGATGCAAGTTCAAATCACCAATAACGCTAAAATTGGCAGATCTCATAGCCAAGGAACTAACTGTATCGATGAGTGCAGCCCTAAACTCTTTAGAAGGTCCTTGCGGGCGGTAAACCAGTAGCCCTGACATGGTGTAACTAGCGTTAAAGGAAATCCCAAAACGCGCACACTCACAGCCAACCAGAGTTTCTTTAACAAAAGTGCAGGTGTAGCAGGATTTAAAAACAACTGCGATCCCTCCCCCCTAGGCTCTCTATTGAGAGTCACAATGCTAAAGCCCTGGGGGAGCGCCAAACCTGGCTCAGCCACCATGTCAGCTGACAGCCATATCTCCGTCAAAAAAAGGACATCGGGAGATTCATCCTGCAACAGATCGTAGACATCAGGAATGTGCTTGGCTAGGGAGCGACAATTGAGGCAAAAAAGTTTGATATTCTGTCTGGAGCAGAGAGGGGAAATTGGGGGGGGCGAAGGTGACGGCCCAGGAATTAAAACCGCAGCTTTTACAGCAGAACGGGCCCTCAGGCAGGTTACATGGAGGGTGACTGCAGGGGCTCACTACTTTCCTAATGGCAAGGAGGTCGCCACAGGAGTAAGTAAGCTTACCGCTGAGCAAACTGGCAGCATGTCTGGCGACGTCCAGGCGCGGACGGGCGCAGACGGGCTTGCCATAGGCGCGCCAGCTGCACGCCTCCGCGGTCTGAGCATGCTTAAATAATGAAGAGCCAGGAACAGTACCGCCCCCGGAAATGCGTCACCCCTTGCAGGCCGGGAAGTGAAAGTAACCGCCCTCCACGCATACGGCAACACAGCCGTGGTGGACCGGAGCGGGGAACAAAGCGTAAAAACACACAATTCAACACACCAGAGAACAGCAAGTGGATTAAAAGATTAAAAATCAATGCCAGTGGGGCGTGGTTTGGACGCCAGTGAAGATGGCGGCGTGAGCCCTTGTCTCCTCCCGTGGCGAGGCCAATACTTTTATTTTTCACCTGCTTCCCGCGCTGACTCCCCGATATATTAGCGGCAAAGGGTGTCGGAACCACTGATGTAGACAAAGGTGTAATTTTGACAAGCTCCGATCACGATCAAAGCGAGAACGATCGAGAACGAGGTCGGCAACGGCAGCAACGCTGCTTGATATCTGCCATCTTTGCCGAGTCTGCACCCCTACCGCGATTCAGCTAAATCTGATACTGTCGGTGTGTCCCGACTGCTGGATTGTCCTCCGAGAGCCCGGTGATTGCCCACTGTTGAAGACTGCACCCGTTCAGTCTCCGGAGATGAAGTAGACGCAGAGAAATCAAGTAAGATCGTGCGCGCCTGCACTCAACATGGCCGGCGTATAACATCAGCGCTAGATCGCTCCTTTCGTATCCCTGCCTATCGCTCCTCCACTGAAACCTGCAATGTGTGACTTGTGCTTGTGGAACCACGCTGAGGATCTTTAAGACCTTTATGATCCTGATGACATGCTCGTGTCTGTCACTGTCTGTCATTGTAATGCTTAATTAATACCCATCACCGGCGACTGCTAGCGACTATTGACGGCTATTAGTGATTCTTTGATGCACCTTATGTGATGAGCCTGCCACCGAGTCTCAATGTGGCTCGTTAATTATCCCCGCTAGCAGCCGGTCTGATGGTTCCTGCCGCTCTGACGAATCCTGCACCATGTGCGCTACACAAAATGGCGGCCAATTCAGCGCTACTATGAACTAAGCTCCAACCTGCGCTGCTTTTGCTCTACTACGGTGTGGCATACTAAATCAACAAAAATCAACACACAGCACTGCTCGTTTAGCTGCTCAATCTTATTCAGGTTCTGCCTTGTATGGAATCAAGAAAACAGATGTATGCCCCCTGATTGCAGCCTGTTGCCTGACTCTAAGATGGTGGCCGGCCAAATGAAATGAATAGATGACCCATCCAACCGAGATCCCGTGCTCTAGTGGATCAAACTACGAGGCACTGTGAGGCGCTGTGGAACACTTTGGATCACTGCACCACGCTGTGTGTACTGTGCGATAGGTGAGCGCTGTATACTCTGTGTGACTGAGCTGAAGCTGAGCTGTAAGGACACTGTAGCTGTACGGGGGATGTATTGAGGTTAAACTGCGAGACACTCTGGAGAGATTCGGTGATACACTCTGAAATACACTAATTGTGCTACAGTGCTCTGGAAATCTGTGAGCTGCTGTGTCCTACTGCGCATTACTGTGGAAAGCTGAACACTCAACATTGATCTCTGACCATTCAGAATACAGTGTACAGTGTCTGTGAAGCACTGTGAAGATACTGCAAAGATACTGCGAGGGTACTGTGAAGGTGCTGTGAATTTGTGCAGGTGCTGTGGGTTCTGTAAGCAATGTGGATAAGGGAGAATCTGTAAATCATTGTACCTATTTACCCCAGTGTAAAACGCCTCACGACAACCTGGTGAACGTCTCGACTTACGTCAACGCATCCTGTTGCATCTCGACGCACCCTGTCACAGACCACTAAGGGCACCCAGAGCACTCTGACACTGCCAGCAATATTGCCATATAGCACCATTAATAATACCTCTCAGCGTCACCAAGATACGATACTCAAAATGTCTGAGAAGGAAGCAAAAAATCTAAAGAGACTCAAGGCTGATCACCCTGGTCCAGACTCGCCAACCAAAGGCAAACGTGATATCAACACGACAATGGATACCATTCTGAGCAAACTAGCGGAAGTCCATGACCTCGCAAAATCAACGAAAGAAGAAACCTCGGCGATCAGGCAAGACATAAGAGACATTAATAAAAGGCTATCAGAAACAGAAACTAGAATCAGCCGGCTAGAAGATACAGAAATTAAAGTCCAAAGCTCTCTGAAAAACCTGACTCTTTCGACGGATTCATTAACAAAGCGCCTATCTAGCTTGGAAGATAGGAACAGGAGAGGGAACCTAAGGATTTTTGGCATACCGGAGGGAGAGGAAGACCCCTCAGGGTCCTGCATTACCTTCCTGGAGAACTGGTTCGCACAAGCTACTAATCTAACTTTCACCAAGCCGTTGGAATTTGATAGAGCTCACCGAGTTCCCACCAGAAGTGCTCCGAACCAAAAATCGCCAAGGCCAATTGTTTGTAAACCTCTCCGGTACCAACACGTGGAACAAATCCTTGCCTTCATGCGGAAGAATAATCATATCCTCTGGAAATCAAGCAAAATCTTAATTTCCCAGGATTACAGTAAAGAGACTGTTGATACCAGGAACATGACTCACGACTTATTAAGACCTCTTTCAACTCGTTATTGCTACATTTTATACAACATGTTGTGTCACATGCCTCACATGCTCCACATGCCTCGGAAATTCCTCAGAAATGCCCATCTCATGCAGCATATCGTGACACATACCTCACGAAATGCCCTGTAACAGGACACATGACATCATATCTAGACCATTACGTCTACATCTGCCATCACATCATACCATCATATATAGACATCATATCAGCCACCTAACATCACATTTAGACCACGCCATAACTGACAACCACTGACACTCACTGAAACTTACTGTGCATGAATGTACTCAACAAGCCACACACAGCCCTCAGTCCTTTATAGTCCCCTGTCTCCCTGTTAACAATTCCAACTGTGACCAACACGTCCTTTCTAAAGTCCGCCACTTGGCGAACAACACAATATTCGGACGCGATCACTGTTCCTTCACATGGCTCCCATGGGAGGAGAGCTCTCTTTCTCGTCACCATGTTCTTTCATATTCTTCAGGGGTGGGAGGGTGGGTTGGGGTTGAGGGAGGGTACGAGTAGGGGTAGGGGTTTGGTTTCTTTTTTTCTTACTTTGCTGTTATTTGCTCTTTGTAGGTTTTACTTTGTGCATGTTCATTCAGGTGTCCTCCGGTACTCGACAAATATTGCTCTTTGCAGTGAGCACCACGGAGAACTATGTTTAGCTTCAAATGTAATCACAGGATATACATGGCCCTATAAATGTAATATAAGTCCCTACATGTGCTCCAGGAGGATTTTGCATTTCCGCCCTAAGGTAAACTCGCTCTGTGCTAACTTAATATATTTGAATGTATTTGTGTGCTATGCTTCTCGTACCAGATCAAATGTCTCAATACAACGTCTTACTGGGTACATGGCGCACCCATCGTGCTCAACCCATATACCCAATAATGTCTCTCATCCATACGGCATGATTGGCAATATGCTGTCAACAGCTTATCCCGCACTATCGCTACCTCACGGTGTATTTTTAAAAATGTAGACCCCTCCAAGAGACACATATCTTACACACATAATAATCATCTTGACCCAGTCGCTATGGCCAAGCGTTATAGACCTAAAAGCCTAGGTATAATATCTGAATGAGACACGTTAGTGACAGATTCCTTACCTTAGAATATCCGACTGCCGGGCCCTACACCCGAAGGCTTTGCGAGAGCGGTCTCGAAAGCCACTCGAGGTCCGGCAGTCGGCTCCGCGCCGCACCAAGCCCCGGTCACGGGAGAGGTCGAGGGGCCGGTCGCGGAGTCCTCGCCCGTCATCGGAGTCCAAGTCTTCGCACTCTTCGGGTAAGTCGAAGCACAAAAAGTCTAAGAAGTACCATCGCTCTAAGACTTCGCCTCGCCGGTCTCGCGACTCGGCTGAGGCCCCTGTCGGCACTGTCCCCGCCCCCACGGCTCCGGGGGTGCCTGTGGAGCCGCCCCCGCATTACCCGTCCTTCCCGGGTTCGGGGGCGACTCCGGCCGAGATACAGGAATTCCTGTCGGCCATGGCCCGCCTCTTCGGGCCTCAAAGCCCCTCCGGTGCGCCTTCGGGCCCCGCGGGCCCTGATAGGGTTGCCCCGGCGCCGCCGACGACTCCGGTCCCGGCGCCGCCTGTCTCACCAGCCTCGCTCCCGGCCCCAGCCTCGATCCCGGCTCCGGTGGTACCGCAACCCCCATCAACGCCGGTTGACCTAACTACGCCTCCGCCGATGTCCCCGGTGCTGTTCCTGACGCCGCCCGGGGCTCCGGGCGGCGTCGTTCCCCCGTTCTCTCCGGATCCGGACGCGGCGTCGGACCGGCGTCGCCCGGCTCCGGCGCCAGTGAGACCTTGGGTCCCTGACGTCCCCCCTCCTCCTTATTTTCTATCGGAGGAGGACCAGGAGAGCTGGGAGGGGTCGGAAGACCCTCTCACACAGCAGTGTGAGTATGATCAGGACTGGGCAGAGGAACTTGGGGATGCCAGTGGTCTGGACACTTCTCCTGACACTGGCATGCTGTCTCCTCCTTCCGTGGCTACGGAGGAGTGAGCAAATTTCGCAACGGTGTTGCGTAGAGCAGCTGGAGCCTTACACCTCCAATTGTCTACAGTGGCTGTCAAGACTAACCTCCTGACGGAAGTGCTTCAGCCGGCAGCTACCTCCTCGGAGCCATTGCTGCCGTTCAATGATGCACTGTCTGACGTTCTTTGGGCACCTGGTCCAAGCCCGCCACAGGGGCTCCTGTGGATAGGAACGTGGCCCGACGCCATCGCCCTGCTCCGGGCGACCCCTTGTTTCTCTCTCAACATCCCACCCCGAGAGCTTGGTTGTCCAAGCCTCTGCCTCCCAAACCGCCTTCCCTACCCCCCTCCGGATAGGGAATCCAAACGCCTGGACCAATTTGGGAAGAAGGCCTTTTCTTCCTCCGGTGCTGGCTTGCGGTCAGTCAACACCGCTTGCCTTTTGGGCCGATATTCCCACTCTCTGTGGGATTCGGTGGCGCTCCTTTTGCCCCGGTGTCCTGAGGAGGTCCAGACACTGCTTTCCCGCACCATTGCGGAAGGAAGGGATGCGGCAAAGTACACCATCCGTTGTGGCCTGGATACCGCCGACTCGCTGGGCAGATCGATTGCAACGACGGTGGCGCTGCGTCGCCACGCCTGGCTGAGAACAACTGGTTTCTCGGGTGATGTCCAGAATACACTCATGGACATGCCCTTTGATGGAGTCGGTCTTTTTGGTTCCAAAGCAGACCATGCGTTGGAGCGTTTTAAGGACTCACGGGCTACTGCCAAGTCCCTGGGCCTTTCTGCTGTGCGCCCTCCGCTAACCTCTGCTTTTCGCCCCTTTCGTGGCCACGGAAGGGGCGCCCAGTCACGTCCGCTGCCCAGCCACCGGCCCGCGCAGCAAGCGTCTTCGTGTGGTCGAGGACGTGGCTTCTGCCGTGGCGGATCGGGTAACCAGCGTGCGGGTCAGGCCACCAACCCCGCCCCGTCCGCGGCCTCCAAGCCCTCCTAGTCCTTCTTTTCAGGTGCACAGCACGCCAGTAGGGGGCAGGGTCCGCCATCACCTTCACCACAGGCGTGCCATCACCTCGGACAGGTGGGTCTTGGACATTGTCCGAAGGGGCTACTCCCTCCCCTTCGAGACCACCCCCCCAGCCATGCCACCTCAATTCCACCGCATGTCAGGGGATCACTTGGTGCTTCTGCAGAAGGAAGTCACGGCCCTCTTGGCCAAGAGGGCCATCGAGCATGTTCCGATCCCAGAAGTAGGACGTGGTTGCTACTCCCACTACTTTCTGGTGCCCAAAAGGACAAGGAGGACGTGCGTCCTATCTTGGACCTCCGGAACGTCAATCGCTTCCTCCGGAAGGAGAAGTTCAAGATGCTCACCTTAGCTCAGGTCTTGACTGCCCTCGACCCTGGAGACTGGATGGTAGCGTTGGACTTGCAGGACGCTTATTTCCACATCCCACGCGCAAGGGTACTGCTACGCAAAAACTTTCCGGATCCAGCCTGACGCCTGGGGATATTCTAAGGTAAGGAATCTGTCACTAACTACTGCCTCTTACAGATATATCGTTACACAAGTTAGTAACTTGTGCGTTAATAACATACTCATGACTACGCGGACCACCTCAAGCCCACTAACACACCATAACATTAAGGTAATCTCATTGAACGTTAAGGGATTAAACCACCCGGTCAAACGGAAAAAGATAACTGACTACCTATACAGACAAAAAGGTGACATCTTCCTGCTCCAAGAAACAAAAATTGACTCCAATCAATTTAACTCACTTAGAAACAGATTTTTTAGTGAGGTTGTTGGTTCGGAAGCAGTAGGGAAGAAAAATGGCGTCCTGACCCTGTTAGCAAAAAAATCAAACATTGAACTAGTTTCCAGCACATCAGACTCTAAAGGTAGGTGGATCACAACAAAACTAAGGAAAGATAAGACAGAATTTTATGTTACCAATGTCTACGCCCCTAACAAAGATTAACTAGATTTCTGGGATGATTTAAATAGGCAGCTTGACACTATACCAGATAATGCGTTACATATACTGGCAGGAGATCTTAACTTACCTATGGACCCGGCGCTTGACAGGGATTCACGGTGTCCCTTCCGTCCTAACAACTCCCATAAAGCCTTAATCAACTTTTGCACTCGCTTCAACTTGCTTGACACCTGGAGACTACAAAACCCTACTGGTAGAGATTATACCTTCTTCTCGCCCCCACACAACTCGTACTCACGCATCGATTACCTATTAATCTCCGGCAATGCTTCAGCTAGAATTGTAGATACTGCAATCGAACCGAGAGTGATATCAGACCACTCGTCACCAGCCGACTGGACTATGGGAACACCCTCTACGCCGGAACCACAGCCAAACTTCAAAAAAGACTCCAGCGCATCCAGAACGCCTCCGCACGACTCATCCTGGACATCCCCCGACACAGCCACATCACCGGACACCTGAAAGACCTGCACTGGCTCCCCGTCAGCAAGAGAATAACGTTCAGACTCCTCACCCACGCACACAAGGCCCTCCACGACCTGGGCCCAAAGTACCTCAACGACCGCATGACCTTCTACACGCCCACACGCCAGCTACGATCAACCAGCCACGCCCTCGCCACCGTACCACGCATCCGCAGAACCACCGCCGGAGGAAGATCCTTCTCCTACCTGGCAGCCAAGACCTGGAACTCCCTCCCCACTCACCTTCGGCGAACCCAGGACCATCTCTCCTTCAGGAAGCAGCTCAAGACCTGGCTGTTCGAGCAGTAACTTACCCCCTCCCCCAGCGCCTTGAGACCCTCCCGGGTGAGTAGCGCGCTCTATAAATGCCGTGATTGATTGATTGATTGACCACTCCTGTATAAGCCTCACTATCTCTGACACAAAACCTCTCAGGAAGCAACCGATTTGGAGGCTCAATGACGAGGTTCTGGAACAAGCGTGCCATAGGGAAGCTATTGCGGAAGCAATACAAGACTTCCTCTTAGTGAACAAGGAGGGGGATACATCCGACCTCATACGTTGGGAGGCCCTGAAAAGCTCCATTAGGGGAGAAATTATCAAAATACGAACCGCTATGAATAGAGACTCCAACAAAAACCTGGAGAAACTGGAAAAGGACATCAATAGATTAGAACAGAAACATATCCTGTCAAGAGAGGCCTCAATTCTGAGTGATATAATTAAGAAGAAATATGAATATAACAAAATTATCAGTGATAGAGCAGGAATTTGGATACATAAACAAAAAAGCCTTAAACTGTGCGAGTCGAACAAGGCAGGAAAAAGCCTGGCCTCATATCTAAAATTTAAAATACAGAAGAATACAATCAATAATATAATCGACAACAAGGGCTTGGCTCACTCTGAACCAGACAAAATTGCTGAGATATTCAAAGAGTTCTACAGCACCTTATATAGCAAGAACCGGGATCTAGACCCAACTAAAACACAGGACTACCTAAATAGTGCGATTTGCCATCACTTTCGGACAAGGAAAGAGCAGAAATTAACACACCTATTAATAACTCAGAAATTGAGATTGCGATTAGATCTCTCAAATCTGGGAAGGCTCCAGGGCCTGATGGCTTCAATGCTCAATTTTATAAATGTTTCTCTTCATCACTAATCCCTCCGCTCCTAAAACTGTTTCATGCATTTAGCATATCAGGCCAAGTTACCGTACACCGGCTGAAGCCATTATAGCAGTAATCCCAAAAGATGGGAAAGATCCAACACTCCCAAAAAATTACAGACCAATATCACTAATAAATCTGGACTGCAAATTATACGCAACAATCCTTGCCAAACGTCTTCAAAAATCTCTCCTCAACTTATCCACCCGTCTCAAGTAGGCTTTTTAAACAACAGATTGTCTAGTGACAACACTCGTGTCTTGTCCCATGTTCTAGAAAAGGCCAAACTCAACGACACACCGACAGCCGCCATTACATTAGATGCCGAAAAGGCTTTTGACAAAGTAGATTGGAAATATCTGGAAGCAACACTGAATAAGTTTAATCTGGGCGGAAATTTTATACGAATGGTAATGGCACTATATTCGAACCCCACAGCCAGGGTCAGGGCAGGAGGTTGTCTTTCATCTTCCTTTATTCTGGAGCAGGGAACAAGACAAGGCTGTCCCCTCTCCCCTTCCTTGTTCCTCCTCGCTCTCGAACCCTTCCTATTCCACCTCAGGAACAATTCACAAATATCAGGTGTGCAATTTGGTAACTACACAGTCAAGATAACTGCCTATGCTGACGATGTTCTGGTAATCTCTGAGAACGCAGACACTGCAATCCCTGCCCTCATATCATCGATAGATTCATTCTCTGCAGTATCTGGATACAAGCTAAACAAAGATAAAACTGAAGTAAAACTCTTAAACAACCTAGGTGGGAGGGAGATTATAGGCGACTCTGGCCTTATGTGGCAACCTAAATGCTTCAAATACCTAGGCCTAGAATTCACGGATGATCTGATTACCTCCCTTCAGATCAATGAACAAACGCTACATAAAAAAATCTCCACATTACTTGAGGGTTGGTCGCCCAAATTCCTATCCTGGTGGGGACGAGCCGAGACTTTAAAAATGATGATTGCTCCTCTTGTCAATTACCTAGCCAGTATGCTACCAATGACCTTCTCCAATGAGTTTTTGAATAAAATTTACAAACTTTTCAACACGTTCCTTTGGCAAGGCAAAAAACCTAGAATATCAATGAAAAAGCTACAGCTACCAAAAGAAAAAGGGGGTCTGGGTCTACCGAACTTCAGGAACTATCAAACGGCTTACCTTTGTAAGCAAGGCTCAAACTGGCTAGTCCCACAAATTGACTACTCTCCGATATGGGTGGACATAGAAAGGGCAATTGTCAAGGGCATGCCTCTAACCGCTCTCCTCACCATGGACTTATCCCATCTTCCCCACTCAAAATACATCCTGCTCAACACCAAGAGAGCCTTGCTGCGTCTGGATTCCCTCTCTACAGTTAAAGTTAATAAATCCAAAATATCCTCCCTCTGGCACAATCCGAGCTTAAGGATTAATGAGGAAATGCTCCACTGGAAACACTGGTCAGAAAAGGGCATAAACTTAGTGGAAAATCTCTTTAATAATGACACTCCATTGCCTTTTTCCACCCTCCAGAGTAATTATGGGTTGGAACCAATAGACTTTTACAGTTTTCTCAAACTAAAATCTCTTCTCACGCGTCGCTCTATTAAACCGACCAACCCATCACTAATCCCCAGACTAATACAACTTCTGAGGTCAGGACACGCCGTCTCTAAGATTTATAAACTTCTCTCTCCTAAACCGGGCAAATCTCACCTAAAGTGCGAAATGAAGTGGGAAAAGGAACTAAATTCCTATAACATCCCATTCGAATGGGAAAAAATATATACTTCCCCTTTCACTAATAAAATCTCGCCAATTCTGTCACAAACCAAACTTATGTTAATTAATAGGACATACTGGACACCTGAAAGACTTTACAAACTCAGTGAAAATCCGACTTGTTGGCGCTGTAAGTCCCAGACTGGAGATCTGGCACACATGCTCTTCTACTGTCCCACTCTGGGAAGATACTGGGATAAGATTTATGACTGTATAAGCAAAACATTTCATGTAACCCCCCCAAGGGAGTTCTCTTACATTATTCTCGGAGCTTTAGACCCCAGAATTGAGGATCTGAATGATCGCCTTTTACTTGATCTCATGCTTACTCTAGCCTGCAAAGTCATTCTTTGCAAATGGAAGAACTCCAAAGAGGTCTCATTTAACACTTGGCAGGAATGGTTAACTTTCCTAAGAGGGGCAGACAACGTTGCGCTACATTCTTCTCCCTGGAGACCCCCGCATAGAAAATTGTGGAAATCTCTGGATGCCTCATCCTTCTCATATGACCCTCCATGACGCAAATAATTGTTGGTATGGGCTAAATTGATTTGTTCGGAACATAGTTATCCATATGTATTATACCGTGATGCTTTGATTATTATCTCCATGTTCTTCCAGACACACATCTCTCGGAGCTCACTGCCTCACAGATAGACACCTGTTTAGCATGCACCTTACATTTTATTATTATTTACTTATCTGTTTGTTTGTTGTTGTTTGTTTACTTATTTTTATCCTACTTGTGCAGTTCCTCTCTTGGACTCTCTCTGGACTGCCATCATTATTACTACTGTTAGCGATACCCACAACTACTGGCAATGTATTATACCGCCAATGTATTTATTTTATTTCTGTTGTATTGGTTCTATTACAAAAACTTTAATAAAAACGACCTGAAATCTAAAAATCAATGCCAGTAACTTAAAAGAGAACACGCAGCCTCACCAATCATTGCTGCGCGTCTGCGGTCTGAGCATGCTTAAATAATGAAGAGACAGGAACAGTACCGCTCCCACTGCCCCCGAAGTGCGTCACCCCTTGCAGGCAGGGAAGTGAAAGTAACCGCCCTCCACGCAAACAGCAACACAGCCGCAGTGGACCGGACATAAAGTCAGCTCCTAGAGTATTCACAAAGTTCTTGGCGGCCGTAGATGCTCACCTGAGAAGAAAGGGAATGCATGTATACCCCTACTTATACTGGCTGGTAAGAGCCAGTTCCGCACACCAGTGCAGGAACAGGATAAAAACAGTGATGACAACACTGCACAGACTGGGATTCACAATAAATATGGAGAAGTCTTCACCTGCTCCAGAACAGGAGAAGCTCTTCTTGGAAGCAAGAATAAACACAGTGCAAGCGAGGGCATTTCCATGCCAGAAAACAGTCCTGGCCATAGCACCAGAAGCTCTCTGCTACCAGATGGGTCAATTTCCTACAGTGAGGACTGTGGAGAGATTATTAGGGATGATGGCTTCCTGCATCCCACTAACACCTCATGTAAGGCTACACATGAGACCGACCCAGGAGTGGGTCCAAAACCAATGGTCACAGATGACGGTTGAACTGGGAAGATCTAGTGGCTCTCACACAGAGAGTACAGGAGGAAATGAAATGGTGGAACAACGCGAATGTAGGGGCAGGAAGACCCTTCATGACTAAGGCTCCCGGTTTTCTGTTTTTGCTGATTTTACAGATGAATACAGACAGAAAACCAACTATTTTCATTTCTACATTTATTTGTAAATAAGGAAAAGTACTGAAAATAGATTTTCGTTTGGGCCATTCTCATTACTATCAATCATGCATGCTAGGTTACTAGCTATTCAGACTTAAAGGTAGGGGATTTAAAAAAGAAAAACTTCCTTACAAAGCTCAGATAACTACAGCAGTACACCTGTTTAAGTTGTTCTACAATGCAAATGATTACAGATGACTTGTACTGTAATTAGCTAAAACTCATTTGACATTCAAACATGATTAAACATTAGTCTGTCAAATAAATGTGGAACTATGTCCCTTGCAGGTTTATTTTTTACACCTATCACAAAACAAATACAGATAAAATAACCACAAAAAAATGGATAAATACAGACGGAAATGTCAAAAAAACAAATACCATAAAACCAGGAGCTCTATTCATGACGCCAGCTCCAACAGTGACCATTACCACGGAAGCCTCACAAATGCGATGGGATGCTCATATGGAGAAACTCAACATCAGAAGGGTACGGAAGCCACAAGAATCAGTACAACACATACTTCTACTGGAGTTAAAGACTGACTTCCTCGTCTTAAAAGCCTTCCAGGAACAATTGTGAAACAGATCAATAGATATTCAAGCAGACAATACAACCACAATGTTCTACCTCCACAAACGGGGGTGAACAAAATCCTTTTCCCTTCTCAAGACTAGGGCAACAGATATGGAAATGGGCCATTCAGAGATAAATGGCAATAACAGTGATACATCTACCAGAAGTAGACCATGGGGAGGCAGACAAGATGAGCAGACAAGCATCCACCTCACACGAGGGGGAGGGGAAGCAGACGGTGCTAGAGAAAGTGTTCAAAAGATAGGGAGCTCCAGAAATGGACCTGTTCGCAACACCAGAAAACACAAAATGCCAATACTTTGCATCCAGTCACCCATACCCCATCTCCCTTGGGAATGTGATGTCGAAAGACTGGTCAGGGAAATTTGCTTACACTTTTACCCCGATCCCGCTACTCTCAATAATGATCAACAAATGCAGGCAGTCACGGATGATACTCCTATTTACAGTCCCCCAGTGGGCAAGACAAACCTGGTACTCTAATCTAATAGAGATGGCACACAGCATACAGAAACTGCCAGTGTCACAAGACCTGTTCTCCATACTAAGAGGAAACGTTCTTCGCCCAGAACCAGAGTCTAATGGCATGGCTCCTGAAGACCTAGAATTTGGTAATCTGGGACCACCAGAAAAAGCAATGTCAGTTCTCAAGGAAGAGAGAAGACCAACAACTAGGAAATGTTACACAGCAAAATGGGAAGGATGCACACAATGGTGCCAGAGATCTGGTCTGCTTCAAGAGCTACAACTATCTGATATCTTACAAACCTGTTAGGAGAAGGCCTAACTTATGCTTTGTTAAAAGTACATTTGGCAGCGATTGTAGCCTACGGAAGGGAATGTATAGAGAGGAGTCTTTTCACCACCCCAGTAATTAAAACGTTTCTGGAGGGGGCAAAAAGAATAGCGCCACCAAGGAACGGTGCGAACGGTGCGACCGCACCGGGCGATGACTGGGGTCGGCGTGTCATTTTTGAAAATGTGTATCATTTTAAAAGCACCTGCTGCCTCGTTCCTGGCCTGCAGCAACTTTCAGACATCAATTAAAATGTCAAGAGAAGTCCCGTGATTAATAGTCTTCCTGGAAATAGACTGGACGTTTGTCTGGTGGAAATTTTGACTCATCCTAAGGTAGCGCAGAGGGTTAATGTGCCTGCTGCTAATAAAGTGTACCATGCAGATAACGAAGTGCATATAATGTAAATAGGTCAGTGGGTTACTGCTTCTGTAAGAGAGCTCCTTTTGTTACTTGTCGTTTCTAACTCAAAATCCTAATATAGAACATTGAGCTATTAACTGTCACCCTAGAGCTGCTGCAAACTGCAAGGTATATGTTCGAGCTATATGTTTTTTTTGCCCAGTCTTTCATTATGCTAATCTTGTGAAAAGGGTTCATTTGGGTAGAAAACAATTCTTATTATGAAAGAGAACCCTTAACAATGATGTTGCGTTTTAAATTCTGAATTTGTGCTTTTCCTGAATAAGAACTTTAACTATATTGCCTACCAGTATCGATGACATGCCACTCCTACACTACACCTTGTAGTACTGTCTGATGTAACATTTCCTATACAATGATTTACACACATATGATTGTCTCTGTGCTATGTGTGTGTGGTGTAAAGTGCTTTGACACCTTACACTGGTATGAGTGGTGCTATAAAACTAAATGAATCTGAGAGACAGTGGTTATGGAGACTTGAGAGGCACTGTTAAAGGGTGCTAGTGAGGGAATCCGTGGCAGAGGTGGTCATTGGGGAGGGGGGGCGCCCTGCCTACACCCACTTGGAACCTTAACATGGTACTGATACAGTTGATGAGAGAATCATTCGAATGAATCCAGAAGGCCACCTTGAAATTCAGCACGCTGAAAACCGCGTTCCTAACAGTCATGACGTTGCTCCGCAGAGTAAGCATGCTACAAACACTCACCATACTGGAACCATACATGCAAATACACAAAGACAGGGTAGTCAAGAGGACTGACCCACGCTTCCTCCCGAAGGCCATATCCCACTTTCACATAAACCAAGCTATTCAGATACCGAGTTTATTCCAAGAGCCAAAGACTTGGGCAGAAAAAGCAGTTCATACAGTGGACGCCCGCAAAGCGATAATGCATCATATAGAAAAGACAAAATCAATCAGGAAAGGAAAACAACTCTTTGCATCATTCACAGACAATAACAAAGGAGAAGCAGTTACAAAGAACACCATCTCAAGATGGATATCTCGGACAATTCAAATGTGTCACAAGAGAGCTGGCATGCAGCTAGAGACAAAACCAAGAACATATTTGACAAGAAAGAAAAAAGCGACAATAGCCTTCTTGGCTAATGTTCCAATAAATTACATATGTATGGCAGTCACATGGTCGTTAGTACACACGTTCACAAAACATTACTGCATTGCTGTACAGGTAAACAGAGAAGCACAAGTGGGACATGGAGTACTGAAACCTCTGTTTACAAGTTCAACCTCATCTCCAACCCAACCACCACAATGAAAAAAAAGCTAAAAAATCAATGCACAACATGTGAATCCAGAAAAGATTCACTCTACAAAACGAAATGGTTACTTGCCTGTAAGAATAGTTTTGCAGCTTGAATAATTTTCTGGATTCACATGCGAACCACCCGCCTCTGCAGGAAATGAGGCGTGACTAGTAAACCTGAGACATTTCAAGGAGTACAACCAAAGGAATTCCACAGGACATTAAAATATACAAACAACGGCCCAAAAAAATAAATCTGAAGATGGCGACCAAGAGTGGGAACTTCTGCGGAAGGGTGTCTGATGTCAGAAGAGGCTGGAACACCAAATGGTGGGAACGGTCGACGCCCAACAAAAAAAACAAAAACATTTTCATTGCAATAGGTCTCACATTTGTTGAAGTTGGAGCTATTGGCATTGTAAATGGCAATGTTTTTAATTTGTTTTTATGTTTGCAGTGGAGTGATTATTTAAAGAAAGAAATTGCACACTCTGCTATATTATAAGCTTTTATAGCAACTGTACAGTAAAACTCTGGCTATGTTAACGCAAAGGGGTGTGAATGGATGAATAAAAATACAAAATAAATCATAAAATGTAAGATGGACTGTATAGCAGGTGACGGGGGCTACCTATTTAATAAAAATATATATATTTTTTTAAAACACACAGGTGGCTGAAGGCTCTTCTATAAGATTTCGGGGCAAAATAAACAAAAATATTTACAGTGACTTTTTATTTGCCTTAACTAATTTACTACCATTTCAGTAATTAATGGAACACTGCATAGTGATTTTGCAGTTTTAACACACCTGAGTCACAGGACCGTGAGCTGGCAAAGGATGATATGGGATTATATCCCTATCGTAAACTGAAGATCTGTATTGAGCAGTTTTGAACATCACACACTTTGAACCCAATCCCAAAAGAGGTCTGCTCAAGCATACTGGTATAAATATTCAAAAATATATAAAGGCTTCAAGGATGCTTGAAGTGTGAGATACTGCTACATCTCCCTTTGACCTGACTGACCAGTGAGATCCAAGGGTTATAACTCCACTAACAATCATATTCATATCTGGAGACAATGTTTGCATCTATGACGCAGCCAGCAACTACCGCCTAATAGCGTTTTCTTTAGTTGTAATTTTACAGACTGTGCTGCAGTGCGACATGAAGTGCAATGCTCTAAAACTACAGGGGGGATTTGTGGCTAGCAAACAACATGAATGAGGAGGGTGGGGAACAAAGAATGTGAAGCGGGAGGAAGATGGTGGGGTGGGTTAAGAGAAAGTCGGGGGTAGCGTGATAAAAAGATCAGATGGCGGGAGGAGGAAAGCGATGGTGTTTTAAAAAGAATAGACCAGCATTAAAAGTGCATGACCTATAAACATGGCTGAAATAAGCTTACAACTACATTTGTACACATTTACAAATAATGTAGGTCATGAGAATTGTGTCCTGAAAAGCGGCCTTCTTAAGGTCAGGTAAGGTGTATTTATTTCTATTGCTATACTTGCCCGATGGTTAAATTATGGCTGACTACAAAAGGAATTCTGATTAGGTCAAATCTAGTCCTTGTCCCCACGGCATTAAGTGGGTCTTAACTCTACCGCAGCGCCACCCTTCACTGCCTTTGATGTAACTTTTAAAGGGACTCGTTGTAGTACTTTCACAGTCTCACCATTTCAGAACTGAAGCATATTCAATGTTACACTACGAAGCCATGGTTGTAACTTATTTATCTTATGCAACTAACAACCATTGACAAAGCCAATAGCCCTGGCTTCTTGTAGGTGTAATGTTACTTGCTGTATTATGTATCTGGATGTATGACAGAAGCAGCAAAATACCAGCACACTAAGCTAAGCATAGATTTTCAGCTTACCTGGTTTTAAGCCACGACCTTAATTACATTTGTCATGCTCCCCCCCCCCCAGTTTTTTTAATCCCACTTAAAGCCCTAAGTGGTCTCTCTATGCAGTGCATGTAGAAGACCACCCAGGCCGAGAGCTCTTGACTGCCCCCCTGTATCGAGTGGACAGTCCCATTCTTAAGGCTTAGAATTCACTAACGCGATTGGAGGAAAAGTTAGGTTTACAAATGCATGTACTCTGGATCTTCTTATAGCGCCTAACTGACAGTAAGCATATCGCAGCGCTTCATAGAAAGAACGGCTACACTCCATCATAACAATACATGGTGGGCCCAACAGAGTCAAATACACAGGACCAAGGAGCCCATTGAAGAGACAAGTAAGGTTTAGCATTGGGCTAGTTATCTTAAGAGGTTTTAAAGTAATTTTATTATGTTTTTCTGTACTTTAAAGTCTGGAATCTGAACAGGCGAGTTACTGGTTTAGTGTTTCTTCCTTTCAATGAGTGGGATCACTGCCCCTTATGCTCCTTGATTTGTTGATGACGTTCTCGGCCTGCCCACGTGTGCTGTATTTTAAAATCACAAACAACAATAGATGGACAGAATGCAGAACAATGTCATACATTCACCCCAGTACAGAGATCTGGGCCTAAATCCATCGTTTTTTTGCTCACCATGCCATTCCAGTTTGAACCCAGCCATATGCAAATCAGTCTTGACCCTGTGCCCTATGGGAACAGTCCAGCCCGAACTGCCAGGCCAGGTCCTCCCTGGACTGGAAACAAGCATCCTAGGACCGGTTTCGGGGTTTCACCCCTCTTCAGCCAGGATAGCTTGACTCCAGCGGCATGGAGAGCACGAGACCCACGTCTGGGCATACCCGTCCCACTCGTGGTGACAAATGCAAAAACAACAATAGATGGACACCCCGAGTGAGAGGGCACTTGTTTCCAGTCCAGGGAGGACCTGACTTGGCAGTTCGGGCTGGACTGTTCCCATGAGTCACAGGGCCAAGACTGATTTGCATACGGCTGGGTCCAAACTGGAATGGCATGGTGAGCAAAAAAACGATGGATTTAGGCCCAGATCTCTGTACTGGGGTGAATGTATGACATTGTTCTGCATTCTGTCCATCAACTGTTTTTGCATTTGTCACCCCGAGTGGGACGGGTATGGTCCCGTGCTCTCCATGCCACTGGAATCAAGCTATCCTGGCTGAAGAGGGGTGAAACCGGTCCTAGGATGCTTGTTTCCAGTCCAGGGAGGACCTGGCTTGGCAGTTCGGGCTGGACTGTTCCCGTGAGGCACAGGGCCAAGACTGATTTGCATACGGCTGGGTCCAAACTGGAATGGCATGGTGAGCAAAAAAACGATGGATTTAGGCCCAGATCTCTGTACTGGGGTGAATGTATGACATTGTTCTGCATTCTGTCCATCAACTTTTGTTTTTGTATTTTAAAATCACGGCATCCCGAACCAGCTAGAACTCACTGTTTGACCCAAACTAATATTAATGGTGCAAACCATGACCTGTATCCTTTCTAGCTGTAGCAAAGGATGTACCCTCACGAGGACCGCTTGTTTTTACGACCCTCAAATGAGTTTGCCGCCAGGGTTGCACAGAGGCTACTTGGGTTGGTGCTTTGAAGTTGAATGACTTCAAACACCGTAGAGCACAGTTATGTGTGGGGGGTGGGGTGGGTTGCGAGATGCAGCATTGCTGAAGGAGGGTATGCAGAGGCCGTAAGATGCCCCAAGCTGCAACGGCAGAAGGAAGGGGGCCTCACTGAGGCAGGTTTACAAGGTCCGACAGTTAATTTGGGCCAGACAGCCTCGGAGCTGCACTTAGGTCCTCGGTGCCCATGAGGGTGGGAGTATGCAGGCGGCCCTCATCTTTGTAGGGGAGGCACCTTATCTATGGTGTCCGTGTGCGAAGGAGGGGCAGTGCTGAAGTGGGGTTGGCGAGATGCAGTTGAGAGATTCCCCCAGCGGCGATGGGCTTCCGTGTTTGGGAGGGTGGGTGTATGGGGCGGACCTAATCTTTGCGGGGAAGGCAACTTGTCCATGTTGTCCTGAGCCCAGCTGACGAGCCTTCTGATGTAGGAAAACGCTGCGTTTGTACTGGTGGAGGGGGGTGCTCATGATGAAGGGGAAGTAAAATGTGCGAGGAAAGCAGCAACAATTAAAACAAGTAGCTACGACGGAAAGCAATATTAAAAAAAAAAAAGAGTTCTCCAAACAACTGTTAAAAAATGCAAGCGCAATTAAACTGTACTTAGGCGGTGCTCCTGAGACTTAAATGGAAGTGACGTATCTGCTGCCTGAACGAGTTAGTGGGCAGCAAAGAAAACAGACACAGGAGTGAACCTATGGTAAGTAGCAGGCAGGAATAAAGTTATTTCATCGATTACAGCAGGTCTTGCAGACAGCTCATGCATGCTGTCTAGGCTCGACCTAAAAAGGGAAAGCAAAAAGGACTATTATACAAGGAAAGAGTTCTGGACCCAATCACTACATGGCGGAATGATGCACAGCATGTGAATCCAGAAAATTCTTCAAGCTGCAAATTTACTCCTACAGGTAAGTAACAATTTCAATAATTCTCAGTGATAGGAATGTGAGTTTTGTTCCCCCTTTTCATGTTTTATGTATTTTTCTGCTGGGTTACCTTCATGCAGTTGGTAGGCGTGAGAGGTGTGCACGTTTGTAAGGTTTTATGTGCAGTATTGAACTCTTTGAAATATGTGCACACTCTTTGATCTGATCCACTGAAATTTTCATGGTTTTGTTGTATTCGTATGAGTTCTTTAGGTTGAATATGAAATGGGCAGTATAGTTTTGAACCTATTCTATTTGGAGATATACATTGAATAGGAGTGGTGATAGAGGAGATGTTGAGCATTCCACATTTAATATTGATACCCGATGAGATACATTAAGCTATCTTCAATAGTGCAGAACCTAGAGGAAGGTTTTGTACCTAGCCATCATTGTTTCACCTCTTTTAGTGCTGTGCAGGGATGTTGAAGGACTCTGCAGTGCACCCTGCTATAGAGTGCGATAGAGATTGTATAGGATAAATGGACAAAAACGCTTCTGGTTCTTTTAGTTGATGATTGCAGTGTCTATGCTGTGTGGGGGTGACTATGAAATTGTTCATGCCATTGCATGCAATGCCAGTTGGTTGCAGACCCATTTTTAGACCTTTAAAAAAAAATATACGCACCGAGGAGGAAGTGCTAGTTGCGGTAACTTTAGGTGTGTCCTTGTTCTTTTCAGGCTTGGAGCAATAAAGGATTGCTTAAGCGTCTTTACTGATTGGAACATTGGTTTGTTTAGTGGACTACAAACCTGAACACTTAATTCCACCACTAGATGGTTGTTTTTACCTATGAGACTTTTAAGAAAGGTTGTGTTGTGGTGGTATTAGTTACTTATGTGTTCCCTTTGGGTTAGCGACCCTGAATGCTTGATGGTTTCATGGAAGATTTTGAGCTGTTTGAGGATACTATCACTTTTGTTCAGATGAAGGCTTGTTTCGGTCTCTTGTTGTGAGTGCTGAAAGCGATGTGTTTTTGTAGTGATTCAGATTTGCTTTAGCATTTTCAGAGCCTTGTTATTTCACTGCTTGGGAATGGTCACTTTCTAGCCTTGGTTGTGGTAGATTTGGCCCCTTTTTATTACCATGCATTTGCCAGAATGGAAGCACATTATTGGAGTTTTATCCAGACAGTTGAAAGGTGTGGTGCTGAGGAACTGGGTAATTACTCAGGTTTGATGTTTAGTTTGCCCTGTATGTTGAAAAGAATTTGGACATGATTCAACATAAGCTTGCATATTTTGTCTGCAGCTTACATGGTTGAGTTGGTTAACAAGTTGTGTAGACTGCTTCGACTTTGGAGTTGACTGGCGGCATTATCCAACCAGTTTAAAAAGCTGAGGATACAATACTAATCGACTAATAGCAAAGAATTTTCTAGGTCAGGTCAAGTTGTCTTAATGAAAGGAGCTGAGTCTTTGGGTTTGTCCAGTCGGGGAGAAATTACACCATTTATACATAACAGGTGGTGAGACTCCTAATGGCCTTGAAAAGCATTTATTGTAAGGAATGTTATGAGTTGGTAACACTGAGCATGAAAGGGATTGAAATGCTTATGTCCATTGTAGTCACCCCTAACGCGTTTCTCAATTGCTACAGAATGTTATTAAGTTGACAGGAGATCTACCTGATTGTGTGGGCCAAGTCTGCAGCCAGGAATTTTGGTGAGCTTTGAGGTGACAAGGGGAACCTTGGTACAGTGTGGTGTCATCCAGGAGGAGTGAACCTGACACTGTGAGGGGGGGGTAGAGGTGGTAAGGTGGCATTAATCTTTCGGAGATGACCAGAACAGAGGGGAATGGGGGATCTATGACCAATAATATTTTATGGGACTCTCAGAGAGCTTTGTGTATTTATCTCACTGTACGGGCACAAGGGGAAAGCACATCTTTTTCCTTTTTCCATGATAATGATCTTCATGGTCTGGTGGTGCAGATAATCAATAATCAGGCTGGTGTGCGCCCACTCTGGACAAAGTAGTCTCAAAGGAGACAATCATCTTCTGCAAACCTTCAACAGGTGTCCCAAATGGATACAGTCCATTAATTGCCAAGCTTCCAATCACCTACACACCAAGCCCTCACTCTTTTCCGCAGCCAAGGTTAGACAAGGGATCTTGTTTATGAGGAGAGATGCTGAAAAGCCATGTAAATTATCATTACTGCCACCTCAAAGCCCAAGGTCAAAAGCAGTGACAGTACTCTAAGCAATCAATTGTGATGTTTACAGATAGTCTGGTACTGTGAGACTCCAAAAACAAAATCTTTGGGAGGGAAGGGAGTTGGGCAGTAAAGAATTTGAAGTGTGAATCACTATCAATTAGAAACAATGATATCAAAAAATATTTTTTCTTCTAATGGGCATCTACTGTGCACTATTCAAGTTACTTCATTGAAAGATTTACCCTTCACGGTCTTAACACATTCGAAGGCACTTTCATAAAACCAAGGAGAAACACTACTGGAGCATAAGTTGCACAATTAGTGTGATCATTTCTAGATGAAGAATTCATCCCTCTTTCTACGACTGGAAAGAATAGAACACTGATAACCTCCAAGGCTTATCCCCAGCTCAGTAAACCGAGACCTGGAATCAAATTTTTCCTGGGCCTGTGGTGTAGTTCCTAAAAATACATAGGATTTGCGCGTTCGTTGGACAACATAAACTATGGGACTGGTGTCGAGAGTGATTCTGGACACCCCCGCAGGATATGTCGGCCTATAGACCAGCTTGCTCACAGTGCCACTATAAGCCCTCTAACCTTACCAAGGAGCATATAGTTTCTGGCAACCATCGACAGCCCTTGACCCTTCAGGGATAGTTGAAACACTGCAGTACTTTTCGCTCAGTCACTCGTCCTCACTTAGTCTCCGGGAGATACACAGAATAAACATTGGGGACGTTTTCAATAAGCATTTATTGAACCAGCGTCGTTCTAGTATAAAACATATGAATTGCAACAATCAATAGACAGAAATGAACGTAAGAGATTACAAGTGTTGCGGGATTCTGCACATATACAGAGCTTTGCACAGGAAAATAGGACCTCGGTGTATAGTGGTGTATCAACCATGCACCTTAGTACCCACAATCCCAATCCGACTAGCTTTAGCGTCTCATTCGTTCTCCGTACTACAGCGAAGCTACCAATGATTAGACATCCCAGAACACGGACTCTCTCAGGAATCGCGGGAGCAAGAACACTCTTTCATTACTCACTCATACTTGTCCACAAAGTGCGTAATAAGAGACACAGTATAGTTTAAAATGTTTATTTCAACTATCGTGCTCTAAGATAAAGTACACGTGCCAGTACTATCAGCATAATGCATAACGATAAAATAATAAGCGTGGTTACAATTCCATAGAATACAAACGGGGACTGCATTTTATAAAGACAGTGGAAATAGGGCTAAATTGCCTTACCACCCTCCCCGTGCTAGTAACTAGTTTATTATAAAAATAGAAGACCTCTGGGCTTTGTCAGGCGGACCCTCATACCTCAATATCTAGATGCAAGGTTTACATCATCAGACAAGCACAGCTCTTCTCCCTGGAAAGGTTTTTCTCCAAGTGCCACCAAAAGTGCAAGCCAATAAGGCAAATCATCCTTATTTTGTGGGCGCTTGCCCATCACCGAATTAACCATGACGGGACTTATGGTTACACTGCCCGGTCCAGCTGGATGCACCGCAACTCCAGGAGGGGCTCCCTGGATGTTGCCTGTAACATACTGTACTAAAACTCTGTGAACGCGTATCAAAGACGTATGCAATGCACGCAGTTCATCAACCGCAAGCGTCAAATAACGCGGATGTGGGGTATACCCGGCCAAGACTGGCCAAGTGGCCCCGTCTATTGATAAAGGGCCTAAACGAACCTGAGTGACCGGATGTGGGAGGGCGCCATTAAACCAAATACGGTGTTGCCATGCCGTAAGTGGTACTTCAAGAGCCTGATGAGGCTGATAAGCATTGGGTAGGGCAGTGAGAGCGTACACATGAAACAAATTGTCCGCTCCGTCCACCGCCGGATAAGTGACCCAAGAGTAAAACACCTCAAAGTGGTGAGCCGGGTCAGCCTGCACCACAAAGATGAGTGCGACACCCTCGTCGGGCACTCCATAAGCCAGTAAATGAGCCCGGAGCGCAGCGCAGCTATGTGCCAGTATATTTATATCCGCCATTAAGACCAGAAATGATCGACAACCTAATGTGAGGCAGCGCAATATAGGGTTAACATAAACACCTTTTAATAACTTCAAGCTTGAAAGAACCTATAAAAACATCAATATAGGAGGTATCACCCTCACATACGTTTCCGGAAGCGTAAGCGAAGGGTATTGTGGACAAGCACTACTCAAGCGTCTCGCAGATAAGAAGCCCACCACGTTGGTGGCGCCATGTTGCGGGGATTCTGAACATATACAGAGCTATGCACAGGAAAATAGGACCTTGGTGTATAGTGGTGTACCAACCATGCACCTTAGTACCCACAATCCCAATCCGACTAGCTTTAGCGTCTCATTCGTTCTCCGTACTACAGCGAAGCTACCAATGATTAGACATCCCAGAACACGGACTCTCTCAGGAATCGCGGGAGCAAGAACACTCTTTCATTACTCACTCATACTTGTCCACAACGTGCGTAATAAGAGAGACCGTATAGTTTAAAATGTTTATTTCAACTATCGTGCTCTAAGATAAAGTACACGTGCCAGTACTATCAGCATAATGCATAACGATAAAATAATAAGCATGGTTACAATTCCATAAAATACAAACGGGGACAGCATTTTATAAAGACAGTGGAAATAGGGCTAAATTGCCTTACCACCCTCCCCGTGCTAGTAACTAGTTTATTATAAAAATAGAAGACCTCTGGGCTTTGTCAGGCGGACCCTCATACCTCAATATCTAGATGCAAGGTTTACATCATCAGACAAGCACAGCTCTTCTCCCTGGAAAGGTTTTTCTCCAAGTGCCACCAAAAGGGAGATCACAATATTAAAAGCACACGAATTTCTCCAGTGCAGCTGTATTTCGTGTTATGTCTAAGTGCGAGGGGCTGACCAGATCAGCAATAACAAGGGACGTTGTTTTTCGACCTTGTACATGGTGTGCAGACGAAACCCACAAGGAACATGAGAAAAGGTGAAAGGCAAAAAGGCAGACATTTCTAATATAGCCGGGCACAAGCAGAGTCTAGAAAAACAAAGTCACAGAGTAACGTGTGCCAAAAAAAGGCATCATGGCAGCCAGGCCTAAGCTAACTTAGCAATGTCGACAATGAGGCCACAAACCACACTACACCCTCCCCTGGTCAGTCCATAGGCCAAGACATAGGACGAAAACAGAGTTCAAATAGATGGAGCAGAATGTAAACGTCTATTTACGTAAAGTCCCCAGAAAGGACAGTGAATGAAAAAAAGTTCAGGACAAAAAAAAAAAACTCCAGATAGGGCCAGAAATCAGGGCACTAAAAAAATTTAAAAAATCCAGAAATGCAGTGCGCTGAAAGCGAAGGCCCCTAATCCAATAGAGTGTATGTGCAGAAAACTGCCACACCTTCCAAGAGGACATCATTGGTATCGTCTGAAAAAAGAGATGCCATCCATTTCAACAAATCAAAACTGCATTCATGTTCCTCATAATAGGGAGCAGGGATCAGCATTGCGGGACAACTTGCGTGATACTCAATATAACTTCGTCGTAGGAGATCCTGAGCAGCCGCCCAGATATCCCATTGCGCCAAAACTCCAAGTGCAGCCGCACGCGCCATCAATCCAGCGCCGGAACAGTCCCGTTCATGGGCCACTAAGGGGCCCATCAACTGGCCAAAATCCGGGTCCGACAGAGACGTATTGGAGAGGCGAACATCCAAGGACCAAGAGAAAGGACATCGTAAGCAAGACATCACAGGTTGCACGCAAGTGAAATCCGCAAAGCGAAAAGAAAGTCTATAGGACACACCAAGTGTCGCCAGTGGTAAGATGCCAAAGCTGATGAGCATGCGTTCACGGAGCATCCGGAGTCGACCTTGGTCGAGTAGGCCCCCAGGAAGTGCAGCCATTGCGCAGCAAACAAATTAAAAGTAATATTCCAGCAGCTAAGGCTAGGAGCAATGGGAAGCCGCCAAAGACGCTGGAAAAAATAGAATGAATAAAAGCCGGAATTACACCAAATATAGTTTGAAAGGAGGTAACAAGGCCAGAGCCCACAACTTTAAAAAAGTGCACAAGACCTTCGGTATTAGAAGCATTGAAAACGCAGTGAATCAGTTCACCGAAATGTTGTGGTAGGTTAGTGTTCAAAAGAGCCTGTATCTCACTGTGGGTACTAGCCACCTGGAGGACGAAGGTCTCCCGTGCGGAAGTGAGCATAACCTCCTGGTTTAATAATAGCGCCTTTATTCTGCTCAATTTATTGAAATCCGCCTTCAACGTGGGGATGGAAGGCCAAATGGAATTATCTATCATGTCTTGCGAAGGTGGAAAAAGCACATTTTTGCAGCACACAACACGGTGGGAAACCGTTACAATATAGGGGATGCCTGCCTGCATTCCACAGCAGTCCTGTTTATTCAGAAGCAGATAGCTACCATTTGCAAGCACAGTGAAAGTAGGTGATATAACAGGAGCAGGAATGCCCTTTAAAACACAAGCAAGATTCGGAGCTGAAACATTACAAGCCCCGTGCAATTTAATGTTTTTACAAATTAGTGAATGACCCACTGTAGAATCACAAGATTCCCCTGTGAGAAAAACTTCTTTTCCGTCCCTAAGGCATCTATACATGAAAGCAGGGACCAAAGTTCATGCTAGAAGGCACTGCCCAAAGGCTGAAAACGGCCAACAGGATAATGTTTCATGCAGGAGCTGAACTCAAATAAAGAAAAAGGCAAAGCGATAACCCCGTGAACTAGCCACACTGCAGAGTCCAACTCCGCCACAGAGAATGGTAACGGCTCTATCTTCTCGATATGTAAGAGAGTGTATGTTGCATCTTTCATGGACATGAATTGCTGCTTTTCAGTTAAATTAAACGGCAAGAATAAGGCAGACATGTTTAAAAAATGCCAAGGAACTTTACCCATTTTTAGTGTTTGCAAAGTCCATGCAAACTGCATTACTGAACGCAACTGATTCTGACCATGATATAACACAGACGCATCATCCTGTACAATATCAACAACAGAGGAAACAATATTGTCGAATGTGTAAATGCTGGAAGACAGGGTATTAATACTATCGTCAAAAACAGCAAGCACTTTTTCTAGATTTGCTTGATCGATTTCCCGAAGACGGGAAGCAGCTTCAATTTGCGAAAGCTTCCAGAGTTCATTGTAAGTTTCATAAATGAATCTCTTAGGTCGAGGACCTCGAGGCCCTAGAACAAAGTCGGACAGATCAATGTTGCCTGATAGGAGGGATAAATGTTGTTTTACAGAAGCTAATGAAGAGTGCTGCAACCACTGTTTACACAATTTACCAACAGAATATGTTGTAACAGTACGAGAGTCAGAAAACCTTGGATCTGGCCTTTCCCGTTTTTAACCAGGAGCAGAGTCATGAAAACGTAGTTGGCAGGCATTCGATGCTATGGGCCAAGCCAACCAGGGTGACTGAACAAACGCAGAGATATTAAACGAATTGTTCTGAAACAAAGCTTGCAAATTTACAAGGGAAATATTGAACTGCAAGCTCTCGTTGGGAGTGGAAGACAATACGGGAATGGAGGGTGCATTCAATTGTTTGGAAGTAGCAAAACCCCAACAGGTTGTTTGAAAGATCGTACTATTTAAAAATAAAATCTGGGCCGGGATTAGGGAGCACGGTGCAAGGCTTCCGTACCGCGTACCTGCCATGATTTGGTGCCCCAAATAGATTTTAAGTCAATGGTGTCCTTCCAGTGCTCATAACCACCCACGGCTAATGCGTTCAAAAAGGAACTCGAATATAGCAATTTGGTGTGGGTCAACATGACCTTCTGAGTGGACGAAGTGTTCAATTTAAAATAATAGGACCCAGGGTTTGATCTATCAAAGTCTGTAAAGTAAGTAAATTTACTTTTAAGTGTTTGGAGCTACCTGGCAAAGGGGTCGGACAATGTTCCCATTGGGTGTAATTAAAAGTACCCCGAAGTGTACTTGGTTTATGGAGAAAATGGTTGCCCCAATG
This sequence comes from Calotriton arnoldi, assembly GCA_963921515.1. Classification (NCBI taxonomy): domain Eukaryota; kingdom Metazoa; phylum Chordata; class Amphibia; order Caudata; family Salamandridae; genus Calotriton; species Calotriton arnoldi. The sequence continues at coordinate 766,329 of CAWUFW010008028.1, forward strand.
CTGGTAACAATATAAATCAGCATAACTTGCAGAATTTAAGTACAAATCTTCAGCATTAAAAGCAGCATAATATTTCAAATCCGAGAATAACGATTCAACGGCATGCACATCCCAATCGTCAGAATGAACATAACTTTTCACCACATCACCCATGGAAACACGGAGGACATTCGGTACATTAATAATCTCGGTTGGTCCATGAATTTGGAAATTTACCGCATCCCATACGATGCCATCAGCGACTGGGAAAGCTGAAATGTTCACAAATGTGTGGTCACGCTTCATGATGAGAGGAAGAATGCGGAGCCAAAGTTCCAGCGACACAGTTCACCGCAGAGCGTTCTGGTAAATAGTGACCATTGATGAGCAAGAAAAAAACTGTCACAAAGCCAATGGACATGAACAGGAAAATCAGGAATAGTACCATCCAGATGTATGTCCATGGTGGGACCAAAAAATTGTCTCTGAACCAGGATATAAAAATACTGAAGCTGGACGGTATAAGTGATGAGGTGGAAGCCGAATCAAAGGAAAAACGGGTTGGGCTCAGTGGTGGTGTAGGTAAATGAGCCACCGACTCGTTGGCGGGGTATGCATACTCGGTCTCCTCGTTGCAGGAGGAAGCCGGGAAGTTGAGCAGGCGATCAGGCAAATCGACCATCTCAATGGCAACATCAGTGTCTGTGTAAGGTGGAGAGCCACAAACAGGAGTCCTTGAAATGGCTGGCCATGATACCGCAGGTGTCACGCTATTCAGGATCGGCCAGATGTTGTAGCTTGACATTGTCCACTGAGATGTATCTGTTGTCTTTGCGACCAGGAAGCGGTGGTAAGATGACAGTACAAGTACCCTTCAAGCCAAGGACAGGAACTGGTGCCCGATAAGAGGGGCCAAATTCTTTTTTGTTCTCCACCTTCTCTCGGACCAGATCTCCAACCTTCGGAAGCCAGCCGGCAACCGGAATCTGCAGCGCAGCGTCAGTGGCTGAAGGCAAGTGTTCGTTAGCAAGTTTGTCACGGGTCTCCTGTAAGTCCTGCAACATAGTAGAATGATTATCTACGTCAAAGATTGCGGCATTCGCCGCCATGTCTAGACCATCAAGGTCTGGCACAAACATTTGTATGCCAAAGAGCATTTCGTATGGGGTCCGCCCACCCAGAGATCTTCTAGGGAGATTATTAAGTGCACGTTGCACGCTATACAAGTGGGCCAGCCAGTTCCTGCCAGTACCTAAGACTCTAGCTGTCAAGGATTGCTTTAAGTCACGGTTCATTCGCTCCACAATCGAGTTGCCCTCAGGCGTATATGGAGACGAAAATTGCACCAGCACCCACAGTGACCTCATCACGTCCTTGTACGCCTTAGAGGCGAACGCTGGACCTTGGTCGGAATGGAAGGTGCCACAGGCAAAAATTCCCACAAAGACACGCAAATCCCTTATGACATTTCGAGCATCAGCACTTCGTTGTGGCCAAACCCAGATGAAACGTGTGCACGAATCTACTGCAACTAAGACGTATTTATATGCAGTGTCAGAAGAAAATGGACCGCAGTGATCTAGGTAAACACACCCAAAAGGTTTATTAGAAATGCAGAGATGTTTGTGGTGGTCGTGTAACCGTTAAAGGCTTAATTTGTTGACAAACGTCACAAGAAAGCACATAAGTACGGGTCTGTTTATATAAACCACGCCACCAGTAACGCTGCTGCAAGATGGAAACAGTCGCAGACACGCCAGCATGGGCTGAAGCCAAGCCTTCGTGTGAGGCCGTTATCAATGAAGTTCTGCGGTCCGCGTTGGGAATCAGCCGATCACCAACGTCTGGAATTCTTACGTAAGGAACCTGTTCGGGACTTAAGTGATAAGAGTACTTGGAAGGGAAACCCTGTGGGTAATTAGCACCTTCCTTTGTTGCTGCAATAGCTGCCAAAATCTCATTATCTATTTTTGTCATGGATCTTGTAACTGCTACTACTGAGCACGTGGCTACTGCTGATTTGGCAGCTTCATCCGCCAAACTGTTACCGACCGCGTGTGCGCCCACACGCTGGTGGCCAAGAGTGTGAATCACCTGTGTGAGAGGCAGACGTTGTTTAAGATCTGCCACTCAAACCCAAAGCATTTTATGCTTAATTGTGCTGCCTTTAGCATCTTTATAGTCGTTTTGAGACCAAAAGAATAAGTTGTCATTAAAGGATTGAACACAGTAGTAAGAATCGCATACAATAAGTGTCGTCACGTCTGGATTTGCGAACTCAAGTGCGAGCACCAAAGCACGCAGCTCGGCCAATTGTGCAGTACTGTCCCCTTGTGCCTGCGTGTGCACCAGACTCGATTTGAACTCACCGTTCACCATAGTACCTGCAACAATAGCACATGCTGCGGAATAAGCATGCTTAGAACCCGTGGCCGGTTGCGCCGAACCATCGGTGTAAATGATACATTTGTACTCCTTAAGCGGCAGCAAAGACAGAGGAGGCGGATGAACAAATTCATACTTCAAGAACTCCTGTGTCTGAAGAGAGGAATCAAAATAAAAGTGACATCCGGGGACGTCAGAGATGTAGCCCATTGTATCCAACGGGGGTGCAAAGCCTTAGAGTTTGGTACACTTACCTTCGTCACCGCCTCAAGGGCAGGATATGGTGTTACCACCAAAATGCGTTTTCCCTCTGCCAGTGCGCGTTCCTTAAAAATCGCCATTTGCACTGCAGTCAAAACTTTCTCCACAGTGGAAAAGCGCAACTCCACTGAAGTGTAAAGATGCGACTTTTTTTAATTTTATTTATTTGAAAAGTTTTATATAGCGCTGGCTAGACCCGGAGGTATCGGAGCGCTTTACATGAGTTACAGCGAGTTACAGGTTACAAAGTTACATCACTTAAATCAAAGAGTCACAGGGGGACGAGGAGGAGGAGGGGGAGGGAGGGAATACACAAAGGGAAAAACGAGGAAAATAATGTCAGATGTCCGGCTGGGTAGGTGACGGCCGAGGGGGTGAAACCAGGGCCAGACTCCTCTTTAGCTGCATATGACAGCTCCACCGGGCATCGGCCAAGGTTGCTCGTGCATCGAGGTGAGTACAAACAGTTTAGGTATCTGCCCAGGGGGCGACGTCAAAGGTCCATCAGAAGTTCAGAGGAACGTTATTTATGAGTTATATATAGTGCTGGCTAGACCCGTAGGTATCAGAGCACTTTACATTAGGCTACACAATGTTACAGAGAATGAAAACAAATACACATTGCGTCAAAAATTAAGCAACAAATTGGGAGAGGAAAGAAAGGTGAGACCAAGAGAGAGGGGGGGGGGAAGGGGGAAGTGTAAAGGGGGAGGATGAGGGAAAAGACGGCAGGAGAGATGAAAGGAAGTCTGCCCAAAGACCGACTGGGTAGGTGACGTCCGTGGAGGGAATCCACAGCCCGTCTCCCCAATAGCTAAACAGGTAGCTCCATCGGGCATCAGTCAGATAGCTAGGTCTCAACTGACGAGGGAAAGTTCACAGAAGAAAGTCCAGTGGATAGACAGGGTGGGAATATGAGCAAGGACGGGTGAGGGCAAAGGTCAATAGCTGGAAAGAGGAGAAGAGTAGGGAGGAGGTGGGTAGGGGGTATGAAGAAGAGGAGAAGGGAGAAAAGTCCAGTAGAGAGACGCAGGAGAGTTTGCCCAAAGACCGGCTGGGTAGGTGATGGTCAAGGAGGGAATCCATAGCCCTTCTCCCCTTTAGCTCGCGAGGTAGCTCCACCGGGCGTCAGTCAAAATGACTTGTATGCAATAGGTACCGTGTCACCTTCGTTAAACGTTAAGTACGTGAAACCCACTGCCCCTGGCACAATTCTAATCACCAGGTTCGTGTGGTTATCACGAGTCAACAAGAACTTAGATTCAAGTAGATCAGACTGCAAAGAGTGCAGTACAGAGGAATGCTGAGGAAGCCAGCATGACTTCGAAAAGTTAGGTTGCATCAAGGCATAAAGAGGCTTGATACGCTGGGCATATTCGGGAATGTAAGAATGCCCGCAGTTTATAAATCCCAGTAATGACTGCAGTTTCTTCAGGGTCGTTGGAGGGCGCAAAAGTGCGCACTTCTCCAAGAAATGGGGAGCTAAGCCCCTACCTTCATTGTTGAGCTCATAGCCCAAAAACAAAACGGTGAATTCTGCGATGTGAGATTTGGCAAAATTAAATTTGTATCCTAAGACCGCAAATTCAAGAATAATGCGGTCCACGCGGGAAAGATGCGGCCATAATTCGTCGTCTGTCAGATAGATGTCGACGTACGAATACGCATCTGGGTCTATGCTGCCCAACAAAGAGACAACACGGGCGGCGAAGACCCCCGGGCTGTTCTTGTAGCCCATGGGCAAACGCCGAAATTTTATCTGTTTTCCACAGGAAGTGAAAGAACTCCATTGGCTGCACTCCGGGGACAAATTATGCGTATAAAATCCATTGGATAGGTCAAGTGTCGTTTTATATTTTTTGCGAACAAGACTGTCTACTAGTGCAGAACTGTGGGTATTTTGTACCGCAAAGGTCCGACAATGAGCGTTCAAATGTCGGTAATCCAAAACTAAACGGTACGACCCATCGGGTTTAGAAACCGCAAAAAGGGGATTATTCATTGGTGATACGCATGTTTCAATTACTCCTTGATATTCTGTGTCAGAATGTCAGAAACGGGACCTTTAGCTTCCCGCCAGAGGGGATATTGGGGTTGGGGCTGTGGCAGAGACCGCAAGGGTATATCATGGGGTGGAGAATCCTCATCCCAGCCCACGTGGTTACGGTACAGCGCCGGAGCCAGGGCCCCAGCCCATTCAGCTGCGAGAGCCTCCGCTTTGTCCTTGGGGACATGACGAGAAAAGCTCGGAAGGATGACCTTCTCCCCTCTACGAGCAGCAAGTACGAATGGGGGCGGCCAATCCGCCTCTGCCAACAAAATGTCGTAAGAAGAGGTCAGATTTTCCCCAAAAATCCCTTTAATAACACGCTCAATGTCACCTTCAATTTGAATGACAATGTTAAATAGTCTGTCAGGGGGTGCCACTCGGGTGTCAGCTGTCTCGACAGTAATGAATGTATCAGTTGCTGTCGCCTCCACATGAGGACACAGTGCCTCCCGCACTATGGTAACTTCCGCGGCGCCGTCTAGTAGCGTCACTGCCCACGTCCAATTCAGGAGTCTCGTTCTCACCGTCTGTGGCATACCTCGCTGTTAATGCTGCAACTTTTTTCTTCTGAAACTGTGGGCGAGAACGTGGAAATTCTTCTGGTTTCCCTCGGACTGGTTGTCGAGGTTGGTCTCGTCCCTGTGGGGCCTTACGACCCCTGCCTCTATCTTGGCGATCTTCTCCACCAGTCTGGGAGGTCGATGGTGCCTGTGAAGAACGAGGAGAACGCGGGTCAGGGACTTGAAATCTATCCAGAGATTTCATTCTCGCTCTGTTGCGCAAATCATAAGTGCGTTCAGAAGATATGTAAACCGGGGACGCGGCACGCGACCCTGGTTTTGACTATTGCTTACCCTGTTTCTTCAACCTCCAGCTCTTTTTAGTAAAGAACGGTTTCTCATCTTTCTCAGACTGAGTTTTTTGTTGTGGCTGTGATTGAGTTTGCGTTTTAGCAAAAGGCTTAACTCCCAGACTATTGCGGCCAATGGTTTTATAAGCCTGTGCAATAATTTTCGGTAATTCGCGTGGCTTGTCCGGTTCCGGGACCAAAGCATTAGCGACTTGAAAGTTGACTGCATAGCCCTTGACGTTCGCAAGGATTAGATCAGCCACCACATCGAACACTCCCACCATTCTCATTCCCAATTCCACAGCCGCTTCAGGGCCATGTTCATCCTGCACTCGTTTAATTACAGAGGGGAGTACTGTCATGGAAGGGGTGCCGAAACACTTTGCATATACTGCTGCGAATACCTTGCCCCAGTTGTTGCATTCTGCCAACTAGGGAAACTAATCGTTAAAATCCTGTGTTTTTCCACAGGAGAAGTATTTTGAAAAACTGCCTCCAGCTGGTCAAATTTTTCTGCAAGCCAATAAGGCAAATCATCCTTATTTTGTGGGCGCTTGCCCATCACCGAATTAACCATGACGGGACTTATGGTTACACCGCCCGGTCCAGCTGGATGCACCGCAACTCCAGGAGGGGCTCCCTGGATGTTGCCTGTAACATACTGTACTAAAGCTCTGTGAACACGTATCAAAGACGTATGCAATGCACGCAGTTCATCAACCGCAAGCGTCAAATAACGCGGATGTGGGGTATACCCGGCCAAGACTGGCCAAGTGGCCCCGTCTATTGATAAGGGGCCTAAACGAACCGGAGTGACCGGATGTGGGAGGGCACCATTAAACCAAATACGGTGTTGCCATGCCGTAAGTGGTACTTCAAGAGCCTGATAAGCATTGGGTAGGGCAGTGAGAGCGTACACATGAAACAAATTGTCCGCTCCGTCCACCGCCGGATAAGTGACCCAAGAGTAAAACACCTCAAAGTGGTGAGCCGGGTCAGCCTGCACCACAAAGATGAGTGCGACACCCGCGTCGGGCACTCCATAAGCCAGTAAATGAGCCCGCAGCGCAGCTATGTGCCGGTATATTTATATCCGCCATTAAGACCAGAAATGATCGACAACCTAATGTGAGGCAGCGCAATATAGGGTTAACATAAACACCTTTTAATAACTTCAAGCTTGAAAGAACCTATAAAAACATAAATATAGGAGGTATCATCCTCACATACGTTTCCGGAAGCGTAAGCGAAGGGTAATGTGGACAAGCACAAGCACTACTCAAGCGTCTCGCAGATAAGAAGCCCACCACGTTGGTAGCGCCATGTTGCGGGGATTCTGAACATATACAGAGCTATGCACAGGAAAATAGGACCTTGGTGTATAGTGGTGTACCAACCATGCACCTTAGTACCCACAATCCCAATCCGACTAGCTTTAGCGTCTCATTCGTTCTCCGTACTACAGCGAAGCTACCAATGATTAGACATCCCAGAACACGGACTCTCTCAGGAATCGCGGGAGCAAGAACACTCTTTCATTACTCACTCATACTTGTCCACAACGTGCGTAATAAGAGAGACCGTATAGTTTAAAATGTTTATTTCAACTATCGTGCTCTAAGATAAAGTACACGTGCCAGTACTATCAGCATAATGCATAACGATAAAATAATAAGCATGGTTACAATTCCATAGAATACAAACGGGGATAGCATTTTATAAAGACAGTGGAAATAGGGCTAAATTGCCTTACCACCCTCCCCGTGCTAGTAACTAGTTTATTATAAAAATAGAAGACCTCTGGGCTTTGTCAGGCGGACCCTCATACCTCAATATCTAGATGCAAGGTTTACATCATCAGACAAGCACAGCTCTTCTCCCTGGAAAGGTTTTTCTCCAAGTGCCACCAAAAGGGAGATCACAATATTAAAAGCACACTAATTTCTCCAGTGCAGCTGTATTTCGTGTTATGTCTAAGTGCGAGGGGCTGACCAGATCAGCAATAACAAGGGACGTTGTTTTTCGACCTTGTACATGGTGTGCAGACGAAACCCACAAGGAACATGAGAAAAGGTGAAAGGCAAAAAGGCAGACATTTCTAATATAGCCGGGCACAAGCAGAGTCTAGAAAAACAAAGTCACAGAGTAATGTGTGCAAAAAAAGGCATCATGGCAGCCAGGCCTAAGCTAACTTAGCAATGTCGACAATGAGGCCACAAACCACACTACACAAGTACCAACAGAGTAAATAGCAGGCAAAATTCTACCATGGTGCTAAAATAGTGAATATATGCGGGCATATAAACATGACAGTATTCAAGCGTACTCCTACTATGCGGACCCTACCGAAGTGTACCTAGCATGCATGTGGGTGTAAAGCCAAGTATCCCCTAGGAAAGAGCCAACCCCATTACCTGATGGGAGAGAATGAAGGACCCCATCTTGGTCATGAGTTGGACACCCCTCAAGGGATGTCAGACCGCTGCGTATTGAAGCCTCTGCAGGCCAGGACCTCAGTGTCTGTGTCAGCGTGGAAGCGTCTCCTCTTCTTCACTAGTGAAGGTGCACTTCTTTTATACAGAAAAGGTAGCCTCAGGGGTTCTACCGCAATAGATATGAGTATGATTATGTAGATGAGCCTAAATCAATAAATGTAATTTATGCAAAGTAGTCTGATCGCCCTAGAATGAAAGATAGCAATGACTTTTGTACAGAGTATGTTAATCCTGTTGTGTAAGTCATGTGCAGGGGATTTTACTAAGAATCCTCATGCATAATAAAGAGGCTAGTTTCAAGGAAACCGATCCAGATTTATTCAGCACGTAACTAGGTAAAAGGTCAGTGTAGAACCGTTATGCAGGGCAAGGTTGGACGAATGTAGGTGAAAAGTGGCTTTGCTATTCAGGCCTAGTTTGGGGGACATAACACCCACTCCTCATCCGAAGGACGAAATGTAACTGGTGCTAAAATAAGCCCGCTAAAAAGCATAAAAACATTGTCAACCATTTAAAACCAATGTCTAAAAACATCTAAAAGCATGTTGAATTGAAAAAGGATGCTGTTGAAAAATTCAAAAAGCTCTATAAGTCCACTGAAAAGGAGTGAATATAAGATCATACTGACTGAGCAAATTGAAAGCCATGGTGCTCAGTGAGAGCAGAAGAAAAATAAAACAAAACAATGTTTGCTAAGAATCCTCATGCATGATAAATGAGACTAGTTCAAAAGAAACCAATCAACATTTATTCAGCACGTAACTAGGTAAAAGGTCAGTGCTAGAACAGTTATGCAGGGCAAGGTAGGATGAATGTAGGTGAAAGGTCGCTTTGCTACTTATGCCTAGATTGGGGGACATAACAGGCCTCTTTCGGCCGACAGCTTCAATATTGTCAAAAATATTCTAAACGTGCCGAGTTCCATGTGAAACGTTTTAAATAGTGGAAGTGATAGTAACCAGGTCATCAATATTGCATCTCCTACAAATTACAGGCCCATAAGCCTTATAGATATAAGCCAAAACATTTATGCGCGAGTGCTGTTATTACGTCTGCAGGGTTGGATGGAGGAGCACAAAACACTTAGCCCCCTCCAGGCAGGGTTTAGGGAAAAAATGTCCACACTGGACCAGATTCTCAGGCTACAAATATTACATTGGAAGATCGTGTGTATGAAGGGTGGCAGCCTCTACCTAATATTTGTAGACCTGAAATCTGCATTCGACCTGGTCCCGAGAGATAAGTTGTGGGCTGTTCTCCGTGATCTGGGGGTTCCGGTTTACTTGTGCCAAGCCATGAAGCGGTTACATGAGGAAAATTTCGCTCAAATAAGATTTGGCCAGGGAGGGAAACTCACGGACCCCATCCCTGTAGATAGGTGTTCGCCAGGGATGTGTCCTCGCCCCGACTCTTTTTAGTTTATTCATAAATGGCCTAGTAGATTTTTTACTTTTAGAGAAAGACCTAGACGTCCCCAAGCTGGCATCGCGTAAAATTCCAGCAATGATGTTTGCCGATGATACTCTACTATTATCAAAATCTCCCATGGGGATACAGAGGGTACTTAACAGATTTGATGCGTTTTGCAAGGAAAGAGGGCTTGAGATCAACCTACAAAAAACAAAATGTATGGTGTTTAACTCAGCCAAAAGTACCCGATTAAATCCATCTTTAAATGGTAAACCCCTAGAGAGAGTTTCAGCTTTCGATTATCTCGGTATCACCATCACAGAAACAATGGATTGGCGGCACAAATCAAATCTAGCCTGAAATTAGCACAACTAGCAGGGGGCATAACAAAGGTTTTTCGAAAATCCAGTTATAAACCTGTGGGCCCAGCAATAGAAATTTTCAAGGTCCAAGCAAGGGGAGCAGCATTGTATGGTGCAGAATTATGGGTACACAGTTGCTCCGACAGCCTTAGACAGATCGAAAATTCCTTTCTTAGGCAACTATTCAGTCTCCCACGGAGCACCCCGCTTATACCGCTCCGCTTAGATCTGGGGGTAAAGGCCATCGTGGATGAAGTCAACCTCAGACCTCTTCTATTCTGGCGGCGTCTGTGGGTCACCCCAGAGTTGGCAGTTTACAGGGATGAATTAAAAGAGGTGATGTGCACACCAGGTGTGGGTAAATTGCCCTGGCTTTCTCATATTTGACAAACCTTAGTGAGTCTGGGACGGGGCAATCTTTGGAATATCCCAGAAGAGGCATGTACTTCAGTGTCCAGGAAAGAGCTAAAGGACTCATATTGGGAGCACAATTTGGCTAAACTCCAGAGTAATCCTTCAGTAGGCAAGCTCACTGTAGGCTTTTTAGAAGTCAAGGACCAGCACAGTCTAGAGCCGGCACTAAACGACATCAAGCTGGCAAGTGCCAGGAAGCTTTACTTCCAGTTTAGACATGGAGTATTGCCACTTCGGTCTTTTACAAACAAATGGGCGGGTGTGCAAACTCAGGGGTGTCCGGCTTGCGACTGTTCTGCAGAAACAGATTACCATGTGTTCTTTTGTTGCCCTGGATACTGCAAAGCCAGAAAACGATGGCTGGTCCAGATATGTAGAAACTTAGGGACCAGGCGTTGTTCTGAGGCCTTTAGGCTATTGAAATATGATACCAGCCTCCCCATTGTTTACTCTGTAGCTGGATTCTTATTCTCTATGTGGTGTACTCGTAGAGCATTTTTAAAACAAATTTTAAAGACAGATGATTAAACGTTTGTAAATTGGTTGCCAAATTAGGCATTTTAAAGGAATGAACTGTTTGTTTTAGAATCATTTTTTAGATATAATTATTTATAAAATGATTGTTATATTTTTCTGATGTCTTGATAATTGAATGATTTACTTGTGAAATTAAATTTTGACCTTTTTAAACACCATTTGGAAAAGGTCTGTACACCTTGCACTTGCACATGGTCATCACCACCCGATATATTTGACGATCATAGGTTTTTTTTTTTAGACCGCTACTATCAAAGATTGTATTGTTCTCCATTTTTCCTAGGCTATATCTGTATATGTTTTAAGCCATATGTATACCGTACCTTGTTCAATTCTAAGGCAAATGATTTGTAAGACTTTTTATGTGCTTTTATGGTCAAACTGGCCGAAATAAAGTTATTGATTGATTGCATCTCCTACAGTCAGTGTTCTTAAAAAACCCACTGAAGTTCAGGCAAGCTGTCCCTGCATATTTCAAAATGTTAGTAAATGGCTTGATGCAGGCTTAACTAATGCCAGAACATCACAACTTCTGTGCACAGTTCCATATAACCTATTTCCCTGCTTTGTTTACATAGTGCACTGCTGTGTTGTCTCAGCATTAAAGTTCCCCTTGCTCTCGAGGACAAAAGGATGCTAAAGTGAGTCTGATAATCCTGACCTCCCAGAGATGTATATGAAGAAGCTTCTTGGTGACCAACTACAGTCTAGTCTCAAGGAAGCCCCTCAGTTATGCATCCCTCATCATTTGAGCTTGACAATCCTTTTACAGATTGGAATCCTGTGTCCACCAAACTAGACCCTGACTTCCATCTTTCATCGCAAATGGCAGTTAGCTGTGCAATGTGTTATGGCCACTGTGCCCTCAACAGCTGCTGCAGAAGACCTCATTGTCGGTCTCAATTGAAGCATCAATAGAATTCAAAAAGCTACATGGTCCAGCTGAGCATTGATTTGTAGTGTATTGTGTAGGTGACAAATATAAGACAATATAAGTCAAAGACTTTCTGAAGAGTGGAATCAGTCTTTTCAAGGTGCCTATTACTGTTCCAATGAATTGTATACTGTTATTTGGTATCCGAGTTGACTTAGAATCAAATCTGATTACATTTATTAAGTTTCTGAAGTAACTTATTTCAGATACAAATTTCTTCAAATAATACCCATCATTTTTTGCACAAAAACAAAATAATTGTCGCTGAAAAAAACAGAAATGCTTAAATATGTATTCTACCTCTTTTTAATATGTAGTCTGCTACTCATCAATCCGGTCTCTACTTTTACTAACCATCTGCTTTCCATGCACCACTCAATTCACATAGTTCCGGCACCGTACCTGGAGAGTGGTGTGGGTGCTCATGTATATGTAGCACAGGGAGGCGAAGTGCAGGCTGACGAGAACAGTAATAAGAGTCTTTTGATTCATAAACACGGTCTACTGGTTGTGTTTACTCTTGTGGGAAGCCATTTCACTGAGACAGTGTTTCTGGATGGTTGTGACTGAGAGCTGATTGACTCGACTTATTTAGATCACCTTAAAAGTTTTAGGTGTGTCTTGAAGGATTCGGTATTGTAGACCTTAAGTGACTAACAGAAAAATAGCTTTATGAAGCACGTCTGAGAGAGGTGTTTTTGCTCTGCCCACATGTTGATCATCTTGAGCACAGCATTTGATTGGCCAGAGGTTGTGTGCTTCCATTGAAAGAGTGCTTGCATTGCCCTTTTTGTCTGTTGGGGAAGCTTATGTTCAGTACAACAGGACTCAGTTGGTTATGTGACAAGCCAAGGATCAGGGCTATATAGGCCTGATATGTTTATTATGAAAAGATATGACAAAGTCAATAGGTCTGACATGTTTATTGTGAAAAGCATCTGTTAAAGCCAAAAGGCATTAAAGTGAGGATTGTTATTACACACACACATTACTACAGGTTTGTGCATATTTGTAGTTTTATGGCTGAGTGCCTGATGGTTGCCTTGCTGGAAAGCTTGCGCTCAAAACGGTAGTTTATGATGACAAGCCAATGATAAAGGCTGTAATGATTAGTTCACTGACAGAGGTTATTTCCAATGCCATAGGTCTGATCTGCTTATTTTGGGAAAGGTAGTGGGCCTGACTTGTTTTTTGCGAAAAAGCCTTTGTTAAAGCCAGTAGGCCTTTAATGATGGGTTATTAGGGCGAAAGGCATAGACTGGTGTTTCATTACATGAACTCTATTAGATTACTGTAGAAGGCGAGGGTTTGTGTTGGTTGCCCCCTGTAACCTTTGACGTAGAGGACTGTGATAATCCTTGGCAAGCGCTCTTAGGATGATTTGTACATTCTTTTGCCAACTGTAATTTTGTTTATATTTGTAACTTTTTGACTGTTTGATAACTGCCCTGTGGGTAAGTATATGCACAAATGCTCAATATGTTAGGCATGCGTTGATTATGGTGACAAGACAATAATGAGGACTATAGGCCTGAGTGGTTCTCTGGGAAAAAGTTATGTTACATGCCCTTGAGCTCATCTATGTATTATGAAACGTTATGACAAAGACAATAGGTCTGACGTATTTATTGTGAGAAGCATTTGGCAAAGCTAGCGCTGGGAAGCCTTCGGGCAGCCAAGCGCTCTATAAATACATAAACATAAAGCTAATAGCCCTTTTAAGGGTGCATTATTTTAAAAAGCTGTAGACCCCTGTTTACTTGCACTGAACCTTTGATTACTGTAGTAGTCAAGGTGTACAACTGATAAACCCTATGTCTAGAAGATGTTCACTGTGATAATCCTTGTTATCCCCTCTTAGTAAGGGACTGTTATTTAGCCAACTGTAAATATATATATATATATATATATATATATATATATATATATATATATATATATATATATATATATAATTTTATACCTGATGGTTGCCTTGTCTGAAAGCTTATGCTTAATACAGTAGGCCTCAGTTGGCTATAATGACAAGTCAATAATAAAGCTATAGGCTTAATTGGTTAATTGGGATAGGTTATGTCAGATGCCAAAGGACTGACTTGTTTATTATGAAACATTATGATCGAGGTAGTATGCCTGGCTTATCTATTGTGCAAACCATTTATTAAGACAAATAGGTCTTTATGAGTGGATTGTTACTACAGTGTAGATAGGTAAATTGTTACATGGAATAGCTGAGATTGCATTAGTAGAAGTGGACTTTGGTGTTGGTTACCAATTGTTATAACCCCTTGGGGGTTGAAGGTTTGCACTGTGATTAACCTTGCTAGACCTCCATAGGAGGGCCTAGCAGGTTTCATTGTCTGCCAAGCTCTTTCCTTCTCCTGGGCTGCTCACTTGCCACTTATTTAGTTTCCAGTGCACCACATCCCATGTGGTCACTGATTTAAAACTGGGTGGGTATCGTGGAATAGTATTGTCCGTGTATCATTGTGTTACCACTGCAAGATCGCCTCCACATTTAGAGCCTTATTTTGGCCATCCTGGGTCACCACAGCAATATGCTTTGCACAATACCATTTCAAGATGGCCACTGAGTGTGATGTTTACTGAGCTGCCATCATGTAGTTGTGTTGTGCATAGTGAACCATCATTTTACTGCTACAAGATAGCCAACACTTTACTTGTTGAAACTTTAAAACAACACTACACTAGCTACAATATCATTGCAAGACGACTGTCCGCTGCCATGTTTGATTTTTATTTTGATTTTTTTGCAAACATGCCGGCTATGTTTAGCCGGAGGCATGTTTTTATCTTTCTACTTTCAGTTTTTCAGTTCGTATGTGCTTGTTAAGTGTGTGTGTGTTTTATTGTGAATATTAGGTGGGTGAATGCAAGAGTGAGACACTGTGTGGATGAATGGATGCATGAGTGGAGGAGTGACACAATGCATATATAATGACCTGATTGAGATTTCTAGCCGCAGATTCCTTACCTTAGAATTATTCCCAGGCATCAGACTGGATCTGGAAATGTTTTTTAAGCAGTAGCCCTGCGCGTCAGTAGGTGGCGTAGTTCAGCTCCGCGTGTCGTTGTCCTTGCCTTGAAGTGATGGATGCGGTGCCTATTTAGGCACTAGCCCAGCAGGTTGACGTTGCTTCTTTTCGCGCCAGTCAGCGCAGATCCTGAGAGGGCTACCTCATCCGTCTCTTTTTGGTTGTACTTTTACAAGGTTTTGTTGGTATTTTGAGAGGTCTTCTCTTGGTGTGGCAGGGATGCCTACTAGGAAGAACGGCTTCAAGCCATGCGGCGCCGCTCATCAACAAATGTCGTTGGCATACCTGCATCTTGTATGCCTCTGGTGCCTGGAACACGACCACGAAGATCTGCGCTGATTGTTGTGCCATGCAGCCCCAAGGCCTTGAGGGAGCGGTGCCTCAAGCTCCTTACTGCCCTACGTGCAGCAGTCTTGATCCCGGTCGCAGAGTCCAAGATCCTTGTTGCATTCAAAGTCATTGGGACACTCTGATAAGCCCCACAAACAGAAAAAAAGCAAGAAGTCGAAGAGGTGTTCTACTTAGCCTCGTCTGTTGCTGTCTTCAGACTAGACAAGGGGGTGTCTGCATTCGAGGCCAGGCTCCACGGTTAAGCCTGGGCAGACTCTGCACCTCCTTGAGTTTCCGAGAGCCGAAGTGACCACCTCTCAACTTAAGGAGTTTTATGAGGCGATGCGCCAAACAGCTCGTTCCTACCGGCGCTCCTTTGGGCCTCGTGGGTTCGGGAGGGGCCCCTTCTGGTTCCACGCCGGCGGCTCTGCTTTTGGCTCCATTCGGGCCCCTTGGATCCTCGGGAGGATCTGGACGGGTGCTGGTTGTACCATCTCTACCTTCCCTGGCCCCGACGCTCACAGCTCCATCCCCATTCTGATCTCCGACTCCGGCACCGACTGGAGCCATGCCTTCCAGACCGGAACCTGAGCTCTATTTCTATGGGCTAGAACTCGGAAAGGATTGGGAGGAATCACCAGACCCTGAAGAATACCAGCCCTTGGATACCAACGTAGACTGGTGTGAGGACACTTCTCCAGATACTGACATGCTTTCTTCTACCGTGGCTTCAGAGGAGGGAGCATCGTTTGCAATGGTGGTGAGAAGAGCGGCCGAGGTCCTGGACCTTAGCCTATCCTCAGTGGCAGTCAAGATGAACGTCTTGACAGAGGTGCTTCAACCGGGAGTGACACCCTCAGAACCACTTCTCCCATTTAGTGAAGCATTTTCAGACATCCTGCTTGTAAGATGGTCCAAGCCCAGCACAGGACCTCCTGTGAACATGACGATTGCCTGCCACCACCGCCCACCCCAGTGGACTCCAGTTTCCTCACACAACACCCTATCCCAGAGTGCTTGGTTGTCCAAGCCTCCACTTCTTGTGTAAATCTTGGCGGGTTCCCCACTGGCCTACCGGACAGAGAATCCAAGAGGCTGGTCACCTTAGGGGAAAAAAAATTCTTCCACCAGCCTGGCACTGTGGTCCGTGAACAGCACGTGTCTCTTGGGCGTTACTGCAAGCGTTATGCTATTCGGTTGTGCATATTCTGCCCATGATTCCGGAGGAGGCCCGTACCTCACTTTCCCAAGCTGTTGCTGACGGGAGAGACGCAGCGAAGTTCACAATCCGATGTGGACTGGATACCACCGACTCGCTGGGCAGATAGGTTTCCTCGATGGTGGCCCTACGGCTCCACGCCTGCCTGAGAACTGGCTTTTCAGGGGAAGTCCAAGCATTGCTTATGGACATACCCTTTGGCTTCTGTCTCTTCGGAGACTAGGCGGACTCAGTGATGGAGCGCTTCAAGGACAGGAGGGCTATGGCCAGGTCCTTGGGCCTTTCCATAGCCCCTCGCCAACCCCAGTCCACCTTTTGGGGCTACGGAAGGGGCTTCCAGCTGCATCTATACCCTCACTGTCACCCCAGTGCGTAAACTGCAGCCTCCAAACCCTTATAGTTTGTCTTATTACCATCATGAGGACCCAGTGGGAGGCAGGATATGCCATTACCTGCTCAACTGGAGGACTTTAACTTCAGACCAATAGGTTCTTCAAATTGTCCGAAGGGGCTACTCCCTTCCCTTTGCGACTACCCTTCCACCCATGCCACCTGCTTGCAACAGGCTGATGGAGGACCATCTTACCTTGCTCCACCAGGAAGTGACAGCTCTCTTGGCCAAGGGAGCCATAGAGATGGCGCCAACACCAGAAGTAGGTGGTGGTTGTTACTCTCTCTATTTTCTGGTGCCACAGAATGACTGAGGCCTTCGTCCTATCCTACACCTGGGCCCTCTTAATTTCTTCCTCAAGAATAAGTTCAAAATGCTCACGCTTGCTCAAGTCTCGTCTGCCCTGGACATGGGGGACTGGATGGTAGGATTGAACCTGCAGGACGCATACTTCCACTTTCCCGTTCTACCTGCAATTCGCAGTGGGCCACAAGCACCTAAAGATGGGGGATGGGAGTACACTGCCTCACATCACAGCACAGTTCGCCCCTTAGCATTATGGTAAATGCAGTACAATGTTTGCGCTTACTTGAGTATTATCTGTAGTTTTTGCAGGTATTGCTGTTCATCTGTAGACATGTGTTTCTGGATTTTGTCCTCAATCAGTAGAGATCAAAAAAACGAATTACATCATGGGTTTCTGAGAATGCTGCCACAGTCCTCTAAGTATCTCTCTCTGGCGCACAGGTGCATCTCCAAAAGTTTTTCAGCTTGCTGGCTCAAGGGAGCTTTTTTAAACAGAAGGGGGATGGGAGCACACTGCCTCACATCACAGCACAGTTCGCCCCTTAGCATTATGGTAAAATGCAGTACAATGTTTGCACTTTCAGTTTGCCATGCTCCCCTTTGGGCTTACCAGCGCCCCTCCAGCGTTCACCAAGGTTATGGTGGCAGTTGCTGCTCATCTACGGAGATATGGGGTGCCGGTCTTTCCCTATCTCGATGACTGGCTGTTTAAGGCGGGCTCTTTCCAAATTCGCTGAGGTTCACTATCAATGTGCCAAAAGTCACACTTGAATCCCTCTCAAATGCTCCCTTTCATTTGAGCTGTTATGGACAAGGTGCAGTTTCAGGCCTTTTCTCCCGAACGGCAAGTCGAGGATATTCAGTCTATAATACCGATGTTCCAACCTTTATCCTGGATTTCGGTGAGACTGACTCGAAGGCTGTTGGCACTCATGGCTTCATGCATCCTGCTTGTGACACATGTCCACTGGCATATACAGGCTCTGTAGTGGGACCGGAAGTTCCAGTGGGCGAAGCATCAAGAGAATCTCTTCTACGTGGTCAAGATTTTAGAGGGAACTGCAAAAGATCTGCAGTGGTGGTTAACAAACCGCGATTGGGTCAGCGGCAGACCCCTCTCCCTTCCCCAACCAGATCTCACAGTGGTGAAAGATGCGTCACTCCTGGGATGGGGCAACCATCTGGGAAAAGTGGAGATCAGAGACCTCTGGTCTCCGGTGGAATCCGGACTTCACATCTACCTTCTGGAGCTCTGGGCGATCCAGCTGACATTAAAAGCCTTTCTACCCTCCATCAAGGGAAGGCTAGGACAGCACCACTGCCATGTGGTACTGCAACAAAAAGGGTGGGGTTGTGGACACTTTTCAAGAGGCCCTGCGCCTCTGGACATGGCTGGAACAGGGCATTTACCTGGCGGTTCAACACCTAGGGCGCTCTCTGAACGCTGAAGAGTGGCGAACTCAGCCGAAAGTGCTTAACGGATCACGAAAGGCATCTCCATCTGGAGGTTGTGCAAGGTTTCTTTCAGCAGTGGGGAGAGCCTTGGTTAGATCTGTTCACCACCGCTGGGAACGTGCAATGTCTGTAGTTATGCACGCTGGAGTTTCCAAGCCTGGTCTCGCTCAAAGATGCTTTTCGTCTTGAGTGGAGCTCTGGCCTCCTGTACGCCTTTCCGCCTATACCACTCCTGCCCAGAGTTCTAAAGAATATCGGTAACAGCCAAGCCCAAGTCATCTATGTGGCTCTGGACTGGGCTTGGAGGGATAGGTACCCTGAGCTGTTAAGCAGGTCTATAGGTTCTAAGATCAGGCTGCCCCTTTGGGAGGATTATCTGTCTCAGCAGCAGCAGGGGAGGGCTCCACACCTGAATCGGTCAACGCTCCGGCTTCATGCGTGGAGATTGAACAGCGACATTTGACTGCTTGTTATCCTGGCAGCCAGGCGTCCCTCAAAAATGGTATACGCCTGCCGTTGGGGCAAGTTTGTGGCATGGTGTGCAGAGAAACCGGTTGACCCTCTTTTTTTCTCCCCTCTCTCAGGTCCTTCTCTTAATCCTTTCCCTTGCCCAGCAGGGCTTTCCTATCGACACCTTAAAGGGGTATCTTTCTGCTATCTCAGCCTTTCTGCGGTTACCTGACCAGTCATCTCTTTTCCAATCCCCTATTGTACATAGGTTCTTGAGAAGTTTGCAACATGTTTCCTCCTTCCCCTATCATCATGCCACAGTGGAACCTTAATTTAGTCCGGACGTTCTTGATGTGCGCTCCTTTTGAGCCATTGCATAACTGTCCTTTTAAGCTCCTTACCATCAAGACGGCCTTCCTGGAAGCAATACCATTTGCCCTGAGGGTCAGTGAGCTTCAGGCTTTGTCATCCAAGCCCCCATATCTGAACATCTCCTGAGACAACCTGGTTCCTCGCACTAGAGCTTCCTTTTTGCCAAAAGTGGTTACTCCTTTTCATGTAGGCCAGTCCACCACCCTGCTTACATTTTACTCTCCACTGCATTCCTCTAAAGAAGAGGAGTGACTCCACTGCCTGAACCCAAAAAGAGCATTGTCATTCTACCTTGACCGCACAAAAGTGTTCCGGGTGGACGACAAACCTTTTGCGGGGTATGTCGGAGCGAAGAAGGGAAAGGCTGTGCAGAAGCGGACCATCTCCAGATGGATCGTGCTCTGCATTAAGATCTGCTACGCATTGGCCAAGAAGCAACCCCCTGAGGGCTTGAGTGCTCATTCCATCAGAGCCAAGGCTGTAACCACTACATTAGCATGCGGAGTCCCTGTCCTGGACATCTGCCAGGCATCAACAAGGGCCTCTCTGCACACGTTCACAAAACATTACTGTCTGGACAGTCAGGACGGGCACTTTTCCCGGTCGGTCCTGCACGACTTTTTAGTGTGAACTTGTATTGCAGACCCACATCCGGGGAGGTATTGCTCGGGTATCTATTCTTGGGTATGGAATCTGCAGCTAGAATTCTCAGATGAACAAGTTACTTACCTTCGGTAACGCCTTATCTGGTAGAGACTATATCTAGCTGCAGATTCTTTACCGACACACCCAACCTCACCGTTCTGCGAACGGATTTCTAGGGACAGGGCTTTCCTCTTTCAGGGCTTTAGTTTTCCACGCCAGTGGTCAGTGTTCTTAGTGGTTCTGTGCTCCTGGCTTGGAAAGTTGTCAGAAAAAACTGATGTATGTGAGATGGAATGGCACCTATGTAAATAAGCACTGCGCACATCACTTCGGGCGCTGAGTGACGCCACCTACTGGTGTGCAAGGGTACTGCTTGAAACAATTTCTGGCTCCAGTCTGACGCTTGGAGATAATTCTAAGGTAAAGAATCTGCGGCTAGATATAGTCTATATCAGATAAGGCGTTACCGAAGATAAGTAATTTGTTCATCAAGTGCCTAAACTCACAAGTGACTGAAGAGGCACATTGAGTTATAAGCCAGATCTAATGGCATTGCCAATGCTGGTTCCTTATTTCCTCACCATTTGAACAAACTTGGCCTAGGTGCGGCATGCTTAAAGGATCATCTTCCAACTATACAGTCTATAAGACAGTAATGCTCGAGCTCGGTTTACTTTATTCTTTTCTGCAGGAGGTTAAAGATAAAACTTGTCAACGGGCCATTGAGAAAATTAAGGTACAGCTCAGCAAAGGTAAATGCCTAAATAAAAACCAGATTGAAACACCAGAGATGGAGACCACAACATCTGAGCAAGTTGAACAAAATGCAGAAGGTAACACCGATTTAATGTGAAGTTGATGAAAATGTGTTTAGTGTACAAATTTAAAATGCCTTTAACTTGAAAAAAAGTCATTTTTAGACATACTTGTTTCCTGCTGCTTATTTTACCTTATGAAATATGCGTATGTTGAAGACTTGACCCATTAAATGTGGATTTTTTTTTAGATTTTTATTTAGGACAGTACAAATAAAACATAGTCTGAGTTGGTAACAATCATTGTGAAATCATTTATTTCACATCTGCTAGGAGAGTGGGCCGAGGCCATCAATGAAAGTGTATTATCCTCAAAGATATTTGGTAGGCTTTTCCATCAGGTTGAACCATCCGGAACGGCTGGGGCGCATTAATTCGAATACTTCTCTCTGTAGCTTCCCAAATCATCGCTTATCTTTGGATCAGTTTGAACAGCAGTCATTGGTATCTTGTTGGCTCTCGACCACTCGTTTCATATCTTTGATTCAAAGAACAAGCACTGGACCTCTTGCTTGCATTCAATATATTGCAATGTGTCTCTTTGACAGAAGATCCACTGCATAAAATAAAATGTTTACTAAATGCAGCAGTCCAAAATGCTTCCTACAGCAGTTTGCCAAAGGAGGAGGTAATCTCCTTCAGGGAACGTAGGACTTCTTTCCTTTACTATTTTGTGTGCAGAAAACTGCTCCTATTAATCAGTGTTGTGTCTGCCACCTGGGGAAATAAGCATAATTCCTCGGTGAGGCCAAGAATTGAAAGAGAGGAAGGGTTCAATGCCATCTTGATGTCATAGCTGTTGGTGTGACATGCTGCAAGTGCAAATTATATCCCTGGGGAGACTACTGACTCGGTGCAAAAATCAAAATGACCCTGCCCATAGACCATTCTTTAAAAAGTTCTGTTCAAAACCTCAAGTGTCATTTTGCTCATAGAGGATCGATGGTTAAGCAGGAACCTTTACGAGTAAACCTCCTTATGCAAACAGCCCATGCTTCTTTGTAAGAACATCCTACCAGCAGACCAAGATCGTAGAGGAAACCATTATTAAATTGCCTCTGACGGTACCTTTTTCCTTTCTTCCATAATGGCTTTGTTCAGAAGAACAAATCCAGTTAATCCTCTGAGCCGTAACTCAGCCAATTTCCTAAAAACTAGTCTCCTGTTGGAGGAAGTATCCGTTATAAATAAAGTTTTCGATAGAGCTGTATGTTTCACTCACTTTCTTCCTTGTACCAATATATGTTTTGTTAAAAGCTACTCCGCTTATTTCGAAGAATGAGTCACTCACTCTTCTGGCTGGTGCACGTAAAGCATTTTTGTAATCAAACGTCTTGCACTCCCTAGGCTGCATAAACCGCTCACTTCATTATATGCGTTTCAGTATCATTTTTACCAGAATACCTCTGAGATTAGGTCACCAAGGAAGCAGAATGTTGATCCACTTCCTTGGGAGCAAATAAACATAACCTTGTTTTCAAAACCCTTGTTCATAGGGCCAAGGGGCAATCAGGAGCTACTGCGCCCAACCGTGGGGTGTTGAGGTCTGGTCCTTCTGATGCCCCGGGGCTCGACCTACTATGGGTCCTGAGCAACTGAGCCAAGTACTTCCTCAGCACTTGACTCGGGGATAGCATAGTCTAAGCAGTCCAATGTTCCCTCGGGGAGGAGGTGGATGCAGGGGGGGTGACCTCAAGCCTACAACTCCAAATACGTGACATAGCATCAATAAACTATTATCCTGCCAAATACTCACTTTTATGATCAGAGTATTTTATTTTAGCGCTAACAACATAAAGAGAAACACATTCTCAAACCGCTACACAGCCCCCTGAGATCAGAGCTCTGGTGTTTCATAGGCAGTTCTCTATCTCACTCCCTCCTTGTTCTAGTGATTTGTGTTTATTCCTCATTCACTTTAGGCAATATCCATGGCAACCTCCACTGACTACATCCATGTCAAAAGTGTTTCAGCACCATAGCACTATTGAGAAAGCAAGTTCCTAACCCTGGGGCCACTGGCCCAAATTCAGTCTTACATGCAGGATTGAAGCATCCGGGTTTCCTGAATGCAGCCCCTCTGTTGGTACTGTGGCGATAGTGGCTAGTTCAGGTGAGTTCACTACACACGGCCCAGATTGACTGTACTCGATGATTCGAGAGTTCCTAGCTCATGCTCTATGGGCGACCAGAGGTTCCCTGCTGCTCCTCCTGGCAAGGTGAGTCTTTAGTCTGTCCCACAATGGGAGGCAAGGGGGTGGGAGATGTTACGAAGTTCTTGATGCTGATCTCTTGTTCCGGTGTAGGTGTGTGGGGGTTCCTACGGCGGCCTCACTCCTTCGGCGATGCTATTGGTCGAATCACACTTCTTCCTGGTCCCAGTGATCCACCTCTCTGGCACAAGGGGTCAATGTACCTCCACTGTACACTGGCACTGACTTGATCGACACAGCAGATGCCTGCACGGCGATCCCGCCTGGCATACGGGGTTGCTGATCCCTCACTGCATACGGGCTCCAGCCGGATCGGCACAGCGATATCCACGGCAGACCTCTAGCATATGGAGGTCACTGACTTTTTTCATGCACATGGGCAACGACCCGATTGGTGCAGCAGCAGTTTCCTCGCGCCTCGCTCATGGAACCCACTCAACAGGATTCCCCACTGGACCTCTCTCCCTCCAATGCTCTTCTCTTGCTCACATGGCTCACTAATCTTGGCAATCAGGCAGGCACTGGTGCTCCAGGGCAGGAGGTCTTAGAGTCCCTGGGTGATGTCCCCTCACACAGCAGGGAAACTAGCAGGCCTTGGTCCCCACTCCTGGTCAGAGGCAGAGGTTTTGCGAGCTTCTCCTTCCACAGCCCTACTGGCTTCTTAGCTGTTTTGGGGTTTTCATGCTCCCCTTCTTATATTCCATTTCCAGATACCAAATGTGATTTAGAGTCTGAGTTGAAGTTTATACTAGGGGTCTGCTTCCTTTTGAAGGGCCCACTCCTCTGCCCTTTCTTCCTCTTGAAAGCAGTCTATCACAACAGGAGTGACTCCACAGCTGACAGCCCCACTATACAGGTCATGGGAGTAACTAGAATTCATACCTGGATGTCTGCCACAGTGATGTTTATCAAATGATTAGCCCAGGGCCCCAGTCCTGTTTTTTATGATTCTTTTATCAGCCCCATCTCCTTCCTAAGATGTGCCCAGGCCACTTCCTTGTGAACCTCTGTCTGAATCAAAAAGCACCCTTTGAAGTGTATGGGGTAAGCCTGGCTCTCCCTTCTCCAGTGTGTCCTACGTAGCTTACAGAAATACACATCTGTCTGGGGAATTCCTCTATCTCCTTTCCTCATGTTTCACTATGCAGCCCTAGGTCGCCCAAAATGGAACCCATAATCTGCCCTTTATTGCACCATTCACAGGCACACATATACCAAGCATGTGCATTTAGCATTCATGCACTGCACATCACTGCCTCCTTCGCGTACTGTACCATGCACAGGTACACATACACCCAGCACATGCATTTATCATGAACGCACTGCACATCACTATATCCTTCATGTACTGTACCACTCACAGGCACACATACACCCAGCATGTTCATTTAACCAGCATGCCCTGCACACTGGTGCATTATCCCTGTATTGTACCCTTCCCAGACACACACACACACCCAGCGCAGATGCACCACTCCTACTCTGCGCAGCACTCCACATTAAACCGATGTAGGTCAAGGGGTCAGTTAAGTACAAAGCAGCAAAACTTTGAAGGAGTGAGCCTGTAGGCCTCACTCCAGTGATGCAAGTGAAAGAGGACCTCTTTACTCCTACTGATCACTCACTGTATGATGCCACCACTGCGCTTGTGCTGCTTAATTCCTGGTAAGGGCAGTTGTCTTTCACTACTATGAGGGTAGCGCTTTGGGCACCCCTCCTGGTCCAAGAAGACCGAAGTCCGTGAGACAGGCCTATGTAATGGCTCTTACGCATGATCTGTGTTTGCCTTTGACAACAAAAATCAGCATTTGAGATGAATGAACAAATGATCTAATTTCTAAAGAGTACCACTACCCAAAGGAGTCTTGGCAGTAGACGAGGAATAAGTAAGAACAGCACACAAAGAAAACAGCATTAAGAAGGCTTTCAAAGCCTTCCTAAATTTGATATATTAAGATAAAAATGTAATACCTAGTAATGGAGCATTCCACGATTTTGCAGCCATCTGAGAGAAACTTCTTCTGCCCCATCTGTGGTTCTTTACCCTGGGAATAACAACATTTTTGTTCTCATAGATTTAGATTTAAGTGATTTGTAGAGCGCATAGCTGCCCGAAGGCTTCCCAGCGCTAAGAGTTCAATACTGAAAAAAGGATAGAGGTAGATTAATAATACTGATGGAACAACCAAGCACAAGTTTTGCTTAGGTAGGTACCAATGGAATTTTGCTTTCAAATGGGCTGGACCACAGGTATGGAAGGCCTTGTAAGTGATGTACAGCATCGTTAAAACAATTTGCTTCCTAACGGGGAGCCAGTGTAATTTATGTAGTTCCTGCGACACCATTTTAAATTTCGGTAAATTAAGACTAAGGTGTGCTGCTGCAGTTTGAACCGTCTGAACCTTATTTATTGACTGCTGGTTGATGTTAAGGTAAAGTGCATTGCAATAAACAATGCAAGAGGAAATCATTGCTAGTAACACCTGTTACTGCATTGAGATCGGAATAAAGGTAAAACACTTTCTAAGTGTTTGAATGATATGGAAACATGCTGAGGTAGTCTGGTTGATCTGTGCGGAGAATGTCAATTTGTTATTAAAGATCACCCCTGGGATTCTTGCTGCCTTGGTGGGGGATGGCAGAACTCCTAGCGCACTTGGCCACCATCTGGGTGTCCAAAAATATATCTTCTTGCCAAAGAGGATTAGTTTTTTCACAATTAGTTTGAGACAGTTTTTTGTCATCCAAAGTCCTAATTCATGCATATAATTCTGAAAGTTGGTAGCAAACTTCTGCTCATTACTGGAAATGGAAACTATAATTTGGGTGTCATCCATGTTGCATACAACATAGAATCCAAAAGATCGACAAAGATGAAAGATGAGCAAAGGGGGAAACGTAAAGATTGAACAGAGTAGGACTCGAGGATAAACCTTGAGGAACTCCACAATGGATTGAAAGATTTTGAACTAAAGTTGTTCATGCTAACTGTTTGAGACCTGTCCAATAAGATGGATATAAGAAGTTGTACTGCCTTGTCCCTTATCCCTACCTTCTCTAGGTGTCCGTGAAATTTGCGGTGTCAAACGCCGCTGAAAGATCTAACATACCATGGCGCCCTTCCACCTCTGTCCACTATCATTCTGATGTCATCTGTCACTGCAACAAATGCAGATTCTGTACAGTGATCCCCCCCCCAAAGCTAAACTATGAAGCATCCAGAAGATCATGATCATCTAGATGTCTCACCAGTTCAGATCCAGACATCAGTACAGTTGTGGTACTCAGGACAGGGGTGCACATCTGTTACCATGTACAGGACATTTCCATGCCAACACTGGCATAAAAATGAGGCTGATGACCCCTTCAAATTAGTATCAGACTAGCTTTGAGATCACACCAGGTACCAAGCCCAACAATTTGTATATGATACAGAATCAGTATATTTGCCATATTTTGCTTGTTTTTCCATCTGATTAATAGCCTTCCTTTTGTAGCACCATCAAAAGAGTTGTTGGTGCTCCTAAAATTGTTACACAAGCTAACATGCTTTTAGCTGATTCTTCATCTCGAGTAGCAGCCCTTAGAATTTCACCAAAGGGCTCCTAATTCTATCTTTGAAGTGCCATATGCACTTTCAGCATCATTTCCTTTATTACCATATGCTGAGGATGCTAAGTGGCTGACATTTTCACTTTTGACTTGGATTAATTTTATATTGTTGTAGGAATGTGCCCCTTTTTAGGTGTCGCCTGAGCTAGCGCGCATGCGCTGCTTTGCGAGGCTTCTAGTAAGTACTTTCAACAGATGACCACACTCTCGTGCGTGTGCTTTTCTTTTTGCTCACTGCTATTGGCCTTTGCGTGCGTCTTTCTAAGAAAGACAGCACGGCTCGGGAGCGAGCAGCAGCGCGGCCGGGTGCCAGCTGCACACCTGACATTCTTTGCAGTGCGCGCGCACCGCGCTTGTTTTTTCCTACAAACACGCATGTCCGCCTGTAAAACCTCCTTTGAGAGGCCCCGGATTTTGAAGCCGTAACTGTATATTCACGGCCGCTAAAAGCCAGAAATATTTGTTCCAGCGACTTAAAGTACTGTCCCTCTGTCGCTCGCTCAGTCTCTTGGCCACTCTGCCTTTAAGCCTCTATCTCGTACCCGATCCCCCCCGCCCCGTCTCTTGTCCTCTGTCCCTCGCCGTCTCCCACTTTCTCCCGATTTCGCTCTCTTTCCGCGTCTCGCGCGCACACTGATCCCCTTTATTATTTGAGGAAATCATCGATTTTCTGAGGCAGATTTAAATTATAGGTGATGAATATGCATGGAGTTGTCCAACTGTTAGTGAGTAAACCTTTAGGGTACCTCAGTGAGTTCCGCACTCGCGGCTGAGATTTGGGTTCAGTCTGCAGGTCACGGGTCTAAATCGCGCCTAACTCCTTTTCATACTTCCGAGGTCATGTCATTGAATGTTTGAGTCGAGTGTTTGCAATATTTATCGACTGCAGGGATACAAAATCGCACAGTGGTGACCAAACCAGCACACATCCATTTGCTGGCTGATTGATTAGTCGCATTTCCTTTGTTACTATCCTTTCCCCTTTGTGCCCCAAAGCGCCTGTGACCTAGTGAAAAGTGGTTCGCAGCGCTTTACAAAACCCCCAAACAGAAAACAGTTTGTTGCCCCCAGTGCACATACGTGATCTAGTTCAGGCAACAAACCTCTAATCCGGGCACTCAATTTTTTTCAGAATTTTGTCAGCTAATAGAATTGAGGCGCGTGGAGAATTTGCCCACGACCCCACAATTTCATAAAGTACGGAGCCGGGATTATAAGGGTTTCCTGTTAGCTCGGAAGTTAGTAAAGAGTTTAACCGGAAGGACCACATCACATTCTTGGGCAACAGATGTTAACGCAAGAAAAACCTACGTTTGCATTACATCTCATTGGAAGGTTCTGTTGAATTATTTGTCACCTCCCTGTCTGATGCTTGCGTTGCTGCGCCATTTGGTTGTATGAACGCTTGATAAAGGAATTAAAATTAAACCGCAAAATGAAATTAAGCAGTTTGTCCCCACATTAGATTTGATTGTTGCGCCCTCTGCAAATATGTCAATGAAACTTGCAAGCAGACCACTAGTTATTGTTCGACTCCGGTTGTGTATCAGCACGGCACCCTCTTCATGTGGACAAGTGCTTCACGTTTCGTCTCAGATTGCAATAAAAAACAAAACTGACTGAGTGCAAACCAGCTTGAAAACACGCCTGTAAATCTTTCTTTTCAGGAATTTGCCTGTGCCGCTCCGCCCGTCACTGCCTGTTATTTTAACTACTTCGGCGTCGTCGTCAATAACCCGTGCCATCCCGTCCCCGCCCGTGGCTGCCTCTTATTTTCAGTCAACTGATGAATGCAAAGTAGCTTGATTTAAAAGCTACAGTCATGGACAGAAAGTGGCACCAGTTAAAAACAGGAAATTGTATTTCGATACACGCAGTATTTTTAGTTTATAAACACACTGTTTACTTTGTCTGCCTAAGCTCGGGTTTTTAGAATGTTGTGTCTTTTGTAAGCAAACATGCTCCAATGACGGCATTATTATTTGGAACTAACCACTTCTAAGGTCCCAAAGGCGAGACCTATTGGCTATGCCAATGCTTGTTTACATGGTCACCCCCACTTTTTGCCTGGTACCTGATGCAATTTTGCAGGCTGCTAGTCTTGGTGCAGATAAGTGAAAACACGACATGGCACACACACCCCTGTGTGCCATGTCTGCAGACATTGAATGCTGTATAGGCAAGCCACCCATAGAGCAGGCCTTACAGTTCTAAGGCAGGGTGCACTATACTACATGTGTGGGCATATCTGCATGATCAAATATGCCCCTGTGATGTCAGTCAATTCTTAGATATCACAAGTGAGTAGGGAAGCCATTTTAAGGCCAGTTGCTGGACTCTGGTAAAAAGGAGTTCCCCAGCTACATGATCGCTTCAATGAAATCTATGGTGTTTGGTATCAAACAGCTTGTATTAATAAACTCTCACGGATTACAGTGGTGGATCTTTTAATACATGCACCCAGAGGGCACCTTAGAGGTCTCTAGTGTGCTGGCTGACTGGTGTCGACCAGCCAGCCACCACAGACTGGTTTCTGACCTCCTGCAGGTGAGCAAAAGACACACAATTGATGGACGGAATGCAGAACAAATCAAAACATTCACCTCCAGTCAAGAGATCTGGGTTAAATCCATCATTCTTTTGCTCACCATGCAACCCCAGTTTAGACCTGGCCATATGCAAATCAGTCTTGACCCTGTGCCTCATGGGAAGAGTCCAGCCCGAACTGCCAAGCCAGGTCCTCCCTGGATCGGAAACAAGCATCCTAGGACCGGGTTCGGGGTTTCAGCCCTCATCAGCCAGGATAGCTTGAATCCAGTGGCACAGGGAGCCCAGGACCCATGTCTGGGCATACCCGGCGCACTTGGGGCGAGAAAGCAAAAGAACACGAAGTGGACCGACGGTGACCATACGTGCCCGAGCATCTTGAGAACAGAGTCCCCCTGTGGGTTCAACCGGACTGGCCCCCCAGTACCAGCTTGCAGCCTCTTTTCTCCAGGACCGTTTCCATTGAAAACACTGGGGCACCCGACGCCAAAAAGCACCTCTGCACCCAGACGCTCCCGTGCCTACCGAGGTGACCTGTTAGTGCTGCCTTGGTCCTTGTCCCATACTTACTGTAACTCCAGAAGATTGGTCCTGTAAGTCGCTGCTAAGTACCCGTATGAAGTATGTGTTTTTCCTCATAGGATAACATTACCGCATTAGAGACAATAGAAGTATTGTTTTATTCAAAACTGCTATTTTAAAAAGTGCTTACCCAATAACTGTTGGTATAAAAAATGATATCAAAATACATGCTGTTTTTCTAAATTGATGTGGATCTCCTTATTGGGTGTGTATCATGGTTTGACTGTGTATGCAATAAATATCTGATAGAGACTACTAGCCGCAGATTCCTTAACGTAGAATTATCCCCAGGCGTGAGACTGGACCCGGAAAACTTTCTTTGCCCCAGCATCTCTGCGCGCCGGGGGGCGGTACCACGCGACTCCGCCCTGATGTTGTCCGCGGGCGTGACGTCAGCGAGGTCACATAAGCCCCGCCCCGGCGCGCTGACATCAGTTTCCTTCTTTTTTGCGTACAACGCGGATCCGGAATCGTGTCCCTGGCCTGTTTTCAGGCCTTCTTTTACGCTTTTGCATTGTGGAACAGTGTGCGAATGCCTTCGGGCTTCAAGTCGTGTACTTGTGCGCGTCAGATGTCGGCGACGGACCGTCACCCTATTTGCATGTGGTGTCTGGGCGAGCACCATGACTCTACGGACTGCGACGCTTGCCAGCAACTGAAGCCGAAGTCCCGGCGGGAGTGCCGGATGAAGCTCCTGTTGGCCCACTTGTCCAGATCGGTGTCGTCACCGCGTCCGTCCCCCGCGGAAGGGTCCAGGAACTTCCGCCTCCGACATCGTCCTTCACCGAGGCCCCAGGGGG
Source organism: Calotriton arnoldi (assembly GCA_963921515.1). Taxonomy (NCBI): domain Eukaryota; kingdom Metazoa; phylum Chordata; class Amphibia; order Caudata; family Salamandridae; genus Calotriton; species Calotriton arnoldi. The sequence continues at coordinate 796,799 of CAWUFW010008028.1, forward strand.
CGTCGCTCTCCCGCCGGTAAGTCTTATAGCTTGTCCCCGAGGCCTGGTCCCCGTTCTACGGAGGGCGCGGGTTCTCCTCGGGACATGCGGCCTCGTTCGTCGCCACCCTATCCGCCGTTTCCTGGCGTTGGGGCGACGAGGGCCCAAATGGGGGCCTCTGATGCGGCTCTGCAGGCTTCCTTGGCCCCTCCTCCTCCTCTTCCTGAGACGTCCGCGGATCCCTTGTCACGTGCGGGGCCTTCCGCAGAGTCGCCGGTGGCTCCGGCGCTGACGGGTTCGGCTCCAGGTTTTGGGGGTGTGGTGTCGTCGGGGTGTGGCCCTACGGGGTTCCGCTCTTCGGCCCACGGCACCTCTGCCTCGCCGCAAACCCCCACGGGGGTCCTGGGTGTCGCAGGAGGTCGCCGGGACTCGCGGTTCGTCCCCGAGTCCCCCTCGGTCCTCTGGGCAGGCGGCGGCCTTGCCGGAGGCCGAGCCAACGCCGCTCATGCGCCGACGGCTGTCTGCCCTGGCGGCGCCGCAGGTGCTGGCTAGGGGCCGGGGCGTTTCCCCGGTCCCTCTCGGACCTCCATGCAGGCGGCTGCCTCGTCGGAGGTCGGGTCGGCGCCTTTTCGGCGCCGTTCTTTAGTTCTCCGACCCCGCCCCATTCTCCTGGGGCGCAAGTGCTGGTGGGGGTCGACTCGGCGTCCCCGGTGTCAGCACCGGCGCCGGTCGACGTCGCACCGGCGCCTGTGGCGCACTCCACGGCGCCGTGACGGCGTCGGGTAGTCGACTCGTCTCCAGAGGTCCCCTCCTCTCCGGAGGTTTGTCAGCTTTTTGTCTCCTCTTCCCCGGAGACGGGCCGCCGCGTCGTTGCTTTTTCTCCGGCTCTTCGCCGTCCCTGCGATCTCTGCCTTCCCCGGAGGTGCCTCAGGCCCCCCACTCGGCCGTGGGTCCTCCATTCAGGGGCTGGCCGTTTTTTACTCCAGCTGGACTCTGGGATGGCCGGCTTAGTTTACAGCCGTCGCCCACGGAGGAATTGCTCTCTCCCCCACGGCGCCCTACGGAGGCGGGTGCGGCTTTTGTCCGGGCCATTTCCACAGCTGCTGGCATTTTGCACATGGGCGACCCCGGCACCCCATTCCCTACGGACTATTTGTTAGAGGTTCTCCATCAGGGCTCTGGTGGACAGGAGCTGCTTCTTCCATTCGAAGCTTCGCTCCATACTTCTCTTCTGGGGGCCTGCGGGCGTCCTGCCACGGGTGATCCCGTGCCTCAGCCGCTCCTACATCGCCATCGCCCTGCTCTGCACGATCCAGTCTGCCTTTATTTCCACCCTTCTACACAGGGCCCTCTTCTGCAGACTGCTTTTCCTTCCCTGCCCTTGGTGTTGTTTCCTCCGTCACGGGAGGCCCGGTGCTTGGATTCGTGGGGGCGTCACATCTTCGCTTCCTCTAGTGCTGCTTTACGAGCGCTCAACACACTTTGTGTGTTGGCCAGGGCTACTTCCAGTCTGTGGGATTCCATGGAGTCCCTTCTGTCTGGTGCCTCCCCCAAAGGTGTCCGCGCTGATCTGCGGACCCATGTGTTGGATGGCCGGGAGTTGGCCGAGTTTATTCTTCGTTCGGCCGTAGATGTTTCTGATGCTCTCGGCCGCGCCATGGCAACTTCAGTAGCTCTCCGTCGCCATGCTTGGTTGAGGGATAGCGTTTTTCCAGAGAATATTAGGGAGCGTCTGGTTGACCTGCCTTTTGATGGGGTTCTTTTGTTTAACACCCATGCGGACTCCGCCATTCGGCGGCTTCTTGCGGGGCTCTGACCTCCTCCCCCTCCGTAAACTTGGCTTGTCGGTCCTCTGGTGCCTTATGGGAGGCGTTATCCCACCTTTTTTCGGGGGTCTAGTGCTTCGCTTGGCCCGGTTGTGTGTTCCGTGTGGTTTGGCGTGCCTTCGGGGTCCTTAGGTTGGCCCCTCTGTACTGTTGGCTGCTAGTACAGCCTCCTTTTGGCTTCTGTGTCTTTTTTGGCTGATCGACAAGTCGTCTGTGGTTTTACCCGCAGGTCCTTGATGTTCTTGTCCTCTGCTGCGGAATTTTTTCCTAAGAGGTGTTCCCATGTTTTCCTTGGGACGTATCATGCCCTAAGTGGGGTACTTGTAGCTATTACATAGCTCTGTCCTACGCTGGGGAGGTGTGGATGCCCTTTTTCGGGTTCCTTGCCTTTCCTGGCATCCCTGTATACCGCTGGTGCGGTCTCTTTTGCCTTTGTCTTGGTGCAGCTTACGCTGCTCCAACGTCTGTCATTCACAGTGTTCGCTACATCGCTAGGCCATCCTGGCATGCCGTCTACGGCATCGTGTTGTGGCGTTTCCGCCTTCCTGTCCGGCGTTTCGGCCTGGTCCTCTGTCTGGTGTTCCAGGGGGGGCTACGTTTCTTCTGGCTTTCATGTGCTCTGGTTGCCGTCTGGTCCGTCCTCCGTGTCTCTCCTCTTTCTCTTCTGCCTGGTCCCACTTCTTTCGTGGGCCGGTGTGTGTCTCTGGCACGGCCCCCCTTTGGGGATTGTTCTGGATTTCCCTAGCCGCTGTCCTCGGCTTGCGCCTGGCTTGTTCTGGGTGCACTGCTCCATGGTGTTGCCGGCTGCGCATGCCTGCTCGTTATGGTCCACCGCCGTGGCCCTTGGTGTGTTCCTTTGTGCCCCTGCCTCTTGTTCTGCTGGGGCTTTGCGCACCTGTGCCTTTCTTCTTCGCCTGCGCCTTTTGGCTGTGGAGCCGCTCCTGCCTTGTCCGCTGCCTTGCGGCTGAGGCCTGTTCAGCTGTCCCCTATCGCTGTGTCTGTGTTTTCGTACGGCAGGCTCTGCCTCCGGTTCTACCTCTTCTCCCTAGAGTTTGGGGTGGTTCTTTTCTTCCTTGGTGCTCTTCTGGCGCTGTCTGCCCCTGCGGGGTTTTCTGGCGGTTGTACCTTGGATGGGCTTTCCTGGCCTTCCCTTCGCCTCGTTCTTGCTTCCTTCTGCATGGTGAGGGCTGGGCCGCCCTTCTTGTCCCTGTGACACATCCCCTGCTGGGGCCCTGTGTTCTTCCAAGCTGGTGAGATCCTCTCGCAGACCCTCCTCCCCTCTGGGTATGGCTAGGATATCTATTCTACGTTAAGGAATCTGCGGCTGGTAGTCTCTATCAGATGTACAAGTTACTTACCTTCGGTAACAATGTATCTGGTAGAGACGATTCTAGCTGCAGATTCCTTCACGACCCGCCCTTCCTCCCCGTTCTGCGAGGATCTTCTGTTTGGTCTTCTGCACTCGCCTCCCTCCGGGTGGCTTGTCTTCTGTGGGGGTATGCTTCGCCTCCTCCCGGACAGGATGCTTCGTTCTGCTTAATTGTTCCACCCCTTCCTTTCTGATCTGAGGTCGGTTGGTTCATGGGTGCTTCTGCCTCCCTCCACTTTGGTTCTTTCTCCAAGTGTAGAGGCCTCCTTGACTCTTCTCCTTTTACTGGCTTAGGGTTTCTGATTCCTTTGCAGTTCTCTGCGTTGTTTTTTTTTTTTTGCTTGTACCTCAGCCCTTTCGCACCTTTCAGGGGTTACGGCCCTCCTTGATGGTGTCGTCTGGGGGTGAATTGCTGTTACTCCTCTGTTTCGGGCTTGTTGCCCCATCACTGTTGTGGATTGTGATTGCAGATTCTCTCTCTCTCTCTCTCTCTCTCCTGCTATAGCGTTTTTCACATGTGTTCTGCACATCCAGGGGGGATGTCGCCTTAGCTTGCAAGGTTGCTCCTCGGGCGGTGCTCTGCTTTTTCCCTGCTATGGCTTTCGCTGCTATGACTTTTTGGTACCTTAGTGCTTGCCACTTTTCCAATTGGTGCTGTTCCTCACCTTTCGTTTCTCTCTTCTCTTTTTCGCACACTGTTCCCATACTCTCCACAGTTTTGTTTGTGATGGCTCCGTGTTGTGACGCTGAAAAGTTCTCCGAAGAAAACTGATGTCAGCGCGCCGGGGCGGGGCTTATATGACCTCGCTGACATCACGCCCGCGGACAACGTCAGGGCGGAGTCGCGTGGTACTGCCCCTCAGCGCGCAGAGATGCTGGGGCAAAGAAAGTTTTCCGGGTCCAGTCTCACGCCTGGGGATAATTCTACGTTAAGGAATCTGCGGCTAGAATCGTCTCTACCAGATACATCGTTACCGAAGGTAAGTAACTTGTACGTCTAACACTCCTTGTTAAGCCTAAGGCTGCTCGACCACACTACCACAGAAAGAGCACCTTGGGATTGTTAAAGCAAGTAATACCTGCACTCTCTACACAATATACCTCTTTTTGGTATATTATCAAAAGAGCCAGCTTCCTACAATTGTTCCTTAAAAATGTTATAATTGTGGCCCCATAGTCAAAGTAACCATTGAATGTCAGTCATTGTCCGACACCGCAAACACTTGGTACAACTCAAGCTGCATCAACTAATGCTTCCATATGAATCCTTAAGCTATATGGTGGCATAGTGGGCACCTGTATGTTCCTTATGTTCACCTTGAAGTCCACCTGCAGCTTCTCAGGGCTATATCCAACCCATTGAGAGAGTTGTTTGGGTTTAAAGAGGGTCTGTGGACTTTTTCCACTCCCTTTTATTTGGCTTTGTCAGAACCACTTACAGGGTCTCAAAGGACAAAGGTATCATAAACACTGTAATCTGGTTTTAAGTTGAGGCCCTTGCTTAACATCCAGCCACCATTCACAGTCCGTCTCGCTCAACATTGACTTATATATTGCCATTGAGCGCTTCTACACAGTCAGTGCTTAACTTCAAGAGCTTTTAGACAAGTACTGGCACGAACCAAATGAGCTCTATGATGCAGAAGAGCTGATATTCCTGTTAAGGTTATACGCCTACTCCTGGATGCCAGAAGGCAGATATATACGGGTGCCATGTCCAGCCACTTGTAGCCCTCCAGGGGCGTCTTTCTTTTGAAAGGTTACTCTGGAGCTTATTTTCCAGGTCTTATTACAGATATCATCTTCAACTTGGATGGAGGTCATACTCAAAACATACCAGAACACTTGAACACTACATGCTGGCAGAAAGTACAGTTACTCCATGTTTGCCAACAAACTCCAGCTCCCCATTTAGCTGTAAGTTGAGTCCATCCGTAAGAGCATCACCAATTGTGAGATAACTTCCAGTAAAGTGGCAAACGACTGCCAGGAGTCTCAAACATGGGTGGCCATGAATATGCACTTGTCTAATATTTCCCAAATGAAATTTATATATTTTCATCAAGTCGCACTTCAGATCCCCTCCATTGTATATTGCAGCAGATGTTTTAAAAATCACTAAGATTTTACACTTTAGACTTGGGACTGGTTATCTGAAACTTCCCAGGCAGGTAGTCTATCATGAAGTGGCCAGCGAGGGGTCCCTTCAGTGGACATGCAGGCCACACCTGGGGGTTACGAAGGACGCTGGAAGCAGCAGCCTCTGCTCTCACCAACAGGATGACCGACCCGGAGAGCAAGGTATTTCTCTGGGAAAAAGTAACCATTTTAACTACATAGGAATCTGATCGAGACTTTGTTGTAAATTGGGCTGTTGGTTGTGTGGCCATCGCAAGTAACAAATCCACCAATGTCCTCAGTGGCAACCAAACACCCCATTGTAGCGATTGACTCTCACACGGTAGCGAAGCAGAGCAGTCCAAGCCCTAATCAAGGGAGGGGAGGTGGTGTGGGCTAGTAATCACCAATCACTGGGATGCAATAATAACGCTCAATAAATGATTGTCCAGTCAGTATTCTTTCTTTAGAAAAATAAGTACACTTCTCTTCTAGGGGATACTCATCAATAGTCATAAGCACTGAATAATCCCCGCCCACGTGCGGGACCCCGGAGCATATATAAAAATACATATATATGTGTATGTTTAGACAACCAAGTACAGAGTACTTCCAAAACATACATATATACATGTATACATATAAAAATATGCAGCCTAAAGTATTTCAAATAGGCTAATATGCCAAAATTACATGGGTTTTTTAGGAAGAGAAAATAATCTCTCATATAAACACTGCAACAGAGAACATGCACTGTAATAGTGTTCCAAACACAGCCCTTTATTTTCAGAAAAAAGGCAAGTAATAGCAGGCAATTAGCTCATAGGCTGCATAGAAGAGAAAACACACTATCAAAAAACTGGCACCCTGTCTTTAAGGATTCCAAGAACCTGGACACCGTGCCTTTAAAACCTCCAGGACCCCTCTGCTCCCATCATGCACCACAGGTGACAGGTCAGTTCTTTTTTCCGGCTCCTTATGTGAGGAACCTGGAGCTTGAGCTAGTCAGTTTTTGGCTATTTCTAGTCGGAAATTGTTTTTTTCCTTCTACATTCGACATTTTTCACTGCTAGTAACTGTTCTCAGTTATTTTCTGACTAACGTATAATTTGTTTTCTGTCAGAAATGCCCGCTTTTTTCAATAAATGTCTTTCCTGTGGGAAGAAGATGGCAAAATCGGACCCACACTCTGTGTGCATCGTGTGTTTACCTTCACACAACCCAGAAAAATGCTATTACTGTCTGCAATTCTCCAAGAGAACTCTGCGTGACAGGGAGAAAATCAAACTTCATGCCTTGCTGGAGAGAGGAAAGGGTCATTCCAAAAGTGGCCTTGGGAGCACTTCTGGTTTCAGAGAGCCCTCCTCTCAAGAACGACGCAGAAAACTGTGTCGATCTGCTTCCCCAGCTTCAAAAAAGAAGCAGATTCCTGACTGTTTGGCGTCGAGATCGACGTCGAGAAAGCAGGCAAGACATTCATCACTGTCGAGGGACAGATCGCCGGCGAGAGCATCCGTCGCCGAAAAGTAAGTTGACGTCGAGCATGCCACTTCGGGCTCAAAGTGTGCTGGTCCTGAGAGGACTGCGGCGACGGGCGAAGCACCCATCGACGTAGAGACACTCTAGATCTCCGCCTCCTTCGCAAAGGTTGGCGCCGAGAGGTTCGGTGGCGAAGACTCTGCCGCGAGCCTATAGATTGACAGCGTCGAAGACTCCATCGCCGTCAAGACGCTCGCCGTTTAAGAAGTCGGCGTCGAAGAAAGACCATAGACGGTCGACGTCGAAGACTCATTCTCGGTCCCGAGGACGGTCAGGACATCTTCACGGAGGTGAGAGTCCTCAAGCATCTCGCCGCAGGGGTGGTCAACATCGAAGGCGGCACAGTCGGTGTCGTCGGCAAGACCTCGTTTGACGCTGAGAGACAAAAACCCTGCAGTTGCTTCAAAAGAAGTGCCAGAAAGACCTAGATCGACGTCGAGGACCAGGCATTCGACGTCGAGGGAAGTTTCATCATCCCCCTTGCATTAATATCATTCAGGTTACACCGGAGGGTTCTCCGGTTCCGGGTGAGAAGACTCCTCCTGTCAATCTTTCTCCAAGGTGGTTAGAAAACATAAGACACTGGAAGGTTCCTGCTGATACCAGACACAGAAGTCCGGGCTTGGATTTCTCCAGGACATTTTCTCCGTCCAGAGTCTCTGGTGGATTGTCTCCTGCTGCATCCCTGAGGGTTTCTCCAACTAGGACCCAGAGAAGGGATAGGTCTCCATCAGCCCTTCGATCATGGGAGCGATCACGATCTCGTCAGGCTCCTACACCTAAAAGGAGGAGACGAAGGTCACCGTCTTGGTCCACCTCTTCAAGATCTTCCATAAGGGACTACTCTCCAACTCTGTCTGCAACGCCACCATCCAGAGTTTCCCCAATTGACGACATAGGGACCTATAGTGAGGCTCTATGCAGAGGAGCCACCAAACTGAACATTAGTATGTCGGCTCCCACAGTCTCTACATCTGTCATTTTTGAAACATTGCATCATAGATCCTCGGCGAGGCCTTTGTTACCCTTAGTCCCAGGTCTCTTGGAACCAGCAATGCAGACTTTTCTAACTCCTGCAACAGTGGGGTCAGTACCCTCCCTTATTTCCAAGAAATATAAAGCACCAGAGCAGGATCCACTTTTCTTGCGATCTGAATCCCCTCCGGACTCTGTCAAAGTGGCGGCGGCCAGGAAGGCACATCCTGCGGCAACCTCTTCTTCAGTTCCCCCGGAGAAGGACAGTAAAATCATGGATTCTCTGGGCAAAAGAATGTGCAGCACTTCGGCTTCAGTGATGAAGGTGGCCAGTGCTTCTGCTCTCTTGGGAAGGTATGACGGATCACTCTGGGACTCCTTGTCACGGTTCACTGAAAAGCTGCCAAAGGAAGATCAGCAAGACTTCCAGGAAATCCTGCAGGAAGGTGGCTTGGTTGCGAACCAGGTTATTAATGCAGCGGCAGACTCATCGGATCTGGCTGCACACGGCTACTCCCACGGCATCTGTTCCAGACGCTCAGCCTGGCTGCGTCTCACGGGCCTTAAACCAGACGCACAGCGGAGGATTGTGAACCTCCCTTTTAATGGCTCCTCACTGTTCGGATCTCACGCGGACGATGAGATGTCCAAGATGAAGACGGAATTGGACACGGTTAAGGCCGTTGGGTTGGAGAAGCGGAAGGAATTCCGAAGAAGGTTCCGTCCCTACGACCGGCGGGCTTTCCAGCAGAGGGTTCAAACCCCTCAGTGGTCCACCCAACATCATCAGCCCAGGTCGCACTACCATCAGAGAAGAGGAAGGGGACCTACAAGACAGCCAGCGTCTACATCGAAGCCACCAGCAAAACAATGAGCGAAGGCTTCCTCCATGCACGTTAGCCACTCCGGTGGGAGGAAGTATCATGCTTCACCTGGCAGAGTGGAAGACAATAACAAAAGCCAAGTGGGTTCTGAATATTGTGCAGAATGGCTATTTGCTCAGATTTAAATCCCCACCGCCACCAGTTCCTCCACGAGGAAAGGTCCTTCAAAAACACTGATTGTTGCAAGAGGAGGTGAAGTCTTCTGCGAAAGAATGCCATAGAAACTGTTCCGGTTCAACAACGAGGACAAGGTATATATTCTCGTTACTTTCTGGTACAGAAAAGAGGTCCCACCAGAGAATACAGACCAATACTCGACCTGAGGTTATTAAACAAATTCATCCGCAAAGAGAAATTTTGGATGTTCGCTCTGCACCAAATCTTCCCTCATCTACATCAAGGGGACTGGATGTGTGCTATAGACCTGCAGGACGCCTACTTCCATGTTCCGGTGTCCAAGAAACATCGAAAGTTTCTGCGATTTCAAGTGGCCCACCAGCATTTCCAATTCAAGGTTCTCCCGTTTGGGCTAAAATCAGCCCCCCGAACTTTTTCGAAATGCATGGCAGTGGTGGCAGCTTTTCTTCGCAAACGAAGGATTTTCGTTTACCCATATCTGGACGACTGGCTCCTGAAGCGCTCGTCACGCTCTCTGCTTCAGAGTCATCTCTCATACTGCCTCCAGCTACTGGGCAAATTGGGCCTACAGGTCAACTACAAAAAGTCTATCTTCAATCCGACCCAGAAGATCCACTACCTGGGTGCTTCCTTGGATACCGTAAAGGCAAGCGTGTGTCCTTCGGAGGAGAGGTTCTCCTCAGTCAGAGAGAAATGTCGCAATCTTCTCATTTCTCAACGTCCCACAGCCAGGCAGGTGTCATCGCTACTGGGTTCAATGGCGTCATGCATCTTCATCGTACCGAACGCCAGACTGAACATGCGTCCTCTGCAGCAATCTCTGGAGGACCAGTGGATGCAGACATCGGGCTTCTGGGAAGACCGTGTGTCCCTCCCCCAATCGGCCAAGGATTCCATCAGATGGTGGATGAAGCGATCCCACCTGCTGAAAGGAGTTCCATTTCACCAGGACCCTCCTACTCAGACAATCGTCACGGATGCTTCCCTTCAGGGCTGGGGGCTCATATGGGTCACCTCCAAGTGCAGGGTCTTTGGTCAGAAGCAGAGAAAGGATATCACATCAACCTTCTGGAGCTGAGAGCCGTACATCTAGCTCTCAAATCACTGTTCCCTTCTCTCCAGTTCAGCTCCCTGTTGGTTCAGACAGACAACACCACAACAATGTATTATTTGACCAAACAGGGAGTACCAGGTCGAGACCTCTCTCTCTGGAATCGCAGACCATTTGGAATTGGCTCTTCGCAAGAAATATAAACATTGTGGCCATTCACCTTCCAGGAACTCTAAACGTCCAAGCAGATGCCCTAAGCCGGGACTTCGTCGAAGCTCACGACTGGGTGCTCAAAAACGAGGTCACGCAGGACATCTTCCAGCAATGGGGAGTGCCAGTCCTCGATCTGTTTGCAGACGCGGCAAACGCCAAATGCCCAGTCTTCGCATCCAGGTTTCACCAACCAGGTTCACGGGGCAATGCCCTTTTGATAAAATGGCCTCAGACATTACTATACGCCTTTCCACCAACTCCGTTGATTCCTGCAGTGATCAACAAATTCTACAGGACCAACACCAGAATGATCCAGATAGCTCTGGAGTGGCCCCGTCAGTGGTGGTACCCGGACCTTCTTCAGCTATCCGAGGTTCCACACAGGAGGTTACCATGCCGCCCAGACTTGTTGTCCAAGAACGAGGGGAAGGTTTTTCATCCCAATCTCTCATCTCTAAGATTGACTGCATGGCTCCTGAAGTCCTTCAGTACGGGCATTTAGACTTGTCTTCGGAATGTATGAACATTCTCAAGGAAGCCAAGAGACCTTCCACCAGGAAATCGTACGCTTTCAAGTGGAAGCGATTTTACTTATGGTGCATGGACAATGGTCATGATCCTGTTCGGGAGAAAGAGCAGGTGATCTTGCCGTATTTGCTACATTTGGCCAAATCTGGCCTGCAGTTTTCCTCTATAAAAGTTCATCTAGCAGCTATCACTGCTTACAGAAAGTCTCCTACACAGGTTTCCTTGTTCCAAATCCCTGTAGTTAAAGATTTTCTGGAGGGGATAAAAAAGGTTTACTCACCGATTAGGTCTCCATCTCCACCTTGGGAGCTTAACCTAGTTCTGGCTAAATTGATGGGTCCTCCTTTTGAGCCTATTCACAGGGCTTCTCTGCAGCACTTGTCATGGAAAGCTTCCTTTTTAGTCGCCATCACCTCTGCCCGCAGGGTTAGCGAGATCCAGGCTTTGTGTTGTAAAGAGCCTTATACTGTTTTTCATGCAAACAGAGTGGTGTTAAGAACCCATCCGAGTTTTCTGCCTGAGGTGGTTTCGGATTTCCATGTCAATCAGGTCATCACTCTACCCACATTCTTTCCCAATCCCTCAACTCTTCCTGAGAGGTCCCTTCATTCTCTAGACCTCAAGAGGGTTCTGAAGTTCTACCTAGACAAGACAAAAGGCTTGAGAACGTCAGACCGACTGTTTATAAACTATGGTTCCATAAATACTGGTTCTGCGGCTTCCAAAAGATCTGTCTCTAGGTGGATTGTGTCTTGTATATCTTTCTGCTACCAACTGGCCAACAAGGCCCTCCCAGGCAAACCTAAGGCCCATTCTACCAGGGGAAAAGCCTCTACCACGGCTCTCCTCAGGAACGTACCTAATGCAGAAATTTGTAAAGCAGCCACGTGGCATTCAGTACACACTTTCACTCGCCATTACTGTTTAGACTCTAACACACAGGCGGATGCTCAGTTTGGGCAAGCCGCTTTAAGAAATCTGTTTGGATGATTCACCCTTAAAATGTTTATCTTTAATGTACTTATACTGCTGCTCGTCCGCAGGAAAGTGGGTATGGGCTTGCTATTCTATTCAGTGCTTATGACTATTGAGGAGTATTCCCTGGAAGAGAAGGATAAGTTACTTACCTGTAATCCTAGTTCTCTTCCAGGGGTATACTCATCAAAGTCATAAGCAACCCTCCTGCCTCCCCGGACGAGTATTGACAGTATAGTATTGTTTTCTACATCTTCTGCCATGATTCCTTTATGTTTGTACACCGTAAAAAAGAACTGACCTAACTATCACCTGTGGTGCATGATGGGAGCAGAGGGCTCCTGGAGGTCTTAAAGGCACAGTGTCCAGGTTTTTGGAATTCTTAAAGGCAGGGTGCCAGTTTTTTGATAGTGTGATGTTTTATCTTCTATGCAGCCTATGAGCTAATTGCCTGCTATTACTTGCCTTTTTTCTGAAAATAAAGGGCTGTGTTTGGAACATTATTACAGTGTATGTTCTCTGTTGCAGTGTTTATATGAGAGATTATTTTCTCTTCCTAAAAACCCATGTAATTTTGGCATATTAGCCTATTTGAAATACTTTAGGCTGCATATTTTTATATGTATACATGTATATATGTATGTTTTGGAAGTACACTGTACTTGGTTGTCTAAACATACACATATATGTATTTTTTTATATATGCTCCGTACTTGGTTGTCTAAACATACACATATATGTATTTTTTTATATATGCTCAGGGGTCCCACAAGTGGGCGGGGATTATTCAGTGCTTATGACTTTGATGAGTATACCCCTGGAAGAGAACTAGGATTACAGGTAAGTAACTTATCCTTATTACACACACACTACTAAATACTATGCAGTAATTTACAAATCTACATTGGCAGATGAAAAGTACAATAGATGACTGTGCAATAACTCGTGACCCCCTAGAGGGGTCACCCAAACATATCAAGTGAGTTTTAACAGACAGAAATGTAGAAATGACAGGCTTGTATCATCAGTTAGTGTTACTGAATATGGACTACAAGATACTAGCCAAAATACTAGCAAGCAGGCTGGCCTCATTAGTACCACAGCTAATACACGCAGACCAAAACGGGTTCGTGCCTGCTCTCTGTACGTCGCTAAATCTGAGACGTTTTTTCAGAGTGGAGCACTATTCGAAGGAGTGTTGGGCACATTCGGGGTGTCTGGTGCTCGACTTAGAGAAAGCATTTGACACACTAGAATGGAGCTTTTTATTTGCTGCTTTGCGCAAGTACGATCTGGGCGTCAACTTCCTAAGACTCGTCAAATTGCTATACACTCAACCTACGGCTAAAGTTACAACAGGCCCGTACTTATCTCAGCCGATCCCAATCGAGCGAGGCACACGACAGGCCTGCCCGCTCTCACCACTACTGTTCGCACTAGCCATTGAGCCACCAGCCGAATCGCTACGCAGGACACAGGAGGAATCGGGCTTCCCCTTGGGAGACGGCATACATGCTGTCTCTCTATATACAGACGACCTGTTAATATATCTTAGAGATGTCAGGTTGCTGTGCGAAACAATAGAAAAAGTGCTGCTCGACTTTGGCTCTCTATCAGGACTCCGTGTGAACTGGGAGAAATCGTGCTTGTACCCCTTCTCCGAGTCAACCCCAGACCCAAGATTGTCCATCAACTGCACACCGGTGCGCTGACAGCGTTCCGCTACCTCGAGATCCAAATCTACGGGGACCGAGCAGACCTACTGGAGGGTAACCTCACACGCGCTACCACAGCAGTCAGGTCACAGATGACATTTTGGCACACTCTTCCACTGGCAACCATGGGACGCATTGCGCTCCTGAAAATGGTGGCGCTCCCAAGACTTCTTTACCACTTTACAAACCTACCCTTATATGTCAAACTAGCATTTTTTTGCATGTTTGAGCGAGACATGCGGCAATTTTTTGGCATGGAACGCATAGCAGGGTAGCGCTTGCCAAGCTATATCTCCCAACTAACCGGGGTGGCCTCGCTGTGCCCAATAAGGAACACTATTACCTGGCGGCACAGCTCCAATGGGTGGCCCGATGGATTGGCGCTCGGTACCTAGTGGACACCGCTACGCAGCAGCCGGGCCTTACCCATCCCCAACTAGTAACGCTATTTCATCTCGGTAGGGCAGGTATGTCGCCTACCCAGCTGCTGACGCAAGTGGCTTACACTTGCTTCCGCCGCAGTCTAAAACTCACGCATACAGTCGCCCCATACGCACCTTCTCTGCCCATGCTTGGCACGCCCAGGCGGCATCAAGTAATCACCGGAGCAGAACTTTCCTCATGGGAGGAGGCCGGAATCCATACCTTGGGGGACTTATATCATGATGAGCAACTGATGCCGTTCGACGCACTTACTGAAGAATTCAACCTCTCACAAGGCCAATTTTTACTACACGACGCAATGATGCGTGCGCTGCGCACACTGTGGGGAGATATAACGCAAGGGCCTCCAACACACTTGACAATACTGTATTTGCATGAACTGGGCACGGGCCGACACCTCACTAGATGGTTGCCGGACTCCTTACGGTCACACGCAGCACCTTCACTGACATCCCTTCGAGCCCATTGGGACGCAGATCTACAGCGACCGAGCACAGAGCGGGAATGGGAGGTTATCTTAGAAGGTCCCACATACATCCCTTGAAACGCTAGATTCCGCCTCATCCAATATTTCATAACACACAGAGCCTATATGACACCAGCCAAGATCAATCAATACTTCAGTCGCAATGATGCCCAATGTCCCAGATATGGTCTGATAGGTGGAGATCTCCTACACATGTTATGGGCCTGCACTGCCATAATGTCCTATTGGGAAGTCGTCACTAAACATTTAACCCAGTGCACAGATCGCACGCTGGATTGGACATGGGAAATATGCATTTTGGGGCTATGCCAGAGGCCTAGAAAGTATAAAGTAACCACTCTATTCATAGACCTGGGACTTATTGTAGCCAAACGGTTACTTACTAGGCGCTGGAAATCCCCTGAACCTCCAGCTGCGAAGGCTTGGTTTCAGTCACTTCTCTGCTGTGCGCAGGCGGAAAGTGTAGCGCTTCACCGCGAAGACACTATAGGGGTACGTAAGCAGCCGCTGGCGGCAGAGTGGGATGTGATACTAACAGACTTCCGTAAATCCTGGCAGGAGTACTCGGAAATGCAGGGCGCTTCTTCAGAGCTGGATGAGGTGCAAGAGCTAGCAAACAGCGTACAGTAGAGAGGGTGTCGGGTGGATGTGGTGCTTAATATAGGAAGTGCGCAGGTCCTCGGACACTGTGTACCTCTTACATGTATCCAAGCTGAAACTGGATTATTCAAGAAGCAAGAAAAGGCGTCATATTAGAGTAACAAGCAATAAAGGTGTAGCGGGGAGGGCGGAATATAGTGGTGATATATAAAAGCTGGCATGAATCGTTGTCTCACTTAGCCGAAACAATGTGATTTTTATACCTATGTTATGTTGCATAATGTTAACGCTCTGCTTATCTAGGCATTTCAAGAATTCTGTGTGCACAAGTCATTCTGCAAAGTTTAGTTGATGTCAGATGCCATGTGATTTAATGCATCAGTGTCAAAATGTGTAAACTTGCTTATGTTGTGTGATTCAATACCTGAAATTTAAAAATCCAATAAACAAATTTAAACAAAAAAAAAAAGCTGTGATTATTATAGCAGCGACTCCCGCTGTGCCGCGATCCGGCTTCACTTTGTTTTTCACCGATAATGCAGCCTTGCGCCACGCTTTTTTTTTTTTTTTATGGGGGAAGCTGTTCAGTCCTACCCGGGCACCCACGAGCTTGCAGTCATTGGAGGGCAGCACGGGGAGCCCACCCCAGCTGCCCTCGCCTGCTCCTTGTGCTGGCAGCACAACTGTGTGCTTCCGTGGGTGCCGGCAGAGCTTCTGTGGGTGTCTACCTGCTCCAGCTGGCAGATGTTAGTTGTTGAGGTCGCCTCCCGCAGCATCCTGGGCCTGGGCCCCTCCTGGCTCAGTGGGAGAAGCACACTGTGCTTCCCCACATTCTTGCATTGGTGGGGGCCCAGGGATGGGATGCTGGCCCCCTTTGTCATAAATCCGGATGGGATATGTGGTCACTGGGCAAGACAGGAACACGGGGAGGGGGCCCCATGTATGGCCTCTCCCCTTAAGGTAAATTCAGCTTTCTTGCACCATCCCCCGGTCCACCCTGGGGGAAATCGATCAACCGGCAGCGGAGCCCCTACGCGTTCTGAGGGAGAAAAGTTAAGTTAAAGGTCGGCAAATTTTAGAATGCCATAACTCTGGCCCGGTTGTGCCATTTTGGATGATCCTGGTCTCATTTTACGTCCGGTGGCGAGCTCTATCCACCAGGGGCAGTTCCAACAACCCTCTTCTCCAAAGCAGTGCAGTCCCTGCACCAGCTCTCCTTTGTGGCTTTGTTAGTGGGCGCAGAGATGTCTAGGGCTTTCCCCATCTGGTCCTTAGGAGGATTAAGAGGGGAGGGGGCAGCCTCACTGGCCCTTGGGGAGACCCACTGGTCCTGTGATCAACTGGACAAAGTCCTGGGTCCTGAGTGGGGGTCAGGGGTTCCTCCTTCCAGTTCTCCATGGCTGTCCCAGGATCCAGCAGTGCACAAGTTAGAAAATCCACAGGCAAGAGAGAGGTCCTTCTCTTGTGCTAGGGTTTATAAAGGGGAGAGGAAGGTTCCAGAAGGCAGGCACCCCTAGCCAAGCGTAGAGTGTCATATCACCTCCCCACCCCTATCCCAACCCTCTTGCACAGCATGTTGGGACAATCCAAGATGGCGTCATCCAGGGGTCACTGGTCACATCCGCTCCTGGGGTCTCAGCTCCACCTCTCGCTGACATCACTGCCAGGGACTTGCACACTACAATATCAAAGAGGGCCACCCTCTCGGTTGTTTCCAGTTGTCTGGGCACTCTCCTTTGTTCAGTGGGCTTGGGCAGGCCCATCCTAGTAAAGTGTAACAGTTGAGTGATTAATGTAGGTCATTCCGCTCCACCCCTTTTCTCCTCAGGAGCTAGGAAAAGTACTGCGAATTGCTACTTTTGTGTGGGGTGGTCTTTTTTCCTGCTGCTGGAGAGAAATGTAATTAACTGGACACAGCAGGGTGACAAAAGTCCTAGGCTCTGATCCTGAGCTGAGCCAGGGAAATATAGGAACTCTGGATGACCCATAAGATGTACAGTTATCATTTTGGAAGTTAAAATGTGGTGTTCTCCCACAGGTCACACTCTAATTCAAGACGTCAGTGGTCTCTGTTTGCCAAGGGGAAGTGAAACTACATTCTAAGGCAGTTCCCTCCCTATGTGTATAATGGAGTGTCACTATAGTTAAAACTGTAAAGCACAATGACTTTCCCTAATAGTGTACACTTCCCTCATGAGGCCTATTCCAGGTGAATACCTAATCCCGAGTCCCCTTGCGCCAGGCTACCTGTGCGCTCTTACCGCTGTGCACAACAGTATTCTCCCACGCACAGCCTGCACACGACTTCATGTGTAACCAGCCAAATGCCCCTTACCGCGTCGCAGTGGCCTCATCTTAAAAGGCAGACACTGGCGGTAAACATGTGCAGTCCGTTTACCATGTGATTACGTTGGGTGAGACACTGATAGTGAGGCTCACCCACAATAAAATGTCCAAAAAACGGGTAATCAGAAAAGCAAAAAACCCAGGCATATACTGCAGGGCAGAAGTGCAACAGATTTCTAGCTGCAGATTCCTTACCTTTGAATATCCCCATGCATCAGACTGGATCCGGAAGATTTTCAAGCAGTACCCCTGCACGCCCTTAGGTGGCGCCATTCAGCTCTGCATCATCGGTGCCAGAATCAACATGTACGCTGCTGCCTATGTTTGGGCCACCTCGACATGCTGATGTCAGTTCTTTCCTTTCACAGCCAGTTAGCGCTGATCATGATTGAGCTACCCCTCAGTCATTTTTTGACTGGCATTTTTCGACTTTTTGTCAACCTGGTTTGTGAGATTTCATCTCCTGGTGTGATGAAGTCACCCAAGAAACCGGCTGGTTTCAAACCATGTGGGGCATGTCATAGGCAAATGTCGGTGACAAACCCCCACTTGGTGTATTTGTGGTACCTGGAGCCGGGACAGAACTCCTAGGCGTTTGAGGACTGCCGCGCCATGCACCCATAGACATTAAGGGTGCGATCCCTCAAGCTTCTCGCCGCCCGACGTCTATTTCCACATCCCCGTCCTGCCGGCCCACAGACGCTATCTGCGGTTCACAGTTGGCCACGAGCACTTATAGTTCAGTTTCCTACAGAAGGCCAGGAAAGTGACTCTACTATGGAACATAAAGTAGGAACGATGAGTATTTCAATAATGCTGTTTAGCCAAGTATGGGCAGAGTCTAACGGCATTATCTCGGATCTGCAGTGCGGGTTCCGACCAGGCGTGGGGACCACAGAATAGGCCATTAATCTGAATGTACTTATAGGGAAATATGTGCACATTAAAGGAGGTCGTTTGTTTTTAGCATTCATAGACCTATCCTCTGCTTTTGACTTTGTGTTGCATGACAAACTATGGTCAATTATAGTCTGCATGGGTATAGAGCACTCTATTGTGAACTTTCTCAGAGATCTGTAGGCATTAGTGTGGGGCAAAGTAAGATGCAGCTTAAATGGCGAATGTACCCAGCCATTTAATATAGAAAGAGGCGTTCGCCAAGGCTGTGTACTTGCTCCATTTTTGTTTAATCTTTACCTTAATAGCCTAGCAAGCACCCTTGCTAGTAAGTGCACAGATTTACCCCAAATTGGGCATTGTCCGATTTCGGCACTTTTATATGCCGACGACGCTGTGTTATTGGCGCGTACTCCCCTTGGCCTACAGCGTTTAGTCGATGAATTTGCCAAGTTTATGCAGAACCATGGTTTAAAAATAAACATCCGTAAACCTTTGTAATGAAACTTGGGAACAGAGCTATCAACTGCTGCAACATTTTTATTGAGGGCACCAAGATTTCGTTTACACCTACATTTTCATACTTAGGCATTTTATTCAATAAAGATGGGAGCTGGACTAGTGCAATCAAGTCAAGGAAGCTTCAATTTGTTAAAAGCACCATGGCCTTACTGTACTTCGCTAGGAAGCTGAATGGAAAACATCCGAGGGAAATGATGACCATTTATAAGGCCAAATGTAGACCAATTGCCACGTATGGTTCTGAGCTTTGGGGGTATGCAAATGCCGATTTGCTTCAATTAGCAGAAAATGTATTTTTTAGAAACCTCCTTGTTCTTCCGAAAAGTTGTTCAACCTTTGTTTGCCATTCTAAATTGGGGGCTCCCTATTTGACAGACGTGATCAGTATCCAGCCAGTTTTGCTCTGGCATAAGATCTGGTCTTCAACCGTTCCATCATAGAGGACTGCCTTAAATCACCGTCTGCCTTTAAAATCCCATGGCTCAGATTTGTCTGTGACTTTTTGACCGACATTGGTTACCCCGAGTTTTTTTTTGCCCGTCCTGAGTTTCTCATAAGCATCCAAAGAAAAGCTTTTAAATTGAAATGTCTATCGACACTTGAAGAACTGAGGCTATCTACAGAGATAATGAAACCCTCTGTTTTGAAGAATCAGCTGATATTGATTAGCGTCGATATGCAACCCTACCTAGCTAACGTGTACAATCCACGCCATAGAGTTGTGCTGATGAGGTTCCGGTTGGACATTTTCCACCAGCTAATTAGCTTCACCACCATTAATACATGGTCACACGAGCCTGTGAAATGCCCATGTGATAATGATTCTATGCAGAGTACCATTCATATTCTCTTTTTTTTGTAAACTTTATTCAGACTTGAGAAAACGTTTTATTAAGCCTCTGTTAAAACAACTAGGTTTTGTGCAATGTCGACCAGCTTATATTTATCTGCAATCGCTTCCGTTTTTAGGTCTCGACCTAGCGACGCAGCGCGAAGCGCTGTCGCTAGTTAGGTCTCGACCTAGCGACGCAGCGCGAAGCGCTGTCGCTAGCGAGACTTATTGTCGTCGACTTGCTTCGGAAGGGAGACAGGAGATGTGCACGCGCAGACCGGACTGGAAATGTGAACACGCACGTCCAGGCACGCGATGTGCACATCTCCTGTCCCCTTCCGTCCTCTCCAGCCGCATTGCACGCACTCCCCAGCTGTCCTTGCACCCCCTCCAGTGTCAGTCAGCCATGCGCCTGCCACCCCCCACCCACCCCCACCTTACCGTCGTTCCGCCATGCTTCACGCGATGCCCTGCAGCGTGTCCCCAGAGCTCACGTCACGCTGGTCTTTTCTGGCGATCTCCAGACAGCAAATGTGCACGCTCACGGCGCGTTCTGATGTGCACTTGCCCGGACAGCTGATGTGCACGCTCACGGCGTGTCTGTGTTCGGCGGCTTGTTGAATTATGGTTTCATTATCAAAATGTCCGCCACACATGATTTCAGGTCAGAGCTCTTCTCCATATCGTATCACTCTTCTCTCTCAGCGTCAAAATTGATAGAGAAGACGGACATAGTCGAGTTCAAGTCAGTTCCAAGATGGCCGTAAATATTGTGTGACGGCCGCTGCAGACACTGTTGTGCAGCCTCTTTGTGTCACTTAGCGACAAGGTTTCTGTTGCGCAGGTCTAGATACAATGCATGCCGGGATTTGTAGTTCAGCCAGTGTTTGGCTTAGGCTTTCCTATGGACGCTCTTGCTCCGTGTCGCTGTTGCAGGAAAAACCAAGTCACCTTACAGAGCAGCGCTGGCCTGCTCTTTTTCCTGTCCTGGGGCATGCAGTAACCGGATCCGGAGGTGTCCGATATGTTCAAAAGGTCACGGAGTTGGGGCGCAGGCGGCGGCCCTGGGCGCTCGTCCCGCAGTATCCACTCTCTGGACCACCTCAAGTGAGTGACCGTGGATTGGGGACGCGGTGCAGACGCGGGGTGGACAATATCCACGCCACAGGAAAATACCTTACATAAGTGTCCAGTAGGCCTACCTACCTTTGGCCCATTTGCCAGTCTGATCTGATCCTTTGTTGCTTTTTGTCACAGTCTGTTTTAAATATGTTACATTGAAGCCATATTTTTAACAGAATGTAAAGAAAAGAAACTTGAAATATGCCAGTCCCTCTGGCTCTGACGTAGTAATTAGTACCATTATTTATCTACAGCAGCATAACATTCGTCTGCCCCTGAGTAAAAACGTAAG
The DNA here is from genome assembly GCA_963921515.1 of Calotriton arnoldi. NCBI lineage: Eukaryota > Metazoa > Chordata > Amphibia > Caudata > Salamandridae > Calotriton > Calotriton arnoldi. The sequence goes on from CAWUFW010008028.1 coordinate 817,651, forward strand.
TGCACTAGAAACCCTGTGTGGTGCTTTGAGCTTTTCAACAGAATATAAAGAGCAGACAGACACAAAAGGCGCCGGTTATTGCACAGTAGTATGAGAGGTTCTTCGGAAGGCACATAAGCTCGTTCTACGGTGGGGCCGGATAGGATAGGTGCTTCTACAGACAACTCAATATGAAGTGTGCACTTTGGGACTTTATTATAAGCTGTCGTCGCGGAACAGTGGACACCAGCGTTTCAATGTTGTTTCCTATAGCACAGGTGCATGAGAGCGGATGTCCTACTGGCTTATGAGCGTAGCTGCTGTGGTCTTCGGGGTAGTCCGTGAAGGGCAAGGTTTATAAAGAGGTGGTGCTGATGGGCGATGTCCTACTGATTTTCGAGGTCACAGAGGAACAAGATAAGCTATAAAAGATGTTTCATAAAAATGGATCTGATGGTATAGGAAGTGGTTCTTGGTGCACCAATTTGTTAGAGGTGTGTAGGGATATTTCCCCTACGAGGTGTGTGTGTGTCTGAGTTCTAGGTATCGGGGGAAATTGAGTGGCACTTAGTTCCTCCTTAGCCTAAGGGAGTGCCACGATTAGTGTACCATGTGAGGTCGATGGACATGGTTGTGTTTAAGTTAGAGACAATTATGTAATGTTATTCTATGAAGCACGTGAGCAAGTGCGATACCAGGTAGTGTGTGTGGTAAGGGAATGAAAAAAATGGCAGCTGATGCTACTGAAGGATGGGGGGGCGGGGCAAGGGGTATAACTGAGGTCGAGTGGCCATATCGATTTACTTCAGTATGACTTTGTGTCCGGTTGCAGGCATGCGTTTACTAATCTTTTTTTATTGTATGTGTTGGTATAGTTGATTCAACTGAAGATAAAACACGGTTTCAAAAGGCACCAAATTGTTAATTAAGCACACATATACGCTGGCGGGCCCTCAACATTTTTAACAGGTGTAGCAGCGAGCCCAGGATGGCACAGTACCTAGTGCGCATGCACCTAAAACATTTTTTGTCGAGGTTGGCACCTGTGTACCTGCCTAGAGAGAGCATAATTAGTTACGCTGTGGCGAGGCTGCTCCAAATAACACTGACCTACTAGGTGCCACACCAAGCCACGGTCGCGTGAGAGGTCGAGGGGTCGGTCGCGGAGTCCTCGCTGGTCGTCGGGATCCAAGTCTTCGTCGTCCGGTAAGTCTAAACACAAGAAGTCCAAAAAGCATCATCGCTCTAGGACTTCGCCTCGCCGGTCTCGCGACTCGGCTGAGGCCCCTCCCGGCACCGTCCCCGCGGCCCCGGACATGCCTGTGGAGTCGCCCCCGCAATACCCGTCCTTCCCGGGTTCGGGGGCGGGTCCGGCCCAAATACAGGAATTCCTGTCGGCCATGGCCCGCCTCTTCGGGCCTCAAGGTCCCTCCGGTGCGCCTTCGGGCCCCGCGGGCCCTGATGGGGTTGCCCCGGCGTCGCCAACGACTCCGGTCCCGGCGTCGCTCGTGCCTCCAGCCTCGGTCCCGGCTCCGGCTTCGGCCCCGGCCTCGATCCCGGCTCCGGTGGTACCGCAACCCCCATCAACGCCGGTCGACCTGACCACGCCTCCGCCGGCGCCGATGTCTCCGGTGCCGTTCCTGACGCCGCCCGGGGCTCCGGGCGGCGTCCCCATGTACTCTCCGGCTCCGGACATGGAGCCGGACCGACGTCGCTCGACGCCGGTTCCGGCGCCGATGAGACCTTGGGTCCCAAATGTCCCTCCTCCTTATTTTGAACCGGAGGAGGACCAGGAGGACTGGGAGGGGTCTGAGGACCCTCTGGCACAACAGTGTCAGTATGATGAGGACTGGGCAGAGGAACTAGGGGATGCCAGTGGTCTAGATACTTCCCCTGACACTGGCATGCTGTCTCCTCCCGTGGCTACGGAGGAGGGAGCCAATTTTGCAACGGTGTTGCGTAGGGCAGCTGGAGCCTTACATCTCCGACTCACTACGGTGACGGTCAAGACTAATCTCTTGACTGAAGTGCTTCAGCCGGCAGCCTCCTCCTTGGAGACTGTGCTGCCGTTCAAGGATGCACTAACTGACGTTCTTTTGGGCGCCTGGTCCAAGCCCAACACAGGGGCTCCTGTGGATAGGAACGTGTCCCGACGCCATCGCCCAGCTCCGGGCGACCCCTTGTTTCTCTCTGTCCACCCCACTCCTGAGAGCTTGGTTGTCCAAGCCTCGGCTTCCCAAACCGCCTTCCCTACCGCCCCTCCGGATAGGGAATCCAAACGCCTGGATCAATTTGGGAAGAAGGGTTTTTCTTCCTCCAGTGCTGGCTTGCGGTCCATCAACACCGCTTGTCTTTTGGGCCGATATACCCACTCCTTGTGGGATTCGGTGGCGACTGTTTTGCCCCAGTGTTCTGAGGAGGTCCAGACACTGCTTACCCGCGCCATTGCGGAAGGAAGGGATGCGGCCAAATACACCATACGTTGTGGCCTTGATACCGCCGACTCGCTGGGCAGATCTATTGCAACGACGGTGGCGCTGCGTCGCCACGCCTGGCTGAGAACCACTGGTTTTTCGGGTGATGTCCAGAATACACTCATGGACATGCCCTTTGATGGAGTCGGTCTTTTTGGTTCCAAAGCAGACCATGCGTTGGAGCGTTTTAAGGACTCACGGGCTACTGCCAAGTCCCTGGGCCTTTCTGCTACACGCCCTCCGCTACCTTCTGCTTTTCGCCCCTATCGTGGCCACGGAAGGGGCGCCCAGTCACGTCAGCAGCCCAGCCACCGGCCCGCGCAGCAGGCGTCTTCGCGTGGCCGAGGACGTGGATACCGCCGTGGCGGTTCGGGCAACCAGCGTGCGGGTCAGGCCACCACCTCCAACCCGTCCGCGGCCTCCAAGCCCTCCTAGTCCCTCCTTTCAGGTGCACAGCACGCCAGTAGGGGGCAGGGTCCGCCATCACCTTCACCACTGGCGTCCCATCACCTCGGACAGGTGGGTCTTGGGCATTGTCCGAAGGGGCTACTCCCTCCCCTTCGAGACCACCCCCCCAGCCATGCCACCTCAATTCCACCGCATGTCAGGGGATCACTTGGTACTTCTGCAGAAGGAAGTCACGGCCCTCTTGGCCAAGAGGGCCATCGAGCATGTTCCGACACCAGAAGTAGGACGTGGTTGCTACTCCCACTACTTCCTGGTGCCCAAAAAGGACAAGGAGGACATGCGTCCTATCTTGGACCTCCGGAACGTCAATCGCTTCCTCCGGAAGGAGAAGTTCAAGATGCTCACCCTAGCTCAGGTCTTGACTGCCCTCGACACTGGAGACTGGTTGGTAGCGTTGGACTTGCAGGACGCTTATTTCCACATCCCCGTCCTGCCGGCCCACCGGCGTTACCTTCGGTTCACGGTAGGCCTCGAGCATTTTCAGTTCACCGTGCTCCCCTTTGGCCTTACCAGTGCCCCTCGGGTGTTCACGAAAGTGATGGCGGTGGTCGCAGCTCATCTGCGCCGGGCAGGGGTTTCAGTCTTCCCCTACCTCGACGACTGGCTGCTGAAGGCGGGCTCGTCCCAGGCAGTCGTCTCCCACCTCCAGACTACGGCCGAACTCCTGCACTCGCTGGGGTTCTCCATCAATGTGCCGAAGTCGCATCTGATTCCTTCTCCACAGCTCCTTTTCATCGGAGCAGTTCTGGACACGACGCAGTTTCGGGCCTATCCTCCCGAACGGCGAGTCCGGGATATTCAGGCTATGATTCCGATCTTTCAGCCTTTATCCTGGGTTTCGGTACGGATGACCCTGAGGCTGCTGGGCCTCATGGCCTCCTGCATCCTGCTGGTCAATCATGCCAGATGGCATATGCGGGCTCTGCAGTGGGACCTGAAGTTCCAGTGGGCTCAGCACCAGGGCAACCTGTCCGATCACGACCAGATCTCAGAGGGGACTGCCAAACAGTTGCAGTGGTGGCTCTCGAACCGGCAATGGGTCATGGGCAGATCCCTCTCCCTTCCCCAGCCAGAGCACACAGTTGTGACGGACGCGTCCCTTCTGGGTTGGGGCGGTCACATGGGAGAGGCGGAGATCAGAGTCCTCTGGTCTCCGGCGGAGTCCCGGCTCCATATCAACCTTCTGAGCTCCGGGCGATCCGACTTGCACTCAAGGCATTCCTTCCCTCTGTCAAAGGGAAGGTAGTGCAGGTGTTCACAGACAACACCACCGCCATGTGGTACTGCAACAAACAAGGCGGGGTGGGGTCTTGGACCCTTTGTCAGGAGGCTCTGCGCCTCTGGACATGGCTGGAACATCAGGGCATGTTCCTGATGGTTCAACACCTGGCAGGTTCCCTGAATGCCAGGGCGGACGAACTCAGCCGCAGGTGCATGATGGATCACGAATGGCGTCTTCACTCGGAAGTGGCGCAAGGACTCTTTCTACAGTGGGGAGAGCCTTGGTTAGATCTATTCGCCACCGAAGAGAACGCGCAATGTCATCAGTTCTGCGCGTTGGAATTTCCAAGGCGGCACTCGCTCGGCGACGCTTTTCGTCGCGAGTGGAGTTGCGGTCTGTTGTACGCCTTTCCGCCTATACCACTTCTACCCAGAGTGTTGAAGAAGATTCGGCACGACCGGGCCCAAGTCATCCTTGTGGCTCCGGACTGGGCTGAAGAGTTTGGTATCCCGAGCTACTCAGTATGAGCGTAGATCCCCCGATCCGTCTGCCTCTTCGGGAGGATCTTCTGTCGCAGCAGCAGGGGACGGTCCTCCACCCGAACCTGTCCAGTCTACACCTGCTTGCGTGGAGATTGAGCGGCGGCAGTTGATTCCTTTCGACTTGCCTCCCGAAGTTTGTGATGTGATTCTGGCAGCCAGGCGTCCCTCCACTAAGGTGGTATACGCCTGCAGGTGGAACAAATTTGTGGCATGGTGCACAGCAAAGGCTGTGAATCCCCTTTCTGCCCCTCTTTCTGAGGTCCTTCTGTTCCTTCTTTCTCTGGCCCAACAGGGTTCTGCCCTGGGTACCATCAAGGGTTATCTTTGTGCTATCTCGGCCTTCCTCAGGCTCCCTGATCAGCCCTCCCTTTTCAAGTCCCCTGTTGTTAACAGGTTCTTAAAAGGCATTACACACCTCTTCCCTCCTGTTCCGTTTGTAATGCCTCAGTGGGACTTGAACTTGGTTCTTACCTTTTTAATGTGCGCTCCCTTTGAGCCTCTACATAACTGTCCTCTTCGTCTTCTGACTCTGAAGACAGCCTTTCTGGTGGCCATCACCTCCGCTCGGCTGGTGAGTGAGCTCCAGGCTCTATCTTGCAAACCTCCCTTTCTGTCTGTTCATCCAGACAAGGTTGTTCTTCGGACGCGTCCGTCCTTCTTGCCAAAGGTGGTTACTGCCTTCCACATTGGGCAGACCATCACTTTGCCTACCTTCTTTCCGCCTCCGCATCCTTCCAGAGAGGAAGAGAGGCTCCACCGTCTGGACCCAAAACGTGCGCTCTCCTTCTATATCGACCGCACAAAACACTTCCGGGTGGATGACCAGCTCTTTGTTGGCTACGTGGGCGCCAAAAAGGTCGGGCGGTGCACAAACGAACCATCTCCCGCTGGGTTACCTTGTGCATCAAGACCTGCTATTCTTTGGCTAAGAAGGAGCCTCCTGTTGGGCTGCGTGCCCATTCCACCAGGGCAACGGCTGCTACCACGGCCTTGGGCCGCGGTGTTCCGCTGCCGGTTATCTGTCAGGCAGCTACGTGGGCCTCGCTTCACACGTTTACAAAGCATTACTGCCTTGACAGTCAGGTCCGGAGGGACGGCTTCTTTGGCCGTTCTGTCCTCCAGGACTTCCTTGTCTGATCTTTGTTCGCAGACCCACCACCGGGGTTGGTATTGCTGGGGTATCTATTCTAAGGTAAGGAATCTGTCACTAACGTGTCTCTTTCAGATGCACAAGTTGCTAACTTGTGTAACGATATATCTGTAAGAGACAGTAGTTAGTGACAGATTCCTTACCGCCCACCCATCCTCCCCGTTCTGCGAACTGATTTCTAGGGTTAAGGACATCCCTTTCAGGGCCCTAGTATTTTTCAGACACCTATGTCAGCTTCTTGCATGGCTCTGCGTTCCTGGCGCGGAAAGTCGTGTACAGAACTGACGTCAGCGCGCAGGGGCGGCGCCTAAGTACTGCCCGCGACGTCATCCCGGCGATCACGACGCCGACGACGGACGCGGAGCCGCACGACGCCGCCTACCGACGCGCAAGGGTACTGCTACGCAAAAACTTTCCGGATCCAGCCTGACGCCTGGGGATATTCTAAGGTAAGGAATCTGTCACTAACTACTGTCTCTTACAGATATATCGTTACACAAGTTAGTAACTTGTGCGTCCAACATGCTCATCCTATTCTAACCACAGAGGGTTATTGCCACAATATTTAATGCAAATATATCCATGTTGAATGCATGCTCTTACAAATTTGCACTATTTTCTGACTACTTCTATGCTTTCATTGTTAAAAATCATTATACAGAATACATATTTTCCTCCAAGATTTATTTTTGGTATAAATGTTGGTAAACTCGTAAAATTAACAGGCTTTCCTCTAGGACATCTTCAAGACCATTGGATTAATTTGCCTGAAACCATGGCAGATATGCGACCTGTAGAGACCACTGATTTCAATATACCACAGATGTCCTAATTGAAATTAGTAGAGAACAGGTGATTATGGATAGCTAATACCATCACAGTAAGACCACACTTCAATGCAGTGTGTAAACCATGAGAAATTGATTTTGGGCTAGCTTATCCCAGACTACATCACTCCGCCCATAGCCCCAGAGACTGCACTACATATGTTGCACATCTGCAGATCTGCGGCCAAACGTGCCACAGACATAGCAGAAGCAGTTCTATCACACAAGCTAGGCATGGTATTCCTGACCGGTGTGATTAAATCCCTCATCCGTTGCCCCTAATGGATATTCCCAAACTTCATCATAAAACAACTAGATTGTCCGTTGTGACAAGGCTGTTGGATTACTGTCATTCACTGACATTCCCTGCATATTCATCCTTTCCCTGTGAATAATCTGTTCTTCTGTGAATACATATGAGTTGAAATCATCACAGTAGGCAGATTACCAGCTACATTACACCTCATCTGCTACCTACCAGGGGATAATCAGATTTTCCTCGAAAAATAATAAACAATTGCAGTATACTCCATTATATACTATCGCCATCTTTCTAAGGGACTTCAACCTAAAACGAAGATAAGGACATAGTCTCATCTAGCACAGACTCTTGCGTGGCATAAAGATAATCCAGAAAGTTTCCTTTATTATTCTTACAACATGGTGGCTTCTTTAGAGGCAACCCATGTTCACAGTTATACCATATGGCTAAGGTTAAGTGTTGAAGATTACATTATTGCCCTGATGAAACGAGCTATTTTTGAGAAACACGTTGACCAAGATTTGGCCATAGATACTGTAGAACGCTGGACTTCTTTGCAGATCCCCCACTTTTTGCCCCCATTTGAACTACTGGATGCTGGTTTTTCGACTGACAGTGCATTGAAGCCTGCTAAACAGGCTCCAGTGCCAGTGGATAAACTGACATGTTGGCAAGGACATTTATCACCCTTGTAAGTCCCTAGTAAATGGCACCCCTGGTACCTAGGGCAGGGGTACTAAAGAGGGTGAACAAAGCAAACACAAGGAGATATTGGACGGAACGCTGAAACTTTTCAGACCCTCACCCCCAATCACAGATCTGGGTTGAATCCATCATCGTTCTTTAGCTCACTTCGCCACCCCAGTTCAGACCCAACCGTATGCACATCAGTCTTGACCCTGTGCCTCATGGGAACAGTCCAGACCGAACTGCCAAGCCAGGTCTTCCCTGGACTGGAAACAAGCATCCTGGGACCAGTTTCGGGGTAACGCCCCTCATCGGCCAGGCTAGCTTGAATCCAGTGGCAAAGTGAGCAAGGGACCCATGTTTGGGCATATCCTGCCAACTTAGGGCGAACAAAGCAAACACAAGGAGTTGATGGACAGAGCGCTGAAACGTTTCACACACTCATCCCAGTCACAGATCTGGGTTGAATCCATCGTCATTCTTTAGCTCACTTCGCCATCCCAGTTTCCTAAAGAGGGTCCCAAAGGGCTGCAGCATGTCTTGTGCAACCCTAAGGGACCTACATAAAAACTACGTGCAGACTGCCACTGCAGGATGCGTAAAAGGGTGCAAGCCTTCTGAAAATACAACATTGCTCACTCCCTGTGTGCAATGCCCTCACACTGCATATATTATATGTAAGTCACCCCTACAGCAGGCCTTAGGAGCCCTAAGACATGGTGCATTATGATACATGAGAGGACATATCTGCATGAGCAGATATGCCCCTGGGATGTCTAGTTCTATTACTAGATGTTGCAAGTGAACAGGGAAGCCATCTTAAGAATATGTACTGGGCACTGGTCATTACGAGTTACCCAGCTACATAATGGCTTCACTGAAAATAACGGTGTTTGGTATCAAACACCTTGCCTTAGTAAATCTGTTCTGTTGCCAGTGCTAGATTTATTATGACAGGCACCCAGAGGGCACCTTAGAGGTGCCTCCTGAAACTTACTAGTCTTCTAGTGTGCTGGCTGACTGGTATCGTCCAGCCTGCCACCACATACGAGGTTCCGACCCCCTGTAGGGTGAGAGCCCCCGCTCTCAGGAGGTCAGGAACAATGCCTGCTCTCGCAGGAGGTGTTATCACTGCCTTCAGCAGGATGGCTAGTGAATCTGCATACCAAGACCAGAGACCTCAAAGCCTCTGCTGTCTTTGATATGTAACCTCTGCTTGCCACGGACCTGGGAGATGCACCCCTTGCCCTGAGGCCCATTTGGCAGGAAATTAAATAGTCAGGAGGCGTGTTGCACTATCACGCTGGACACACCCCTAGGGTGGGCAGCCTGAAGTGGACAGCCAAGAAAGGATTTTACCATCTTGGTTGTGGTGAAATTAGGAACTCTGGGACAGGGTGATGCCCACTCCTCGCAGTAAGTGGTCATCTAGGGAGTGTAGTGACCCCAGTGGTAAGTAGCCCAGCGGCTACTACCATACACTCCCCCCTTAACGCCCCTAAATTGAATATTTAGGTGGCCCCCCCTGACACCAGGAAAACCGATCAAGTCAAGATTCGACTATTGGAAACCGAGGAAGGAAAACAGAGGACCTGCTCCAAAGATTGGCGCCAAACCCTGCCAGGCTGCTTGTACTTCACCAGTCTCCGAGGCGCCATCACCAGGTCGGCCCCAAGAAGTGATAGTCTCCTACAACGGAACCACGCCAGACAAAACACCTATGCACCCATGCCCGACAGCCCGAGTCCACGGAAACCAACGGTGCTCCAAAGACCCTCAAGAACCGAGCCCCCCATTGGGTTCTCCTGGACTGGCCCCCCAGTCCCTGCTTGCAGCCAATTCTTACAGGTACTTTTCCCACATTGACTTCAGCGATAGCGTTCGGGACTACCCTTGCGACCAGCAGCTCTGCACTTGGACACACCAGGGCAGGTAGAATGAAACTGCTGGTGGTTCTAAGGACCTTGGTCCCTATTTACCTCCAGTCCAAAAGAACAGTCCTGTAAGTCAATTGTAAGTGACCCTATGCAGTCAATGTTTCTCCCGCATAGAATAACATTACCACGTTCGAGGCTCATGCCTCAAATCTGATAGCTTTGATTTTCTACTGTTTGCCTGTAAAAATCTTCAATGTATAAAAGTACTTACCTGACCCCGAAGTTCTTTTCTAAATTGGTCTCGAGTTTCTTCTGGAGTGTCTCATTTATTGACTCTGTGTACAGCAAATGCTTAACACTACCCTCTGATAAACCTAAACTGCTTGCTCTCACTACCACAAAAGAGAGCTTTTGGGATTATTAATTTAAGCCCTGTAAACCAATAAGAGTCGTCAGGACTTTCTGCATAGTTTACCTCATTTTGGTGCACCACATAGACTGCCAGCTTCCTACAGATATGGGGGCTACATGTAATGATGCATTGACCTGATCTGGTTATGAATCGAGGAGTTCACAAAAGTAAATCATGTATGAAACCATTATCAAGGAGGCTTAATTAACTCCCCATCGTACACCCCTTCACTGTCCAGGAGAGTTCTGTGCTACATTACTAAAACTGTCTTTCTTATTTTTAAGGATAACTTTGTCTAAATGGTTTTGTTTTATCCACTAGACAAAAATATCGAAGCCGATCCTTCGGTTGATGTTTCTCAAGAACAAAACAATGAAACCCGAAAAACCAAATCTGCAAAAACCAAGTCAAGTGCAGGTTTGCTCCACTTTTGTCGTTTCTTCTTGCAGCAATGATTTAAACAAAGTCCATGTCTACACTGCTTCTCGAAAATATGCACAAAAAGTAATATTGGGTAATGTGGTAATATCTATATGCTGATGCACCTGTTTCTTGCTGTCAAGACTTAGGATTGTGTAGTTTATTCAACAGTTTAGGACCTTCGTTATATTCTTTATATGAACATCGCTCACTAGGAAATGTGAAAATGGCAGATTTGTCAAAGTGGTAGCCATTCCCCGTTTTAATGTAAATGTTTAAATAGGCATCTTGTTTGCAGAAATTTGTGGAACCTACTTTGCCCTCCAATTCACATCACTTTTAGAGGTGGGCGTAACTCGTGTAATTCTGTGTAGCGTTATCACATGGAATTACCTTAGAACTCCGCGAGATTATGCAAGAAGAGTAGTTCTGCGTTTAGCGCTATTTCTTATTGCAAAAATGGCCCTTAGCATCTAAAATGGACACAAGGATGCATTTGCGCTAAGAAAAAGCACTAAATAAAACAGAACATGAATACCGAGCACGAGCAGCTGCTCAAGTTCCCTAAATGGGCTCTTAGAGTTGGATTTTCACCCAATTTACTACCAGCAGTTCACTATTTTCTTAGCACAAAATGCACTCTTGCCTCTATAATAGACGCAAGGATGCATTTTGTGCTAAGAAACAACAGAACATAAATAACGAGCGGGCTCTCGCTAAATATGCGCACGTGGTAGGATTTTTCCCTCCAAATTACTCTTAATTACGCAAGCAGGAGTAATCACGTAATTATCTGTAATTCCACACCAAAGTGTAATGCTGACTTAATGAAATTATCCCGATTACTCCAACATAATAGAAATTCTGACCTGGCCTAATCAGTTCCTCCTATCATCCATATTTCTTAGCTAGGGCTATCCTGACCTGGATAACAGAATTGACCCTATATTGCAGAGCATGTGTTTGATGTTTTAGTAACCTTTGAATTTGTTACAGCCGTTCTGATGGTTTTATGTTTTAGGGCAAAAGAAAACACCTGCTGCTCTTAGATCTGCAAATAAGAGAAAAACCTACAAGCCAGTCGTCTCTGATTCGGAAAGGTATGTCTTATGTTGTACTGTTTTGGTGTGGTGGGGGGCTCGGAATAGAGGTGAGTCTTCAAAAGTGAAAAAGTGACATCCACAGAAGAGCTATTTGTGCTCCATTATTGTTCTGTGTGTTCTGCTGTGTGCCACAGTCTTTATTTTCTAACTTTGTCACTTTCATACTGACTTATGGGTAAAATCAGTGCTTCCCCTGAAGGCTTTGAGCTTTACTGGGAGTGTAACATATGGCGCTGAAGGGTCTATACCTTGGTGCTTGTGGTATTGAGGCTGATCACAGCACAAAGGCTTGTAGTTCAAGTTACCACTCCTTGTATGCTGCTGTAATTCGCCATACTGCTACTTCTCACGTGGTATTACAACACCTTGAAAAGCCAGAGAATGGAAAAGAACAAAAGGTTCAACTTTAAATTCGTGAAGGATCTTTGTAAAGACGCCAATACTTATTAGATTGGAAGTGGCACCGTATGCTGCGAGTTTTTCCTAACCACTTCACTACCCAATCTGAATAAGCAATCTTTTAGCAGAAATATTGCATTTTGTCCAAGAATGGCCCATTGCTTTCAAACTTTTTTTTAATGGATACTGTTGCCTTACTTGGCGCCTTGTGATTCTTCTATAATAGGCAAAGATCTGATCGTTGGGCACTCAGCTCTATAGGTGTTGCCCATTGCTTAAACGTATCTTTGATAGATGTCTTTTCTTTCCACCTGTTTGGAATTCAGTTTTCTTCCCAAGACAAATTTAAGTCTTACTTCCTTGGTTTTGCAGCGTGAATCTTTTCTAGATTCACATGGTGTGCATTATTCCACCTCTACTGGTTGTGTCTGGAATGGTCTTAGTCCTTTTTTTTTCCTGGAGCCCGTTGTTGACTATTTGGTGCTATATCTCTCCTCAGATGACATCAGATGTATGATCTAGAAGCCCCTCAGCGTGGGCACCATTTTCAGATTCTTTTTCTACCATTGGGTCTGGAAGCACAGCGAAGAGTTCCAGAGCGAAAAAGCAACAACCACATGGATCGGAGAATGCAAAAACTGGTATGGAGCCTACCATCTTTAGGTCATGTCTGAAGTGCCACTACAAGTTCCTCCAGAAGGACAGTCTCACGAAGTCTGCAACCTCTGTTTGCCGAAGGACCCACAGCTCATAGAGGTGCGACTTGTATGTGGAGTTTCAGCCAAGGACACTGAAGATCAGGGAGAAACAAAAGTGGGCGCACTCCACCATGGCACAAGCACAGAAACATGCCTTGCTTAAAGACCTCGGGCAATGAAGAAAACAGAGGAAACAGCTAGCACTGGGGGAAGGCTCATGTGCTGAGTAAACCATCAAGGTGGAGAGAATGAAATTACCAAGGAAGTTGTTGTCAAAGGACACCGGCTTCAAGAAGTGCCAGGTGTAAAAAAGTGCCCTCTTTTTGCATGGTTGCCCCCATTTTTTGCCAAACTGTTCATGTACTTTGACTGAGTGTGCCCTAGGTTCTTGGCAACCAGGGCCCATATTCTTTCTGTAAACTGCATTGAAACAAAGCCCAATTGGCACTCTTTGGCCACATGTCAGTCCCTTGTAAATGGCACCATGGGTACCAAGGGCACTGTGGCCAGGGAAGGCCTCTAAGGGCTGCAGCACTTATTGTGCCACCCTTTGAGGCCCAGTCCCTTTACACACACACACACACACACACTGCAATTGCAGGCTGCGTGTTTGGGTGCAGAACAAAGTGAAGAGTCGACATGGCACACATCCCTATGTGCTATGCCTACAACCCACTGCCCTGGCATAGGTCAGCCACCCCTCTAGCTGGGTGCACTATACCAGTGGTGAGGGCACAGGTGCATGAGCCCTGTACCCCTACAGTGTCTGAGCCAATTCTTAGACATTGTAAGTGCAGTAATGCCATTAAGAGTATATGGTACTGGGAGTTTGTCATTACGAACTCCACAGCACCATAATGGCTTTACTGAAAACTGGGAAGTTTGGTATCAAACTTCTCAGCACATTAAACCCACACTGATGCCAGTGTGGGATTTAATGATAAATGCACTCGGAGGGCATCTTAGAGATGCCCCCTGAAAAACGACCTAACTCTAGTGTCCGGAGTGGCTGCTTGCCAGCTGCCACCACCAGACATGTTTCTGGACCCCTGGGTCGAGAGCCTGCTGCTCTCAGGGGGGGGGGTCTGAAACAATGCACATCCTGGGACGAGGTGCCAAGCTTCCTCCCCCAGGATCGGTGCCACCTTTGTGAGCTACCCCAGCCATTTGCTGCTTCCAGCAACTGGTCACCACCGGTTCTGACCCCCACTTTGGGCGGGAGAATCGGCGGGAAAAACAAGTGAGGAAGGGAGGTGTGCCCACCTTTGCCAACCCCACCCCTCAGGTGGGGGAGGCGAGGTGAAGCACAACTCAGTCCCCGCCATCTTGCAGATGGGGGACCCAGCCAACCAGAGAGGCATATGCCCCCCTCCCACTGGAGGGTGGCATAATAGGGGGTGTACCCACCCCAAGGAAGAGACCCATTGGTCCCGACCTTTACCTACCTGTAACGCGCCTAAATCTAGTATTTAGGGGCAACCCCGAACCTTGCCTCCTCAGACAAGAACCGACCAGAAGAAAAGAAGGACCGAAGAAGCTGTGCTGAACTAAGAGGAGGACGCCCACTGACTTGGCCCCAGCCCTACCGGCCTATCCCCACCTCGAACCCGCTCCAGCGAAATCCAAGTGTGTCCTGCAGCCGTCAAGAACCCGAAGGACCTGCCCTGCCTTCCACAACCAAGACTTTGTCTCCCGTGAGCACCGGATTTGCTCACCCAGACTCTGGCTCCGGCCAATTCCACGAGTCTGCACCACTCTGCACCCGACACCCACGCCCCGAGTTCGAGTGGCCCAACACCACGAGGAGGTCTCCCTGGCGATCCTGACCTAAGATCTGGTGATCTCTGACCTGCCTCGAATCTCCAATCGACGCCTGCAGCCCCTTTCTGGAGGATCCCCACGACGGCCCAACTGACAGTGTCGCAGCATCCCCAGGCATCCCAACTTACCTCTCCAACCGGTGGTTACCTCCTGAAGATCTTCCTCCCCGAGTCTGCAGTGTTTGATGCAACCGGAGAGTCCCTATTGAAATTAACAGGGCACCCGACGCCAAAACAGCACCCTGCACCCAGCCGCCCCTGTGCCACTGCGGGTGTACTTTGGGTGCTAACTCAGATCCTCCTTTGCCCTGAGCCTAACACCAAGATCTTTGCTCCCACAACCTTGTGGCCTGCTTGTGTGCAGCCACCAACCGGAGGCCCCCCATTGGATATCATTGGGCCTCAGCACTCTGCACCCGGCCGCCCTAGTGCCGCTGAGAGTTGCATCCTCAACCCTAGGGGAACCCTGGTTCTAACTCCAGAATACCAACTCCCACAAAAATGTACTTACCTGCAAACCGTTAACTTCATTTCCTTCCATAGGATTGCATTGACTGGTTTTCTTTGAAAATTCTTACAAGTGTGGAGTTGGTTTGTATGAAACATTGAAAAACTGCAAATGTAATAAAAGTGAATTACTTACCTTTTGTATAGGAAATGTCTCAGTGTGATATCTAGGCATATCACACTGATTAACAAAAGTAACTTGAAAAGTAATCTAGAAAGTAACATGCACAGTAATCTGTAAAGTAACTGAAAAGTTATTTCAATCTGTTGACTTACCTGTAATTCAACCAACTGCATTTGAACCTGCATTCAACTGTAAATCACTGCATAAGATTTTGCAAAGTATTATTTCACTTACCTGCACCAGTTTTGGCTTGGTTATAGAAATAAAATAACTCAATATTTTTTATACAAACAAATTGGTCTGAGTTTAGTGTTTCAGTGTGTGACATCAATTCTTGCCTGAGTGTGTACAACAAATGCTTAAAACTACCCTCTGATAAAGCCTTACTGCTCGCCCACACTACCACAAATAGAGAGTAAGGTGCTTTCTACTTTTACCTCTGCCTACCTTTGGCGTTCCACTGGACTCTGTGCACACTATACCTCATTTTGGTATAGTATATACAGAGCCAGCTTCCTACACCAGGTAACATCCCAGGGGTGCACAGCAGCACTGAACCATGACCCTCAGACACAAATTCCTAGAAGGTTATCCTGATGCCAAGACCACTAGAGATCAAGGGCAAGCTGAAACCCAACTAACCCCACAGATCGAAGTCGAAAGACGCAGCAGTAAACCATCAGAATCCATCTCAATGCCGAAAGGAGATCAAAAGCGCAGAAGGGAGAACGAGTCTCGGGAAAAGGAGGCTTTGGTGTAGAAGGAAGGCTTTGATGCAGAAGCAAGGCTTTGATGCAGAAGGAAGGTTTTGATGCCAATCAAAATGCCCCAGATTTCAAAAACGATGTATCAATGCCAAAATGGAGGCTCTCAGGAGAAGAATTTCGATCAAATTCCTCTTAAACCTGTGACTAGGTACAAGCAAAACGTGAGCACCCGTTAACACCAGAGCGTCAAGAAAAATAGGAGGAAAAGATATTCAAATTTGAGAACGAGATTATGTTGGAGCTGGGACCATGCAGGGATTTTTCCAGGGTTGGGGAGTGATCATCTCCCACTAATGGATCTTAAACATAATTCATCTAATAGAGACATCTAGACGCAGATTCCTTACCTTTGAACTTCCAGGCGTCAGGCTGGATCCGGAAGATTTTTCTTAGCAGTACCCCTACACGCCGGTAGGTGGCGTCTGTCGACTGTGTGTGACGTTGTCTGCGTCGTGATAGTCATCGTGACGTCCGCGTTGTCAATATAACCGCCTCTCTGGCGCGCTGACGTCAGTTCTTTTCTTTCTATGCCAGCCACCGCCGATCCGTTGAAGAGAGCAACCCCCTGTCATTTTTTGACGGACTTTTGTCGACCTCTTTTGGTGTGTAAGGAGTCATGTCAAGTAAGAAGACTTCGGGGTTCAAGCCGTGTGGCGCCTGTCACTACGCCATATCAGTCATGGACCGCCACTTAGTGTGTCTCTGGTGCCTGGAGCGCGAAGCCATGGAGCCGAAGGCTTTGAGGGAGCGGTCCCTAAAGTTGCTCTCACCCCGGTACCGCAGAGGTCACCTAGTCTTTCTCGATCCCGGTCCAGGTCTTGGTCGAGAGGAAGGTCCCAGCACTGCTCAGGTGAATCGAAGTCCTCTTCGTCGAAGTACTCCAAGTCAGGTAGGAGGCACCACAAAAAACACAAGAAGTCAAAGCGTGCATTGACTTCACCCCGCCTTTCTCACGACATGGCGGAGGAACCTCGGCGTTTGAGGCCCCGCTCCGCAGAGCGGGTGTCTGGTTCGGCTCCACACTTCCCTGCCTTTCCCGGTCCGGGAGTTACCCCGCCCAGCTTAAAGACTTTTAGGACACCATGTGCGCCATATTTGGGCAGTCCGACCCTGCCGGCGCGCCTTCAGGACCCACAGGCTCAGATAATGGACTCCCCGTGTGTTCCGCGCCTATGGCTCTGGCCCCGTCGTCACAGCCTCCGATTGGACCGGGTCCGAACCGGACCTGGTCGCACTTCCACAGCGACCTTCCCCTGCGCCGCGTCCAGCTCCGAGGTCCTCTGCCTCGCCGGCACCCACCGGCGGCGCCTCCCCAATTCTCATACCCGACGACACGGAGCCGTTTGGGCTTCTCAGACCCCGAGACCGGCGGAGATGGAGCCGTACGGTGTCATGTTGTTTAACCTGCCCTATTCTGAAGTTTTAGGGATGGATGAGGAGTAGGAGGGGGAAGCAGGATCCTTTAGAAATCCAGCGCCCACAAGAGATGGATTGGTATGAGAAACTGGGTGATTCCAATGGTTTGGACATCTCCCCAGACTCTGACATGCTGTCTCCACCTACCCTGGCAACGGAGGAGGGGGCATCATTTGCTATGGTGGTGCGTAGGCCTGCGGAGGTTCTGGACCTGCAGCTCCCTATGGTGGCGGTCAATGTCTTGACAGAGGTCCTGCAGCCTGGGGTCTCCAGCTCGGAACCCTTGCTGCCTTTTAATGAGGCCTTAACGGACGTCCTTCTGGGCACCTGGTCCAAACCCAGCACAGGGGCTCCTGTGAATAGGACGATTGCCCGCCGTCATCGCCCTGCGCCGAGCGACCCACTTTTCCTCACCACCCACCCTACCCCACAAAGCTTGTTGGTCAAAGCTTCCACTTCCAGTGGCGTGTTCACTTCCGCACCCCGGACAGAGAATCAAAGAGACTGGAAAATTTTGGAAATAAATTATTTTCTTCCGCCAATCTTGCATTGCTGTCGCTGAAAAACACATGCCTTTTGGGCCCATTCTATATGGGATACGGTTGCGCAGGTGCTGCCCAGGGTCTCTGAGGAGGACCGGGCTCTACTCTCCCAGGCAATTTCCATCAGGAGAGAGTCAGCAAGGTTCAGCATCAGATGTGGCTTGGACACGACAGACTCGCTGGGCAGAGCCATTTCCACGACGGTGGCCGTCCGCCACCACACCTGGCTGAGAACGTCTGGATTTTCAGGGGATGTCCAAGCTAACCTCATGGACATGCCCTTCGATGGCTCCAGTCTTTTCGGAGACCAGGCAGATGCCGCCGTGAGCGTTTCAAGGACTCATAGGCCACCGCTAAGTCCTTGGGCCTCATCGCAGCTTCCCAGCGGCATCTATTTTCGCTCCTTTCGTGGTTACGGAAGGGGCTACCAACTGCACCAACCCTATTACGGCCAGAGGGCCCCTCCAAGCGCAGCAGCCTCTGTGGGGCCTTGGACGTGGTTGGGGGGGTGGGGGGCGGTGCCAGAAGTCGAGCCAAGCCACGATTCCCTCCTCCACCACAAAACCTTCCTAGTCTGATCCTCCTTGATCCTTTTCAGCCACTTGGTGGCCAAATACCCTACCACTCGCAGGACATCACATCGGACAGGTGGGTGTTGCAAATATTACAAAGGGGTTACTCCCTTCCCTTCGAGACTACCCCTCCATCGATGCCTCCAGTATACGATCGGCTGATGGAGGATCAACTTGCCCTGCTTCGTGAGGAGGTCAAGACTCTATTGGCCAAGGGAGCTATAGAGAGGGTTCCCCGGCCATAAGTAGGCTGTGGTTATAACAGCTATTTTCTGGTCCCAAAGAAGGACGGAGGCCTTCGTCCTATCTTAGACCTCAGAGCCCTCAACTACTTTCTCAAAAAGAAGTTCAAGATGCTCACCCTAGCTCAGGGTTCTGTCCGTCTTGAACCTAGAAGACTGGTTGGTAGCGTTGGACTTGCAGGACGCCTATTTTCATATTCCCGGTGTGCCCATTGCCGCTACCTGCGGTGGGACACGAGCACTTTCAATTTGCAGTGCTCCCTTTCGGCCTCCCCAGCGCCCCTCGGGTGTTCACAAAGATGATGGCGGTGGTCGCAGCCCATCTGCGGAGATCAGGGGTTCCAGTCTTCCCCTATCTAGCCGACTGGTTGTTGACGGCGGGCTCGTCCCAAACTGTCGTCTCCCACCTCCAGACTATGGCGTACCTCCTGCATTCGCTGGGGTTCACTGTCAGCGTGCCGAAGTCACACCTGACCCCCTCTCAGTCTCTCCCTTTCATTGGAGCGGTTCTGGACACGGTGCGGTTTCGGGTTTATCCTCCTGAACGGCGAGTCCAGGATATTCAGGCTATGATACCGATGATTCAGCTTCTATCCTGGATTTCAGTGAGAATGACTCTGAGGCAGTTGGGCCTCATGGCCTCCTACATCCTGATGGTGAACCATGCAAGGTGGCACATGAGGGCTCCTCAGTGGGACCTGAAGTTCCAATGGGCACAGCATCGGGGAAATCTCACCGACCTGGTTCAGATTTCGGAGGGCACTGCGAAAGACCTGCAGTGGTGGCTAACAGACCACGATTGGATCAAGGGCAGACCCCTCTTCCTTCCCCACCCAGACCTTACAGTTGTGAAGGATGCGTCCCTTCTGGGATGGGGTGGCCATCTGGGGGATGTGGAGATCAGGGGACTCTGGTCTCCAGCGGAAGCCAAGCTCCATATCAATCTGTTGGAGCTTCGGGTGATCCGACTGGCACTGAAAGCCTATTTACCGTCCGTAAAGGGAAGGCTGATACAGGTGTTCATGGACAGCACTACTGCCATGTGGTACTGCAACAAACAGGGCGGAGTGGGGTCGTAGGCTCTTTGCCAAGAGGCCCTGCGTCTCTGGACTTGGCTGGAACAACAGGTCATTTTCCTGGGGGTTCAACACCTGGCCGGTTCTATGAACGCCAGGGCGGACGAGCCCAGCCGAAGGTGCCTTGCGGATCACAAGTGGCGTCTCCATCTGGGGGTGGTACAAGGTCTCTTTCAGCGATGGGGAGAGCCTTTGTTAGATCTGTTCACCTCTGAAGAGAATGCACAATGTCAGCAGTTTTGAGCATTGGGGTTTCTAAGGCGGCTCTCGCTCGGCGACGCTTTTCGCCACCAGTGGAGCTCCGGCCTCCTATACGACTTTCCCCCCCATACCACTCCTGCCCAGAGTGCTCAAGAAGATCAGGAGCGACCGGTTCACAAGTTATTCTTGTGGCTCCGGACTGGGCACAGAGAGTTTGGTATCCCGAGCTTCTAGACATGAGCATCTATCCTCCGATCAGGATGCCCCTTCGGGAGGATCCTCTGTGGCAGCAGCAGGGGAGGGTCCTTCACCCGAACCTGTCCACTCTCCGCCTCCTTGCGTGGAGATTGAGTGGCGACAGTTGACAGCTTGTGACCTCCCTCCCGAAGTCTGTGAGGTTAATGTGAAAGAGACCATTAGTTATAGATTCCGTACCTTAGAATTACCCCCAGGCATCAGCCTGGATCCGGAGAATATTTTAGTAGCAGTACCCCTGCGCGTCGGTAGGTGGTGTCGGTCGACTCCGCATCCGTCATCTGCGTCGTGGTCGCCGGGATGGTGTTGCGTTGTCTACTTAGACGCCACCCCTGCGCGCTGACGTCAGGTCTTTCTTTTTCTGTGCCAGCCAGCGCAGATACGGAGAGAGCGTGCCCCTTAATCATTTTTTTACTAAACTATCAACTTTTGTCGAAGTCTTTTTTGAGTCTTCGACTCCTGGTAGCACGAGGGATGTCCCATCGTCGGACCGGCTTCAAGCCTTGTGACTCCTGTCACAAGTTGATGTCCGTCACGGATCCGCACCTCATGTGCCTCTAGTGCCTGGAGCGCGACCACGACCCAAAGTCGTGCTCCGACTGCCGGGCCATGAATCCGAAGTCTTTTCGGGAGTGGTCCCGAAAGCTCTTGGAGGCCCGGCAGTCCGCTCTGCGCTGTTCGAGGTCCCGGTCGAGAGGAATGTCGCGGGACCACGACCACTCGTCATCGAAGTCTTCGCACTCCTCGGGTAAGTCGAAGCACAAGAAGGCGAAGAAGCATCATCGCTTTTCGCCTTCTCCCCAGCCGGCGGGATCCGGAGCGTCGTCGCTCTCCAGCTCCGTCTTCGGAGCCTGCTTCTGGGACGGCTCCGCACTTCCCTCCCTTTACCGGATTGTCCCCTGCCCAGCTTCGAGCCTTTTACGAGGCTCTTCATAGCTTTTTTGGGCAGCCCGGCTCCGCAGGTGCGCCTTCGGGCCCCACGGACTCGGCTGGGGGCCCTGAGGCATCGATGTCGGCAGCTCCAGCGGGCCCCCGAGGATCCAGGCCTGGATCCGGATCGGCCCCTGTCGACCTCACAGTACTTACCCCGGCGCCGATTCCAGTGACTAAGCCCCAACGCTGGTTGTGTCCCCAACTGCCGTCTACCCCAGCCTCACCCCTGACTTGGATCCGGTGCCGGACGACGCCGCCCGACTTCGGTACCGACGCCGGAGGGTACTTTTGTATCGCTGTTCATCCCTGGTGTTCCCTATCGCCCTGAGTAGCAGCCAGAGGAGGGTTAGGACTGGGAGAGGTCTGGAGACCCTTTAGCTGACCAGCTTGAGGAGCCGGACTGGCGAGAGGAACTAGGTGATGCCAGTGGTTTGGATACCTCCCCAGACTTTGGCATGCTCTCTCCCTCCCCCCCCCCTACCATGGCTACGGAAGAGGGAGCTTCTTACACAGCGGCGTTGCGTAGGGCGGCTGAGGCCTTGAGCTTCCTACGGTGGCAGTCAGGACTAACCTCCTATAAGAGGTACTTCAACCGGCAGTGGCCTCTTCGGAGCCCCTGCTGCCTTTTAATGAAGCCCTCAGACATCCTTCTGGGCACTTGGTCGAAGCCCAGCACAGGGGCTCCTGTGGACAGGATGATTGCCCGATGTCACCGCCTGGCCCCAGGAGACCCACTTTTCCTCTCCCAACACCCTACCCCCGAGAGCTTGGGGTTCCAAGCCTCGTCTTCTAAGGGCGCATTCCCTACTGCTCTCCCAGATAGGGAATCCAAGAAGCTGAACCACCTTGGGAAGAAGATGTTTTCTTCCGCCAGCTTAGCGATGCGGTCGGTGAACACCGCATGCCTCTTGGGCTGTTATTCCCATACGGTATGGGATATGGTTGTGCTGTCAGTGCCCGGAGGAGGCCCGGACAGTTTTCACCTGTGCAGTGGCGGATGAGAGAGAGACGCAGCTAAGTTTGCCATTTGGTGTGGGCTGGATATCGCCGACTCTCTAGGCAGAGCGGTTTCCACGTCGGTAGCCTTGAGGCTCTACGCCTGGCTGAGGACGTCTGGTTTCTCTGGGGATGTCCAATCCAACCTTTTGGACATCCCCTGTGATGGCCATCACCTGTTCGGCGACAAGGCGGACTCAGCGCTCGAGCGCTTCAAGGATTCTAGGGCTACGGCCAGATCCTTGGGCCTCGCGGCAACCTCTCGCCCCATGCAGTCCGCCTTTCGCCCCTTTCGTAGCTACGGAAGGGATGCCCCACACGTTTCCCCCCAGTCTGGCTTACAGGGCTGCGCAAGCTACCCAGCCTCTGCATAGCCGCGGACGTGGGACCCAGCGACCCGGGTCTGGGGCCAGCTGGTGGGCCAGTCCACCTATAACCCCCCTGCAGCAGCCTCCAAACCCTCCTAGTCCGACCTTCCAGGGCCACCAGTTGCCAGTGGGCGGCGGGATCCGCCATCACCTCCGTCAATGGCAAAACATCACGTCGGACGGGGGGGTTTTGCAGATAGTCCGAAGGGGCTACTCCCTCCCCTTCGAGACTACCCCTCCCTCCATGCCACCATCCTTCCATCACATGTCGGAGGATCACTTGGCCCTTCTCTGTAAGGAAGTTGCAGCTCTCTTGGCCAAGGGAGCTATCGAAAGGGTCCCTGTTCCAGAAGTTGGTTGTGGTTGCTAATCCCACTACTTTCTGTTACCCAAGAAGGACAAAGGCCTGCGTCCTATCATAGACCTCACGCCCCTCAACCGCTTCCTCCCGAAGGAAAAGTTCAAGATGCTCATGTTGGCTCAGGTCCTGTCTGCCCTCGACCCCGGAGACTGGATGGTAGCGTTGGACTTGCAGGATGCCTACTTCCATATCCCCGTCCTGCCTGCCCACAGGCATTACCTACAGTTCACGGTAGACCACAAGCATTTTCAGTTTACCATGCTCCCCTTTGGACTTACCAGCACCCCTCGGGTGTTCATGAAAGTGATGGCGGTGGTCGCAGCTCTTCTGCGTAGATCAGGGGTTCCAGTCTTCCCCTATCTCGACGACTGGTTGTTGAAGGCGGGCTCGTCCCAAGCAGTCGTCTGCCACCTCCAGACTCCGGTGGACCTCCTGCACTCGCTGGGGTTCACTATCAACGTGTAAAAAGTCACACCTGACTCCCTCTCAGAAGCTCCCTTTCATCGGAGCAGTTCTGGATACAGCGTAGTTTTGGGCTTATCCTCCCGAGCAGCGAGTCTGGGATATTCGGGCTATGATACTGATGTTTCAGCCTCTATCCCGGATTTCGGTGAGAATGACCCTGAGGCTGCTGGGCCTCATGGCCTCCTGCATCCTGCTGGTGGATCATACCAGGTGGCATATGCGGGCTCTGCAGTGGGACCTGAAGTTCCAGTGTGCGCAGCATCAGAGGAATCTTTCCGATGTCGTCCAGATCTCGGAGGGGACTGCACGTCAATTGCAGTGGTGGCTCACGGACCATGATTGGGTCAGTGGCAGGTCCCTATCCCTTACGCAACCAGAGTTCACAGTAGTCACTCCTGGGATGGGGCAGGGCGGCCACCTGGAAAAAAAATGTAAAATGTAAATCGAGTATTTGTAAAGCGCGAACAGCTACCCGAAGGCATCCCGGCGCTGGGGGCCGTCGGGAAGATTAAGCAAGCTATTGCCCAGAGTCACATGGTGCTGGGCTGACCTGCCGCCGGTGCCGGGGATCGAACCGTGAGCCCCAGATTCCAGTGTCAGTCGCCCTGGCCGTGCCGCCACACGGCCGCGGCGGAGATCAGGGGTCTCTGGTGCAGTCCGGTCTCCATATCAACCTTTTGGAGCTCCAGGCGATCCGTCTTGCACTGAAGGCATTCCTTTCTTCTGTCAAAGGAAGAGTAGTGCAGGTGTTCACAGACAACACCACCGCCATGTGGTACTCGCAACAAACAGGGTGGGGTGGGGTCGTGAACCCTATGTCAAAAGGCTCTTCGCCTTTGGACATGGCTGGAACATCAGGGCATATCCCTGGTGGTTCAACACCTGGCAGGTTCCCTGAACGCCAGGGCGGACGAACTCAGCCACCGGTGCATGATGGATCACAGTGGTGCAAGGTCTCTTTCAGTAGTGGGGAGAGCCTTGGTTAGATCTGTTCGCCACCGACGAGAACGCGCAATGTCAGTAGTTCTGCACGTTGGAGTTTCCAAGGCGGCACTTGCTCAGCGACGTACAGGCCTCCTGTACGCCTTTCCGCCTGTACCACTTCTGCCCAGTGTACTGAAGAAGATCAAGCGCGACCAGGCCCAAGTCATTCTTGTGGCTCCTGACTGGGCCCGAAGAGTCTGGTACCCCGAGCTCTTGAGCATGGCCATCGATCCTCCGATCAGACTGCCTCTTCAGTAGGTTCTTCTGTTGAAGCAGCAGGGGACGGTTCTCCACCTGAACCTGTCCAGTCTCCACCTCCTTGCTTGGAAATTGAGCGACAACAGTTGACAGCTTTCGACCTTCCTCCCGAAGTCTGTAATGTCATCTGGGCAGCCAGGCGTCCCGCCACTAAAACGGTATAGGCCTGTAGATGGAACAGATTTGTGGCATGGTGCACAGCAAAAGCTGTGGATCCCCTTTCTGCCCCTCTTTCAGAGGTTCTCCTCTTAATTCCATCTTTGGCTCAGCAGGGCTTTGCTCTTGGCACTCTGAAAGGCTACCTTTCGGCCATCTCAGCCTTTTTGCGCCTTCCTGATCAGCCTTCTCTTTTCAAGTCTCCGATTGTAAATAGATTTCTAAAGGGCATTACTCATCTTTCCTCCTTGTCCTTTCGTAATGACCCAGTGGGACTTCAATCTTGTTCTTACTTAGCTTGTGTGCTCCCTTTGAGCCACTACATAATTGTCCTCTTCGTCTTCTTACCTTGAAGACCGTTTTCCTGCTTGCCATCACATCTGCTCGCAGGGTGAGTGAGCTTCAGGCTCTTTCCTCTAAGCCTCCTTTTCTTGCAGTTCATCCGGACAAAGTGGTCCTTCGCACCGCCGCCGGTCATGCGTAGTCGACCGACCCCACCTACTGGCGCGCAGGGGTACTGCTAAGAAAAATCTTCCGGATCCAGCCTGACGCCTGGAAGTTCAAAGGTAAGGAATCTGCAGTTAGAACATGTCTCTACCAGATAAGGCGTTACCAAAGGTAAGTAACTTTTCCAACATGAATATAGAATCGTTCTAAAAACTCCCAATGATCAGTCCAGAGGCAAAGACGTACAAGAAGCAGGAAATCATCCATCTTCAACAAAAAGTCAGACTTACTGCAGAAAGAGGCTATAGAAAAGGTACTAACAGCAGAGAAGAATCACAGGGTTTATTCAGTTTGCTTCCTAGTACTAAAACTGGACAAGCAACCCAGACCCATCCTAAACCTGACCTACAGGTGCTGAACAAATTTATCAAGATGCAAAAATCCAAGATAACATCGGACAAATGGGTGCTTCAGAAAGTCCAGCAGTGATACGCCCTACCTTTCCTACAGACCCTGCTACTTTTGCCACCTTCCCCCGATCGGTTGATGGAGCACCTCCTATTGATCTTGAGACAGAAAGTGCTAGCTCTTCTGGCCAAAGAGCCTTTGAGAGGGTGCTGGCATCAGAAGAAGGTTGTGGTTACTATTCCTGCTACTTTCTGGTCCAAATTCATATTTGTAGTCCACTGTCGCCCAGGATGGTATCCGGGCACTGAGCAGGTAGGCCCCAGTAGGACTATTCGATAGGCCAGGTCTTCAGTTTCTTGTGGAGTTAAAGAAGTGAGGAGGAGTCTTGTGTGTAGCGGCAGGTCGTCCCACGTTTTAGGAGTGATGTAGGAGAGGGCTCGATAGTGGCTGAAATTAATGTAAGCATTCCATCCATAACTTTTTTGTATACTTCAGTGTAACACCCTAAGTGGGACGGACCTGCCCAAACATGGGTTCCGTGCACAATGTGCCACTGGAACCAAACTGTACCTGCCAGTTGAACCCTAATGAGGGTGAAACTGGTCTTGGGTTGCTTGTGTACTGGTTCAGGGAGGACCTGGCCTGGTAATGTGTGGGCTGGACTGTTCATATGGGAACAGGGGCAAGACTCATTTGCATATGGCTGGATTCACATTGAGGTGCCATGGATTGAAAAATAAGGATGGACTGTGTTGTGGCGCGATTAATTACTAGTGGATGAGATTAATTCAAGCATTCCATCCATCGCTTTTTTGGTATACTTCAGTCAGGCAGTCTGAGGGTGGGACCCTCTGCTTTGTTCCAGTTTGAAATAAAGCTGGGTATTGTTTGAATACATACAAGAGCCAACATTGTGATCATGCAGTAGGAGTCCTGTTGAAGGTATGTAGAAATTGAACATACTTGGAGAAAGTGAGGACTCTGGTCCCCCCCTTTTGCACATGTCATGAACCAGTCAAGGATGTTTTTATGATTTACTGAATCAAATGCATCCGAAGGTGTAGGAGTATCCATGCTCACGCTTCTCCTTTATCCCTTCCTGTGAGCACCTTGTAAGGAAGTGGGTTTCTGTTGCAGTAACCCACCCACTTTTTGCCAGACGACTGATGCACTTTGACTTGATGTGCCCTGGGTCCCTGCCAATCAGGTTCCCAGGGCCTGTGTTCTTTCCCCAAAACTGTACCCAATTGGCATCTCTGGCCACAGGTCAGCCCCTGGTAAATGGTACCACAGGTACCCAGGGCACTGTGACCAGGGAAGACCTCTAAGGGCTGCAGCACTTGATGTGCCACCCTTGGAGGCCCTGCACCTTTACACACACACACACACACACACTGCCTTTGCAGGCTGCGTGTTTTGGTGCAGAACAAAGTGAAGAGTTGACATGGCACACACCTCTGTGTATGTGTGACGACCTTCACACCTAAGTATTTGGAGTACTGTTAGTCTGAAATATTCGAAATTAAACACAAACATTTCTTACGTGGTGCGTGCTACTGCGAAATAGGGTATGGCCTAAGACCCATGTATATGACTGACAATGAAAGGACACAGAAAAATCCGATCCTGCGCAGTGCACAGCTAGTGTCCCTGTGGCTTCAATGAGTTATCAACATTTAGAAACAAATAATTACAAGAATAATCGCAACAGTTCATGTGCGAGGTTCCAAGAATAATGTTTTATATTGAAACATAAGTGCTCATAAATATTGTACACAAACAGTTATTTATGATGAACGGAATCAGAATTTAAATATTTATCACATTGTTTACATCAAACGACCGAGTGGCTTGATACATCTCATAACCAAACGTTCAAAGGTGACCCAATTCATTTCGGGTTGAAAACCCTTCTTCAGGGGTACAAATTAGTCTCTAGGAAGTTATAGCAGTACACATCATATATTACGATTGGCATCCTCCATTAGGAACTACAGAAAAAACAAGAACAACCATATCAATGCTGTATATTCAGAACCGAGTCAAATGTTCAAACATAGCAGGGTAGAGAGAGTTTGCACTCGAAAAGACCGTTTCCAAATAGAGAAGGATAGGGGTAAGTGAAAAAATAAGTGCTATAAAACGTGCTCTCAGAGAATATTATTCATAAATCACCTATGTGTCACCATGAAACAAACGCCCAATGCTGATCTAATGCGTGACTGTGTAACATGCCGGTGGCAACACTCACCAGTGGTGCAATATATCTAGTAACTAAAACACATAAGTACCTCAAATACGAACACAACACACGGTATCTGCAATTTAAAAAAATATACTTCGTGAGTCTACATTCCATGCGTAAACCTAGGCAGTACAACCAGATTGGAATCACTATAAAGTTAACGGTCTTACCGCCATCAGAGTCAAGATGGAATACAAGGTCTGAGAAAAACAGAGAGTGAAAGTTACCAAAAAGATATAAGCCCATGTGTGTATACACCCCGTAACAAGTGTAAAACAGCGTATCCTTACCAGGAGGCCAAACTGCAATAAACCGAGTCTGCCAAAAACAAAATCTATATGAGCTCTCTGTAGAACAGAAAAAGAAAAAGAGAATTGCTAAAACCAGCACGCACACCCATCACCTTTGAACACAAGGGAATGAGAAAATGTTGGAACTGTGGCCAATGCGGCAATGTATTTCTAGGTAACTCATTTGCACATCCAAAGACAGGTAAAAAGATTGCACTTAAACACACATCGGACTGTAATACAGAGGGAGTGATTTATGCAATTCAATGTCCTTGCGGACTGATTTACGTAGGGAGGACCTCACGAGAATCATTGAACATAAAAGTATGATTCGCAATCGTAATTGTAATTCATGTTTGGCCGCACACTGGGTAAACACACCGCATACAATCCCTCAGATCAGATTCACTATCTTGGAAAAAATAGACACTACTCCTGGAACAGATTTTAATAATCTGTTGGCACGCAGGGAAACATTTTGGATAAAAAATCTAGGGACCATTATTCCGGGTGGTCTTAATGATCATTATGAATTACTGTGTTTCTTATCATCCTTATATGTATCTCTTATGTAAAGATTTTGCACTTACGAACTGATTGGTTGTCC
Organism: Calotriton arnoldi; assembly: GCA_963921515.1. Taxonomy (NCBI): domain Eukaryota; kingdom Metazoa; phylum Chordata; class Amphibia; order Caudata; family Salamandridae; genus Calotriton; species Calotriton arnoldi. Next base: position 846,211 of record CAWUFW010008028.1, read on the forward strand.
AACTTTTATTATTCCTGATTCTGATTATTTAGACTCTTTTTTTATATTTTGCTTCTGTTCACTTCTTGTTTTCTCTTCCTGTTTTGCTATTTTTGGCAAACTATTTCGTCTGATAAGGTGGTATTTCACATTAGTTTATCGTTTATTTTTATTTTTTGTTTTTTTTCGCATTTGATCTCGCATAGCACATAAGTGTTTCGTGTTTACATGGTTGTTTGGTTGAGCATTGATTGAGTATTCACCTAGACTTTGTTCGTTGGATTAAGTAGGCTGTTGTATAAAGTTGTATTGGTCTTGAAAAACCGCGATACCATTTCACATAAATTTCAGCTTCAAACGTGTTGCACGTCTTTTAGCGGTCACGTGTCTTCACAGCGGAATACGTTTTTCGAGCTAAAGTGGTGAGTGTGTTACGGGCGGAGTAATTCGTTTTACTATTTTCTTTTTCTGTTCTACAGACAGCTCATATAGATTTTGTTTTTGGCAGACTCGGTTTATTGCAGTTTGGCCTCCTGGTAAGGATACGCTGTTTTACACTTGTTACGGGGTGTATACACACATGGGCTTATATCTTTTTGGTAACTTTCACTCTCTGTTTTTCTCAGACCTTGTATTCCATCTTGACTCTGATGGCGGTAAGACCGTTAACTTTATAGTGATTCCAATCTGGTTGTACTGCCTAGGTTTACGCATGGAATGTAGACTCACGAAGTATATTTTTTTAAATTGCAGATACCGTGTGTTGTGTTCGTATTTGAGGTACTTATGTGTTTTAGTTACTAGATATATTGCACCACTGGTGAGTGTTGCCACCGGCATGTTACACAGTCACGCATTAGATCAGCATTGGGCGTTTGTTTCATGGTGACACATAGGTGATTTATGAATAATATTCTCTGAGAGCACGTTTTATAGCACTTATTTTTCACTTACCCCTATTCTTCTCTTGTTGGAAACGGTCTTTTCGAGTGCAAACTCTCTCTACCCTGCTATGTTTGAACATTTGACTCGGTTCTGAATATACAGCATTGATATTGTTGTTCTTGTTTTTTCTGTAGTTCCTAATGGAGGATGCCAATCGTAATATATGATGTGTACTGCTATAACTTCCTAGAGACTAATTTGTACCCCTGAAGAAGGGTTTTCAACCCGAAATGAATTGGGTCACCTTTGAACGTTTGGTTATGAGATGTATCAAGCCACTCGGTCGTTTGATGTAAACAATGTGATAAATATTTAAATTCTGATTCCGTTCATCATAAATAACTGTTTGTGTACAATATTTATGAGCACTTATGTTTCAATATAAAACATTATTCTTGGAACCTCGCACATGAACTGTTGCGATTATTCTTGTAATTATTTGTTTCTAAATGTTGATAACTCATTGAAGCCACAGGGACACTAGCTGTGCACTGCGCAGGATCGGATTTTTCCGTGTCCTTTCATTGTCACACACCTCTGTGTGCCATGCCTACAACCCACTGCCCTGCATAGGTCAGTCACCCCTCTAGCTGGGTGCACTATACCAGTGGTGAGGGTACAGGTGCATGCGCCCTGTACCCCTACAGTGTCTAAGTCCATTCTTAGACATTGTAAGTGCAGTGCTGCCATTAAGAGTATATGGTGCTGGGAGTTTGTCATTACGAACTACACAGCACCATAATGGCTGCACTGAAAACTGGGAAGTTTGGTATCAAACTTCTCAGCACATTAAACCCACACTGATGCCAGTGTGGGATTTAATGAAAAATGCACACAGAGGGCATCTTAGAAGATGCCCCCTGAAGCCTAACCCACCTCTAGTGTCCAGGCTGAGTGGCTGTTTCAGCTGCCACCACCAGACATGTTTCTGGACCCCTGGGTCGAGAGCCTGCTGCTCTCGGGGGCCTGAAACAATGCACATCCTGGGACGAGGTGCCAAGCCTCCTCCCCCAGGATGGGCAGGGTTCACGAAGGGGAAGCTTCAAAGGCATGCCGCCTTTGTGAGCCTCCCCAGAACATTTGCTGCTTTCAGCAACTGGTCCCCACTGGTTCTACCCCCCACTTTGGGCGGGAGAACCGGCGGGAAAAACAAGTGAGGGAAAGAGGTGTGCCCACCTCTGCCAACTCCACCCCTCAGGTGGGGGAGGCGAGGTGAAGCACAACTGAGTCCCCACCACCTTGAGGATGGGGGACCCAACCAACCAGGGACAGGCTCCTGCCCCTTCCCCTACTGGAGCTTGGCACAATAGGGGGTGTACCCACCCCAGGGAAGGGACCCATTGGTTCCTGACCTCTACCTACCTGTAACGCCCCTAAATCTAGTATTTAGGGGGCACCCTGAACCTTGCTTCCTCAGATCCAGCCTGACAACAAGAAGAAAAGAAGGACGAAGAGCCGTGCAGAGCTAACAAGAGGACAACGCCCACTGACTTGGCCCCAGCCCTACAGGCCTGTCTCCCCTCGAACCTGCTCCTGCGAAATCCCGGTGTGTCCTGCAGCCAGCAACCTCAAAAACCCCGGAGAACCTGCCTGACTTCACTTCCAAGACTGCTTCTCCCGTGAACACCGGACTTGTTCAAACTGCAGCTTCTGGCTCCGGCCCGATACCGCGAATCCAGCCCACTCTGCACCCGCCGAACCCGGCCAGAGCGGAAAAACACCACGAGGAGGTCAACTCGGCGATACTGACCCGAGATGCGGCGACTCCTGACCTAACTCAAGCCTCTAGACGACGCCTGCAGCCTCAATCCAGAGGATCCCCTCTACTGCGACCAGAGCGGGTAAGACTTTCCGATGTCCTGAGGCACCCCTGCACCCGACGCCGCACAGCCTTGTGTGCCCAAACCAACGGTGCCTAACCAACCCAAGACATCCCAACTTACCCCTCGAAGTGGTGGTCGCACCCAGAAGATCCTCGTCCCGAGTCTGCAGTGTTTCTTCTAACCGGAGGTTCTCCATTGAAAACAACAGGGCACCCGACCTCAAAACAGCACCCAGCCGCCCTAGTCCCGCTGAGGGTGAACCTTTGGTGCTAATTTGGTTCCCTATTTGCCCTGACCTAAACCCTAGGAGCTTTGCTCCCACAACCCAGTGGCCAGCTTGCCAGCAGCCACCAACCGGAGGCCCCCTATCCTCCATAGGATAACATTGGGCCTCAACACTCTGCACCCGGCCGCCCTAGTGCCGCTGAGGGTGAAACAAAAGTGCATCACTGACCTTGGGGGACCCCGTACTCTAACCCCAGAACCGTAACTCCCACAGTCGATTACTTACCTGTTAGCCGATAACCTGTTTTTCCTCCATAGGATAACATTGACAATTTTCTTTCAAAAAGTTTCCAAGTGTGGAGTTTTGAAATCTAAAAATATTCTTTAAAAATCGCACAAATAACCAAAACGTATTTACGTACCTGTTTACAGGAAATGTCCCAGTGCTGAATCCAGGTATCCAGCACGGAGTAAGAAAAGTAACGTACAAAGTAACTTCCCTGTAATTTACTGAAAAAGCCTATCTGAAAGAGACACGTTAGTGACAGATTCCTTACCTTAGAATATCCCCAGGCGTCAGGCTGGATCCGGAAAGTTTTTGCGTAGCAGTACCCTTGCGCGTCAGTAGGCGGCGTCGTGCGGCTCCGCGTCAGTCGTCGGCGTCGTGATCGCCGGGATGACGTCGCGGGCAGTACTTAGGCGCCGCCCCTGCGCGCTGACGTCAGTTCTTCTTTTTCCGCGCCAGCAAGCGCAGATCCGGGAACAGCAGTGCCCTGGTCATTTTTTGACCATACTTTTTGGTGAATTTTTCACTGTTTTTCTCAATCGACTTCAAGGTGTCGTAGGGATGCCCGGGTTTAAACGTTGCGGCGCCTGTGCTCGGATGATGTCCGTCACAGACCCGCATTGGGAGTGTCTCTTCTGCCTCGGCCGAGGCCACGACACGGAGTCTTGTACCGACTGCCAGGCCCTCAACCCGAAAGCTTTGCGAGAGCGGTCTCGAAAGCTCCTCGAGGCCCGGCATTCGGCTCCGCGGAAGCCCCGGTCGCGTGAGAGGTCCAGGGGTCGATCGCGGAGTCCACACCGGTCGTCGGCATCGAAGTCTTCTTCGTCCGGTAAGTCGAAACACAAAAAGTCCAAAAGCATCATCGCTCTAGGACTTCGCCTCGCCGGTCTCGCGACTCGGCTGAGGCCCCTCCCGGCACCGTCCCCGCCCCGCGGCCCCGGACATGCCTGTGGAGTCGCCCCCGCAATACCCGCCCTTCCCGGATTCGGGGGCGGATCCGGCCAAAGTGCAGGAATTCCTGTCGGCCATGGCCCGCCTCTTCGGGCCTCCAGGTCCCTCCGGTGCGCCTTCGGGCCCCGCGGGCCCTGATGGGGTTGCTCCGGCGTCGCCCGTGCCTCCAGCCTCGATTCCGGCTTCGGCCCCGGCCTCGATCCCGGCTCCGCAACCCCCATCGACGCCGGTCGACCTAACGCGACGGTGGCGCTACGACGCCACGCCTGGCTGAGAACCACTGGTTTTTCAGGGGATGTCCAGAATACTCTCATGGACATGCCCTTTGATGGAGTCGGTCTTTTTGGGTCCAAAGCAGACCATGCGTTGGAGCGCTTTAAGGACTCACGGGGTACTGCAAAGTCCCTGGGCCTTTCTGCTACACGCCCTCCGCTGACTTCTGCTTTTCGCCCCTATCGTGGCCACGGTAGGGGCGCCCCTTCACGTCAGCAGCCCAGCCACCGGCCCGCGCAGCAGGCGTCTTCGCGTGGCCGAGGACGTGGATTCCGCCGTGGCGGATCGGGCAACCAGCGTGCGGGTCAGGCCACCACCTCCAACCCGTCCGCGGCCTCCAAACCCTCCTAGTCCCTCCTTTCAGGTGCACAGCACGCCAGTAGGGGGCAGGGTCCGCCATCACCTTCCCCACTGGCGTACCATCACCTCGGACAGGTGGGTCTTGGACGTTGTCCGAAGGGGCTACTCCCTCCCCTTCGAGTCCACCCCCCAGCCATGCCACCTCAATTCCACCGCATGTCAGGGGATCACTTGGTACTTCTGCAGAAGGAAGTCACGGCCCTCTTGGCCAAGAGGGCCATCGAGCATGTTCCGACCCCAGAAGTAGGGCGTGGTTGCTACTCCCACTACTTCCTGGTGCCCAAAAAGGACAAGGAGGACATGCGTCCTATCTTGGACCTCCGGAACGTCAATCGCTTCCTCCGGAAGGAGAAGTTCAAGATGCTCACCCTAGCTCAGGTCTTGACTGCCCTCGACCCTGGAGACTGGTTGGTAGCGTTGGACTTGCAGGACGCATATTTCCACATCCCCGTCCTGCCGGCCCACCGGCGTTACCTTCGGTTCACGGTAGGCCCCGAGCATTTTCAGTTCACCGTGCTCCCCTTTGGCCTTACCAGTGCCCCTCGGGTGTTCACGAAAGTGATGGCGGTGGTCGCAGCTCATCTGCGCCGGGCAGGGTTTCAGTCTTCCCCTACCTCGACGACTGGCTGCTGAAGGCGGGCTCGTCCCAGGCAGTCGTCTCCCGCCTCCAGACTACGGCCGAACTCCTGCACTCGCTGGGGTTCTCCATCAATGTGCCGAAGTCGCATCTGATTCCTTCTCCACAGCTCCTTTTCATCGGAGCAGTTCTGGACACGACGCAGTTTCGGGCCTATCCTCCCGAACGGCGAGTCCGGGATATTCAGGCTATGATTCCGATCTTTCAGCCTTTATCCTGGGTTTCGGTACGGATGACCCTGAGGCTGCTGGGCCTCATGGCCTCCTGCATCCTGCTGGTCAATCATGCCAGATGGTATATGCGGGCTCTGCAGTGGGACCTGAAGTTCCAGTGGGCGCAGCACCAGGGCAACCTGTCCGATCACGTCCAGATCTCGGAGGGGACTGCAAAACAGTTGCAGTGGTGGCTCTCGAACCGGCAATGGGTCATGGGCAGATCCCTCTCCTTCCCCAGCCAGAGCACACAGTTGTGACGGACGCGTCCCTTCTGGGATGGGGCGGTCACATGGGAGAGGCGTAGATCAGAGGCCTCTGGTCTCCGGCGGAGTCCCGGCTCCATATCAACATTCTGGAGCTCCGGGCGATCCGATTTGCACTCAAGGCATTCCTTCCCTCTGTCAAAGGGAAGGTAGTGCAGGTGTTCACAAACAACACCACCGCCATGTGGTACTGCAACAAACAAGGCGGGGTGGGGTCGTGGACCCTTTGTCAGGAGGCTCTGCGCCTCTGGACATGGCTGGAACATCAGGGCATGTTCCTGATGGTTCAACACCTGGCAGGTTCGCTGAACGCCAGGGCGGACGAACTCAGCCGCAGGTGCATGATGGATCGCGAATGGCGTCTTCACTCGGAAGTGGCGCAAGGACTCTTTCTACAGTGGGGAGAGCCTTGGTTAGATCTATTCGCCACCGAAGAGAACGCGCAATGTCATCAGTTCTGCGCGTTGGAATTTCCAAGGCGGCACTCGCTCGGCGACGCTTTTCGTCACGAGTGGAGTTGCGGTCTATTGTACGCCTTTCCGCCTATACCACTTCTACCCAGAGTGTTTAAGAAGATTCGGCACGACCGGGCCCAAGTCATTCTTGTGGCTCCGGACTGGGCTCGAAGAGTTTGGTATCCCGAGCTACTCAATATGAGCGTAGATCCCCCGATCCGTCTGCCTCTTCGGGAGGATCTTCTGTCGCAGCAGCAGGGGACGGTCCTCCACCCGAACCTGTCCAGTCTACACCTGCTTGCGTGGAGATTGAGCGGCGGCAGTTGATTCCTTTCGACTTGCCTCCCGAAGTTTGTGATGTGATTCTGGCAGCCAGGCGTCCCTCCACTAAGGTGGTATACGCCTGCAGGTGGAACAAATTTGTGGCATGGTGCACAGCAAAGGCTGTGAATCCCCTTTCTGCCCCTCTTTCTGAGGTCCTTCTGTTCCTTCTCTCTCTGGCCCAACAGGGTTCTGCCCTGGGTACCATCAAGGGTTATCTTTGTGCTATCTCGGCCTTCCTCAGGCTCCCTGATCAGCCCTCCCTTTTCAAGTCCCCTGTTGTTAACAGATTCTTAAAAGGCATTACTCACCTCTTCCCTCCTGTTCCGTTTGTGATGCCTCAGTGGGACTTGAACTTGGTTCTTACCTTTTAATATGCGCTCCCTTTGAGCCTCTACATAACTGTCCTCTTCGTCTTCTGACTCTGAAGACAGCCTTTCTGGTGGCCATCACCTCCGCTCGGCGGGTGAGTGAGCTCCAGGCTCTATATTGCAAACCTCCCTTTCTGTCTGTTCATCCAGACAAGGTTGTTCTTCGGACCCGTCCGTCCTTCTTGCCAAAGGTGGTTACTGCTTTCCACATTGGGCAGACCATCACTTTGCCCACCTTCTTTCCGCCTCCGCATCCTTCCAGAGAGGAAGAGAGGCTCCACCGTCTGGACCCAAAACGTGCGCTCTCCTTCTATATTGACCGCACAAAACACTTCCGGGTGGATGACCAGCTCTTTGTTGGCTACGTGGGCGCCAAAAAGGTCGGGCGGTGCACAAGAGGACCATCTCCCGCTGGGTTACCTTGTGCATCAAGACCTGCTATTCTTTGGCTAAAAGGAGCCTCCTGTTGGGCTGCGTGCCCATTCCACCAGGGCAACGGCTGCTACCACGGCCTTGGGCCGCGGTGTTCCGTTGCCGGTTATCTGTCAGGCAGCTACGTGGGCCTCGCTGCACACGTTTACTGAAGCATTACTGCCTTGACAGTCAGGTCCGGAGGGACGGCTTCTTTGGCCGTTCTGTCCTCCAGGACTTCCTTGTCTGATCTTTGTTCGCAGACCCACCACCGGGTTGGTATTGCTGGGGTATCTATTCTAAGGTAAGGAATCTGTCACTAACGTGTCTCTTTCAGATGCACAAGTTACTAACTTGTGTAACGATATATCTGTAAGAGACAGTAGTTAGTGACAGATTCCTTACCGCCCCACCCATCCTCCCCGTTCTGCGAACTGATTTCTAGGGTTAAGGACATCCCTTTCAGGGCCCTAGTATTTTTCAGACACCTATGTCAGCTTCTTGCATGGCTCTGCGTTCCTGGCGCGGAAAGTCGTGTACAGAACTGACGTCAGCGCGCAGGGGCGGCGCCTAAGTACTGCCCGCGACGTCATCCCGGCGATCACGACGCCGACGATGGACACGGAGCCGCACGACGCCGCCTACCGACGCGCAAGGGTACTGCTACGCAAAACTTTCCGGATCCAGCCTGACGCCTGGGGATATTCTAAGGTAAGGAATCTATCACTAACTACTGTCTCTTACAGATATATCGTTACACAAGTTAGTAACTTGTGCATTCATTCCAATGTACTGTATTTGCTAAGTGTTGCAACCTACTGCATTCCCTGTAAATCAAACAAAGTACAATTTCTATTGCATTTTCGAACTGTTCAACAATCAATAACTTATTCCTGTAAAGTATTTAATGCTTACCTGTGCCAGGCTTGCTTGGTTCTAAAAAATAAAACAGTATATTTTTTATACAAAAACAATTGGCCTAGAGTTCAGTTCTTGAGTGTGTGAATTCATTTGCTGACTGAGTGTGCACATCAAATGCTTAACACTGTCCTCTGATACTGCCTTACTGCTCGACCACTCTACCACAAATAGAGAGTAAGGTTCTATCTAACTTTAACCTCTGCCTACCTCTGGGGTCTATACACACTAGACCTCATTTTGGTATAGTATAATTTGGAGCCAGTTTCCTACATTGGTGGATCAGCGGTGGGATATACAACTTGCATTTGTTGGACTACTTGGTTACCACCTGATCACACGACAGAACTCTTAAATTGTCTTCAGAATTCTGATTTTTTTCAAATTGGCATTTTTACCAAACTACTAAAAGTCTTGTTAGGGCCTTGCTTAAGTCCCTTTAGAATTTTAGAAAATAAAAAGTCACTGTAGTCGAGGGTAGAGGGGTTAGAACTTTTTTTGTTAGAATGTCTCAAAAACAGAACCCAGCTATTAGTGAAGATAATAATGACATCCAGGACATGGTTGAGGAGCTTGACCTCACCCCTTACCTTCACTTGTCTTTCAAGGAAGTAAGGTCCTTATGTAAACTTAAAAATATACCAATGGGCCATCACCCAACCAAACAAAAGCTCCAGGAGCTGTTGGCTGAGTATTCAAAGGCCCACCCCTCTGAAAATGGTGAAGACCAGTCAGAGGGAGAAGGAGGTGAGGAGGATGGAGAAAGGTGCCCACCTCCACCACTTCCTAGGGAAGAAAGGAACCCTGTTCCCTTACTTCCAAGAATCAACCTCTGGGTACCTAGAGGCCACACAGGTGGCTCAGGCGCTGATGAGGACATTGAGGACAGCCTCAATCAGGAGGACAGCCTTTTAGCAAGGCTGGGCAAAAGACTGGATCTGGAGTCCAGACTCCTGGCTCTAGAGAAAGAAAGAAAGAAAGGAGATGGGTTTAGCACCCATCAATGGTGGCAGCAATCAAAATAATAAGGATAGAGAGCAATCTTATGATCCTAAAATCCCCAAAGGGATTGTCCCTAAATATGAGGAGGGTGATGATATCACCAAGTGGTTCACAGCATTTGAGAGGGCTTGTGAAGCCAGAAGGGTGAAGAAGACTTTCTGGGGGGGCACTCCTTTGGGAACTGTTCTCTGGTAACTGCAGACACAGACTCCTGGCCCTTTCTGAGGCAGATGCTGGGTCTTATGACCTCATGAAGAGAATTCTGATTGAGGGATTTGGACTCACAACTGAGGAGTACAGAATTGGATTCAGGGGAGCTCACAAAACCAGTCCTGGATTGATTTTGTAGACTACTCAGTAAAAACACTAGGTGGCTGGTTATCTGGAAACAATGTGCATGACTTTAATGGAATTTACAACTGGTTTATGAAGGAACATATTTTAAGTAATTGCACGAATGAAAAGTTACATCAGCATTTGGTAGACCTAGGTCTAATTTCTCCCCAAGAATTGGGAAAGAAGGCAGACCACAGGGTCAAGACTAGAGTGACTAAGACAACCACTGGGGGTGACCAAAAGAAAGGGGTTACAAAGCCTCCCCAGAGGAAAGACAGTGAACCCCTTAAAGATAAAAGTAAGGAGTCCCAGGTAGCCCCCCAAAAACCTGTCCAGGAGGGTGGGCCTAAAGACACCTCACAAAATAAAACAGGGTACTAAGGTAAAAATCGGGATCCTAACAGAGTATGGTGTCACAACTGTCAAAAGGCAGGACACCACACCAAGGACCCTAGCAGTCCTAAAAACAAAGCCCCTAGTACAGCTCCAGGGGTGATTAGTGTAGCTCCAGGGGTTGACAGTGTAGCTTTAGAGGGTGATTCCTCAGATGAGGAAGCCCTCATTGCCTTCAACTGGAAAATGGGGCCACAAGGTAAGCTGGAGATTCCAGAGGGGAGTAGACACTTCCACCACCTACTGGTGAATGGAATCCCAGCCCTTGCCCCGAGAGATACCTGTGCCAGTCACACTGTGGTGCATGACAGGTTGGTTCTCTCAAACCAGTATGTCCCAGGGGAAACAAAAAGAGTAAGGACTGTCCCAGGGAGTGTCACTGTTAGGCATGTGGCTGTAGTGCCCCTAGAAGTAGCTGGGTCACTTAGATGGAGAAAGGTGGTAATCCGTAAAGACCTCCCCCTTGATTGTCTCCTTGGGAACGACCACCCAGAGGTTGGTCTGAGCCAAAGAGAGGTACTGGTCCAATGCCAGACCTCACCCAAGAAACCTGGGGGGGGCTCAATCTGCAGTTAGTACAGCTAAGCCCCAAAAGAAAAAGAAGAAACAGTGTAGGAAAGGTGGGCAACTGTTAGCCACAGTTCCAGTGGGCCAGGGAGATTCTATCCCAGTAAGGGAGAACTCCAAAATTGGCACTGGTGAAGTCCCCCCATGCCAACAAAAAGCCCCGACTAGTCAGGCAACTGTCCAGCCTGAGTTGGTGGCTCCTCAGCTGGCAGAACAGAGGGTGGAAGAAGTGTGTTCCCTACCAAGTGTAGTGACCACCCCACCCTAAAACAGCAGACAGGCAACCAGAACCCAAAGAAGCCTGTAAGGTAGCCCCTTCACCTACCAGTGAAGAGCTAAAGGTGTGGTTCTGGGCACTGACAGCTGTCAGTAGCCTCTGCTGGGTGTTAGCCTTCATGGCAGCACTGTCCTTGGCATGGTGGCCTAGCCCCCTACCAAATAGCAAGTTAGGCCCCCTGACCTTATTGGTCATGGTGGGGTTGCTCAAGCTGTGGGTAACCTCTGTGGGTAAGCTGGGCTTTGCCCTAGCTAAGTTAGAAATTGCAGAGGTAGGCACCTCTGAACCTAAACTAAAAAGAGGGGTGAAGGCCCTAAAGAGATAGGAAAGGAGCATTTGGAATTGGGTCCTGAAACTGTTGAGGTAGGCCAGCTCCCCAAAGGGACTGACCTGGACAGAAGGATGTAAGGCAGAGTAGGCCCTGCAACTTTCAAACCACTTCCTCTACTCTTCCTCGCCTGAAAGACTAGGAAGACTCTCCCAGCTTTGACTGAGTCTCCTGGCCTTTGAGCTGGGGGGGGGGCTTGTGTAAGGAAGTGAGTTTCTGTTGCAGTAACCCCCCCCTTTTTGCCAGACGACTGATGCACTTTGACTTGATGTGCCGTGGGTCCCTGACAATCAGGTTCCCAGGGCCTGTGTTCTTTCCCCAAAACTGTACCCAATTGGCATCTCTGGCCACAGGTCAACCCCTGGTAAATGGTACCACAGGTACCCAGGGCACTGTGACCAGGGAAGACCTCTAAGGGCTGCAGCACTTATTGTGCCACCCTTAGAGGCCCTCACCTTTACACACACACACTGCCTTTGCAGGCTGCGTGTTTTAGTGCAGAACAAAGTGAAGAGTCGACATGGCACACACCTCTGTGTGCCATGCCTACAACCCACTGCCCTGGCATAGGTCAGCCACCCCTCTAGCTGGGTGCACTATACCAGTGGTGAGGGTACAGGTACATGCTCCCTGTACCCCTACAGTGTCTAAGTCCATTCTAAAACATTGTAAGTGCAGTGCTGCCATAAAGAGTATATGGTGCTCGGAGTTTGTCATTACGAACTACACAGCACCATAATGGCTGCACTGAAAACTGGGAAGTTTGGTATCAAACTTCTCAGCACATTAAACCCACACTGATGCCAGTGTGGGATTTAATGAAAAATGCACACAGAGGGCATCTTACAAGATGCCCCCTGAATCCTAACCCACCTCTAGTGTCCAGGCTGAGTGGCTGCTTCAGCTGCCACCACCAGACATGTTTCTGGACTCCTGGGTCGAGAGCCTGCTGCTCTCGGGGCCTGAAACAATGCACATCCTGGGACGAGGTGCCAAGCCTCCTCCCCCAGGATGGGCAGGGTTCACGAAGGGGAAGCTTCAAAGGCATGCCGCCTTGTGAGCCTCCCCAGACCATTTGCTGCTTTCAGCAACTGGTCCCCACTGGTTCTACCCCCCACTTTGGGCGGGAGAACCGGCGGGAAAAACAAGTGAGGGAAAGAGATGTGCCCACCTCTGCCAACTCCACCCCTCAAGTGGGGGAGGCGAGGTGAAGCACAACTGAGTCCCCACCACCTTGAGGATGGGGGACCCAACCAACCAGGGACAGGCTCCTGCCCCTTCCCCCACTGGAGGGTGGCACAATAGGGGGTGTACCCACCCCAGGGAAGGGACCCATTGGTTCCTGACCTCTACCTACCTGTAACGCCCCTAAATCTAGTATTTAGGGGGCACCCTGAACCTTGCTTCCTCAGATCCAGCCTGACAACAAGAAGGACGAAGAGCCGTGCAGAGCTAACAAGAGGACGACGCCCACTGACTTGGCCCCAGCCCTACAGGCCTGTCTCCTGCGAAATCCCGGTGTGTCCTGCAGCCAGCAACCTCAAAAACCCCGGAGGACCTGCCTGACTTCACTTCCAAGACTGCTTCTCCAGTGAACACCGGACTTGTTCAAACTGCAGCTTCTGGCTCCGACCGGATACTCCGAATCCAGCCCACTCTGCACCCGCCGAACCCGGCCCGAGATGCGGCGACTCCTGACCTAACTCAAGCCTCCAGACGACGCCTGCAGCCTCAATCCAGAGGATCCCCTCTCCCGCGACCAGAGCGGGTAAGACTTTCCGACGTCCCGAGGCACCCCTGCACCCGACGCCCCACGGCCTTGTGTGCCCAAACCAACGGTGCCTAACCAACCCAAGACATCCCAACTTACCCCTCGAAGTGGTGGTCGCACTCAGAAGATCCTCGTCCCGAGCCTGCAGTGTTTCTTCTAACCGGAGGTTCTCCATTGAAAACAACAGGGCACCCGACCTCAAAACAGCACCCGGCCGCCCTAGTGCCGCTGAGGGTGCACCTTTGGTGCTAATTTGGTTCCCTATTTGCCCTGACCTAAACCCTAGGAGCTTTGCTCCCACAACCCAGTGGCCTGCTTACCAGCAGCCACCAACCGGAGGCCCCCTATCCTCCATAGGATGACATTGGGCCTCAACACTCTGCACCCGGCCGCCCTAGTGCCGCTGAGGGTGAAACAAAAGTGCATCACTGACCTTGGGGGACCCCGGACTCTAACCCCAGAACTTTAACTCCCACAGTCGATTACTTACCTGTGAGCCGATAACCTGTTTTTCCTCCATAGGATAACATTGACAATTTTCTTTCAAAAGTTTCCAAGTGTGGAGTTTTAAAATCTAAAAATATTCTTTAAAAATCGCACAAATAACCAAAACGTATTTACGTACCTGTTTACAGGAAATGTCCCAGTGCTGAATCCAGGTATCCAGCACTGAGTTAGAAAAGTAACGAGAAAAGTAACTTACCTGCAATTTACTGAAAAAGCCTATTCATTCCAATGTACTGTATTTGCTAAGTGTTGCAACCTACTGCATTCCCTGTAAATCAAACAAAGTACAATTTCTATTACATTTTCGAACTGTTCAACAATCAATAACTTATTCCTATAAAGTATTTAATGCTTACCTGTGCCAGGCTTGCTTGGTTCTAAAAAATAAAACAGTATATTTTTTATACAAAAACAATTGGCCTAGAGTTCAGTTCTTGAGTGTGTGAATTCATTTACTGACTGTGTACATCAAATGCTTAACACTGTCCTCTGATACTGCCTTACTGCTCGACCACTCTACCACAAATAGAGAGTAAGGTTCTATCTAACTTTAACCTCTTCCTACCTCTGGGGTCACCTGGACTCTATACACTCTAGACCTCATTTTGGTGTAGTATATATAGAGCCAGTTTCCTACACACCTCTTATGTGATGTTTATGATGGCAGTTTCCTTACCATGTGGGGGAGTAAAAACACACTGGAAGTCACTCTGTAAGTATCTGGTTTTAGGTGGGTGAAAAGAAATGATGTGACCACTAATGTTGGAGCCTTGGCATTGCATGGAAGCCCGTAAATTGATATGTGGTTGGACATGACCTCTGGGCCTGTGTTTGTTTCTTTCAGGAGCCGAGTGATGTAGGTGTGTTTTTATTCAAACTTCCTTTTTCTTTTTAAATCATGCTCAGTTTTTAGAGTGAAAAATATTTGAAAAATAGAGCATGCCATTTAAGAAGGCTGAAAATATTGAATTCAGTTTATAGTTTTGAGATGTATTAAGATGTTTGATTTTCCTCCACTTTTTTCTGTTTTTAAACAATACTTTACATACAAGCATTGGCAAAGACAATAGCTCAACACTCTATGAAAGCAATACCTATTGACTTTGTCAATTCTTATCTGAAAGAGACACGTTAGTGATAGATTCCTTACCTTAGAATATCCCCAGGCGTCAGGCTGGATCTGGAAAGTTTTGCGTAGCAGTACCCTTGCGCGTCGGTAGGCGGCGTCGTGCGGCTCCGCGTCCGTCGTCGGCGTCGTGATCGCCGGGATGACGTCGCGGGCAGTACTTAGGCGCCGCCTCTGCGCGCTGACGTCAGTTCTTCTTTTTCCGCGCCAGCAAGCGCAGATCCGGGAAGAGCAGTGCCCTGGTCAATTTTTGACCATACTTTTTGGTGATTTTTTCACTGTTTTTTCCAACTTTAAGGTGTCGTAGGGATGCCCGGCTTCAAGCGATGCGGCGCCTGTGCGCGGATGATGTCCGTCACCGACCCGCATTGGGAGTGTCTCTTCTGCCTCGGCCGAGGCCACGACACCGAGTCTTGTCCCGAATGCCAGGCCCTCAACCCGAAAGCTTTGCGAGAGCGGTCTCGAAAGCTCCTCGAGGCCCGGCATTCGGCTCCGCGGAAGCCCCGGTCGCGTGAGAGGTCCAGGGGTCGCTCGCGGAGTGCACACCGGTCGTCGGCGTCGAAGTCTTCTTCGTCCGGTAAGTCTAAGCACAAGAAGTCCAAGAAGCATCGTCGCTCTCGGACTTCGCCTCGCCGGTCTCGCGACTCGGCTGAGGCCCCTCCCGGCACCGTCCCCGCCCCGCGGCCCCGGACTTGCCTGTGGAGTCGCCCCGTCATACCCGCCCTTCCCGGGTTCGGGGCGGATCCGGCCAAGGTACAGGAGTTCCTGTCGGCCATGGCCCGCCTCTTCGGGCCTTCAGGCCCCTCCGGTGCGCCTTCGGGCCCCGCGGGCCCTGATGGGGTTGCTCCGGCGTCGCCGGCGGCTCCGGCCCCGGCGCCGCCCGAGCCTCCAGCCTCGATTCCGGCTTCGGCCCCAGCCTCGATCCCGGCTCCACAACCCCCATCGACGCCGGTCGACCTCACGACACCTCCGCCGGCGCCGATGTCTCCGGTGCCGTTCTCGACGCCGCCCTGGGCTCCGGCGGCGTCGTCCCCAGTTCCTTCCGGCTCCGGACATGGACCCGGAGCGACGCCGCCGACGCCGGCTCCGGCGCCGATGGGACCTTGGGTCCCAAATGTCCCTCCTCCTCCTTATTTTGAACCAGAGGAGGACCAGGAGGACTGGGAGGGGTCTGATGACCCTCTGACACGCAACTGTCAGTATGATGAGGACTGGACAGAGAGTCTAGGGAGGCCAGTGGTCTGGATACTTCTCCTGACACTGGCATGCTGTCTCCTCCCGTGGCTACGGAGGAGGGGGCCAATTTTGGTACGGTGTTGCGTAGGGCTGCTGGGGCCTTACGTCTCCAGCTCCCTACTTTGACAGTCAAGCCTAACATCTTGACAGAGGTGCTTCAGCCGGCAGCCTCCTCTGCGGAGACTGTGCTGCCGTTTAACGACGCCCTCACTGACGTTCTTTTGGGCGCCTGGTCCAAGCCCAACACAGGGGCTCCTGTGGATCGGAACGTGTCACGACGCCATCGCCCCGTCCTTTTCATCGGAGCAGTTCTGGACACGACGCAGTTTCGGGCCTATCCTCCCGAACGGCGAGTCCGGGATATTCAGGCTATGATTCCGATCTTTCGGCCTTTATCCTGGGTTTCGGTACGGATGACCCTGAGGCTGCTGGGCCTCATGGCCTCCTGCATCCTGCTGGTCAATCATGCCAGATGGCATATGCGGGCTCTGCAGTGGGACCTGAAGTTCCAGTGGGCGCAGCACCAGGGCAACCTGTCCGATCACGTCCAGATCTCGGAGGGGACTGCAAAACAGTTGCAGTGGTGGCTCTCGAACCGGCAATGGGTCATGGGCAGATCCCTCTCCCTTCCCCAGCCAGAGCATACAGTTGTGACGGACGCGTCCCTTCTGGGATGGGGCGGTCACATGGGAGAGGCGGAGATCAGAGGCCTCTGGTCTCCGGCGGAGTCCCGGCTCCATATCAACATTCTGGAGCTCCGGGCGATCCGACTTGCACTCAAGGCATTCCTTCCCTCTGTCAAAGGGAAGGTAGTGCAGGTGTTCACAGACAACACCACCGCCATGTGGTACTGCAACAAACAAGGCGGGGTGGGGTCGTGGACCCTTTGTCAGGAGGCTCTGCGCCTCTGGACATGGCTGGAACATCAGGGCATGTTCCTGGTGGTTCAACACCTGGCAGGTTCCCTGAACGCCAGGGCGGACGAACTCAGCCGCAGGTGCATGATGGATCACGAATGGCGTCTTCACTCGGAAGTGGCGCAAGGACTCTTTCTACAGTGGGGAGAGCCTTGGTTAGATCTATTCGCCACCGAAGAGAACGCGCAATGTCATCAGTTCTGCGCGTTGGAATTTCCAAGGCGGCACTCGCTCGGCGACGCTTTTCGTCACGAGTGGAGTTGCGGTCTATTGTACGCCTTTCCGCCTATACCACTTCTACCCAGAGTGTTGAAGAAGATTCGGCACGACCGGGCCCAAGTCATTCTTGTGGCTCCGGACTGGGCTCGAAGAGTTTGGTATCCCGAGCTACTCAATATGAGCGTAGATCCCCGATCCGTCTGCCTCTTCGGGAGGATCTTCTGTCGCAGCAGCAGGGGACGGTCCTCCACCCGAACCTGTCCAGTCTACACCTGCTTGCGTGGAGATTGAGCGGCGGCAGTTGATTCCTTTCGACTTGCCTCCCGAAGTTTGTGATGTGATTCTGGCAGCCAGGCGTCCCTCCACTAAGGTGGTATACGCCTGCAGGTGGAACAAATTTGTGGCATGGTGCACAGCAAAGGCTGTGAATCCCCTTTCTGCCCCTCTTTCTGAGGTCCTTCTGTTCCTTCTCTCTTTGGCCCAACAGGGTTCTGCCCTGGGTACCATCAAGGGTTATCTTTGTGCTATCTCGGCCTTCCTCAGGCTCCCTGATCAGCCCTCCCTTTTCAAGTCCCCTGTTGTTAACAGGTTCTTAAAAGGCATTACTCACCTCTTCCCTCCTGTTCCGTTTGTGATGCCTCAGTGGGACTTGAACTTGGTTCTTACCTTTTAATGTGCGCTCCCTTTGAGCCTCTACATAACTGTCCTCTTCGTCTTCTGACTCTGAAGACAGCCTTTCTGGTGGCCATCACCTCCGCTCGGCGGGTGAGTGAGCTCCAGGCTCTATCTTGCAAACCTCCCTTTCTGTCTGTTCATCCAGACAAGGTTGTTCTTCGGACGCGTCCGTCCTTCTTGCCAAAGGTGGTTACTGCTTTCCACATTGGGCAGACCATCACTTTGCCCACCTTCTTTCCGCCTCCGCATCCTTCCAGAGAGGAAGAGAGGCTCCACCGTCTGGACCCAAAACGTGCGCTCTCTTTCTATATTGACCGCACAAAACACTTCCGGGTGGATGACCAGCTCTTTGTTGGCTACGTGGGCGCCAAAAAGGTCGGGCGGTGCACAAGAGGACCATCTCCCGCTGGGTTACCTTGTGCATCAAGACCTGCTATTCTTTGGCTAAAAAGGAACCTCCTGTTGGGCTGCGTGCCCATTCCACCAGGGCAACGGCTGCTACCACGGCCTTGGGCCGCGGTGTTCCGCTGCCGGTTATCTGTCAGGCGGCTACGTGGGCCTCGCTGCACACGCTTACTAAGCATTACTGCCTTGACAGTCAGGTCCGGAGGGACGGCTTCTTTGGCCGTTCTGTCCTCCAGGACTTCCTTGTCTGATCTTTGTTCGCAGACCCACCACCGGGGTTGGTATTGCTGGGGTATCTATTCTAAGGTAAGGAATCTATCACTAACGTGTCTCTTTCAGATGCACAAGTTACTAACTTGTGTAACGATATATCTGTAAGAGACAGTAGTTAGTGATAGATTCCTTACCGCCCACCCATCCTCCCCGTTCTGCGAACTGATTTCTAGGGTTAAGGACATCCCTTTCAGGGCCCTAGTATTTTTCAGACACCTGTGTCAGCTTCTTGCATGGCTCTGCGTTCCTGGCGCGGAAAGTCGTGGTACAGAACTGACGCCAGCGCGCAGGGGCGGCGCCTAAGTACTGCCCGCGACGTCATCCCGGCGATCACGACGCCGACGACGGACGCGGAGCCGCACGACGCCGCCTACCGACGCGCAAGGGTACTGCTACGCAAAACTTTCCGGATCCAGCCTGACGCCTGGGGATATTCTAAGGTAAGGAATCTATCACTAACTACTGTCTCTTACAGATATATCGTTACACAAGTTAGTAACTTGTGCATTTGGAGTGCAACATCGAGAACATGCAAAAATTGAGTTCTCTAGTACTGAATCTTTCATAGATTAACATGGTTGAATCTTCCCTGTCGTCGACGTGCGAGTTCCACACTAATTCTAATTAGCAGTAAAAATTCAAAAGCACTAGACAGGAAAGTCAAACCCCATGAGACTGTATACCAATCCACATCATTTTAAGTAGAGCCAACTTCAACCAATCAGAGAGCAGTCTCATTCTTCTCTTCCAGAACCACCACACCTCAGATTTCTAACCGCACATCGTTGAAAGGGAGTCTCCCTGACCGCTGCTCAGTTTTTGAAGAAAATTGATAGTCACATCTGTGACTTTCAGTTGAATTTGACTTACTTCCGTAGAGGAACATTATCCTTCCTGTGCCTCATCCTGACAGAATCCCATCATGTCTGAGGGAACCAAAAAGGGGTTATCTAGGTCTTATAAGACCTGTGCTAAGATGAGACTATTTTCGGAAGTGTCTATATTCTGATAAGCCTAAAGACTGCAAATACTGTAGAACATTTTCTGCTAAGACACTGAAAGACAGAGAAGCAAGGCTTCTATTATGCCTTCAAAAGAAGAAAACAACTGAAACCCCAGTCTCTGGAGATGAAGGATCCCTAACTCCTGAGACAAAGACCTTAAAGAGAGAAAAATATGGTAAGGAGTTGAGTGGAGAACCTCCTAAGAAATTACTAAAGATGACAGATAAAAAGAGGCCGGATCAGTGGAAGTTGAGTCATACAACTCAAGACTCATCTAAACAAAAGAAATCAGGGTCTGAACCTTCCACTCCTTTTGAAGTGACATTAGCCTCTGCAGATATTGAAAAAGAAAAGAAAAACGACCTCCGATCCTTCTCTCAGATCAAACATGTCGACGACAAAACTGTCAACAGCTAAGATGTCTGCGACTTCTAAGGTTTCAACAGCGTCGTCAACATCAAGACTAATCTTGAAGATGTATTCGCTGTTGACGAGACCCTCCACGACTGCGTCGACATTGACACTGAGGACAGCTGCGCTGTTGACAGTTGATGGACGAACTGCCGGCGTCGACAGATGCATCTTTGACCTCACCATCAGGGTTTTATCCTCGTAAACAGCTCTATTAAAGGCCATTGCTGAACCATTATTAAGAGCAGAACAAACCTCATCAAACAAAGTTTCCCCTCTGCCACCAGACCCAAATACTATTCAATATGATTATGTGGATCAGGGTGATGATGAAGAACCTGAAGAAGGGGAAATACCCCATGATCAGGCCACAAATACAGGAAGTGAATAGTACATTGTTGCACTAATATCTGCCCCTCCTACTGCTCCAGTGCATAGTTTGCCACCAGATGATAACAGGGGCTTCCATGCTTTCTTAGAAAGAGTTTCCAAAATGGTTTGATTTCTCCAGTATCTGTTCAGAAAACACTGTTTCTTGTATGACTTAAAAGAAACAACAAGAAAATCTGTGAGATCTATACTCATTGCAGAGTATGTTTGGGCGAGGGCCGTAGTCATGAAAAACCCTACTATAGTGGCAGCAGTAATACCCAGACTAGACAAAAAATACAAAGCCCAAGACAACTTTCCAGCTTGTCTGATGGGTCACCCGAAACCAAATTCGGTGGTTATGCTGGCAGCTTAATGTCGTTCAAAAAACCCCACAACACTATGTTCAGCTCCTCCTGATAAGGAAAGTAGGAGGTTCGATAATATTGGAAAGCATTTTTGTGCTATGGCAGTGGTGACTGTAAGGGCATCCAATGTATTAGCCATACTGGGCAGGTATGACCATCAAATTTGTTCAGATTTACCATACTTTATCAGATTTTTTTATGTCAGAAGGCATAAAAACAGGAGACAAAATCGATTTGTCAAGAGGGAGAAAAGGCATCCTCAGAGATTATAGATACGGTGATGGATTTGGCTTTGACTGGATTCAGACAAAGGGCCAGAGCAGCAGTTTTAAGAAGGCAAGTCTAAAAGTGACATTGTTTTGACCTGAAGTACAATCAAAAATGTTAAATATGCCATACAATGGAGAGGCTGTTTTTGGGAAGCATATCGATGATGTGCTGCAATCAATAAATGCCGATACTGAGACAGCAAGATCATTTGGAGTGCCTCAACAGCAAAGGTTTCAGTCATTTTGTGGCGCTATGGATAGAAGCCAATTCTCCTTCAGAGGAGGCTATCCGTCTCAAAAATATCAAACATATATTCATCAACAATAGGAATATCTCCAGCAATATCGACCTTTACCAACAACAGCCTTTTCTAGACAACCAAATAAGAGAATATCGGCTGGGGCAGGAGTCCTCTAGGAGGCAGTGACAAAATCATGACACCTGTCGACTCTCTTTGGTTAACTTCCTTGCATGTAAGAGACACTCAGCAACTTTTACGAAAACTGTAAAACCATCTCTTCAGACAGTTGGGTGTTGGAGATCATCCCGCATGGACACACACTAGAATTTATTCAGAAACAACCTTGCTGTAGGCCGCATCAACAACTTTTGCTAAGAGAGGAAATAAAGTCCCTTATGCTGAAGGGAGCAATAGAAGATGTCCCACAAGCTTGCAGGAACACAGGTTTCTACTCCAACTCCTTCCTACTGGGGAATGGAAATGGAGACAGGTGTTGGAACTGAGACCGCTCAACAAGTACCTCAAAAAGCAATCATTCAGAATGGTTATGCTACAGTATATCATTCAGATGATAAACCCAGGGGATCATATGGCATCATAGATCTATAGAATGCCTATTTTCATATTCCCATCCATTTCAAACACAGGAGGTATCTCAGATTCGAAGTGGCTGGTTGTCACTATTAATTCAAAGTCCTACCTCTTGGATTAAAGTCTGCCTCAAGAATATTCACCAGGTGGATGGCACCTGTAGAATCCTACCCAAGGAGAAATGAACATCAGATATTCCCATGCCTGGACGACGGGCTAATAAAAGCAACTTCATACCAGGCTGCGGTAAGTTCCACAAAAGCATGCCTTAAAATTTTCAAGAATTTAAGTCTCAGACTAAACAGGGAGAAATATTGCCTGATTCCAAACACAAGAATCACATTCCTTCGGGCGATTCTAGACACAACACTCGGCAAGGCTTATCCTAAGAAAGAGTTACCAAGATAATGAGACTAGCGTCTACCCTCTCAAGAAAAAAGTCCACTTCAGTCAGGCAGTACAAATAGTTCCTGGGAATGATTTCATCCTGCATTCCTCTGTTCCCCAACTGTCGCCTGTTCATGAGATCACTACAGGAGAAAGTGGAACAACAGTGGACACGGGAGATGGGTTAATTCGACAACCTTCTCCATATAACGCCGAAAATGGTAAAGGATATGAAATGGTGGATGACAAAGGACAATATTTCCATGGGTCTAACTTTTCTCAGCAAACCACCAAGTTACGTCATGACAATAGATGCATCCATAAAGGGTCGGGGAGCACATCTCCCAGATTTGGAAGTATGGTCAACCAAAGAGAAAAAGAGGCACATACATTTTCTAGTACTGAGAGCCATGGCTGCAGGGCTCCATTCGTTTTTGCCAAGAATGAAGGGATCAAAGGTATTGTCCCGAACGGACAACATGACTACAACGTTTTATTTAAAGAAGCATGGAGGAATGAGATCACATCTATTGTCCAAGGAAGCACAGGACATTTGGGATTGGTGTTTGCTCCACAAGGTTTCTATGAGAGAGGAGCACGTAAATGGGCAAAGAAAACCAGTGAGCAGGCGATCTAAGCAGATCTTTAAAAGAATGCCACAAATAGGAAATGTCACAAACACAGCTCTCCAGAATATTCAGCAAATGGGGGAAACCAACCCTGGACCTGTTCGCTGCCCCACTAAATCGAAAATGCCAACATTATGCAAACAGAATGTGTTCCATATCTCCTGGGCAGGTATTTTTGCGTTCACCTTTCCACCTCTGATCCCCCGGATTATAAACAAACTGAAAAGAAAACCTTGTTCAATTATCCTAATAGCCCCGGCGTGGCCAGACAATTTTGATGCACAGAGCTCATACTAATGTCCGAAAAGCAACATATTTCACTCAAACCAGTCCCAGGATTGCTCTCCATGAACAATGGCCAGGTAATACATCCAAATCCGGAATCACTCCATTTAGTGGCATGGCTCCTGAACACGAGTTCCTTCAGTTGAAGATCTCTCAACAATGCAGAGAAATACTGGCAAGAGCCAGAGCCGAATCCACAAATAAATGATATTAGGCAAAATGGCTAAGATTTTGCAATTTGTGCTCTTCAAATAATTGTCATCCTTTTTTCTCGGCATCTGGACAGGTATTACCTTACCTACACAGCTTAGCTCACTCTGGATTATCTCATAGCTCAGAGTTAATCTTGCAGCAGTATCGAGATTCAGGAGATCTAGGAACCAAAAGTATTTAGGGTCAGACTGACTAATAAAAGAATTTCAAAAAGGACTATTTAGAACCTATCCTTCAATAAAAACAAAAAAAAACTCTATTTCCTTGGGAGCGGAACAGTCTTGGGTCAATTAATGGGAGGGCCTTTTGAGCCTTTGCCTAAGACGGATATCAAGTATCTTTCATGGAGGAAAGCTCTTCTCATAGCCCTTACAGCCACTAGAAGAATCAACGAAATATAGGCATTTACAGTACAAAGACCATACTTGCAATTTTAAATGAGCAGAGTTATTTTATGTACTAATCCTCATTTAATATCCAAGGTTCCAACAGATTTTCACCTTAATGTACCTATTGTCTTAAAGTAATACTTTCAGAATCCTTCAAATGGAGCAGAAAGGGCACTTCATTCATTGGATGTCAAGAGGTGCTTGAAATTTTATTTTGAAAGAACTAAAACTTTCAAAAAATCTGATCAGCTTCTGGGAGGTGGCGGTCCCCGGGGCTCGGGACCACAAAAAGGTCAAGCTGCGTCACGAAGTGGTATAGCGAAATGGGTGTCAGCAGCCATAACCTTCTGCCATGAAAAAGCAGGAAGACCGCTTGCATCTAAAGTACGTTTTCATTCAACAAGAAGCGTAGTGGCCTCTACAGCTCTTTTTTGCCGGTGTATCATTACCCGACATCTGCAGAGCAGCCACATGGACAAACAGACAATACATATACCAGGCACTATTATCTAGATGAAACTGCCAACCAAGACTCTGCTGTAGGTCAAGCAGTTCTTGGTAACTTATTTCAATGAGGTTAGCTAGTGGTATAACTTGTTACATGGTTATTATTGTTGTTGACTGCAATTTATATATATATATTCACTGAAAAAAACAATGGTTACAGGGACGTTACACTTAGGCTCATATTTCACTTGTACAAAACCATAGAAATTCAGCAGTTGTAGTTACCTGAGCCAACTATAACTTACGCCCCTGCAATGCACTGCTTATGACCTCACATATTACATCACTCATGACATGGTCAGTGACATCAAGTAAGTAAGTTATAGTTAACTCGGGTAACTATAACTGTTGAATTTCTATGGTTTTGTACGAGTGAAATCTGAGCCTAGCTATAACGTCCCTGTAACCTTGTGTTTTTTGCTAGTAGTTGCGTTTGTAGAGTGGTGGCGAAAGGGGGCAGGGCCTCCGGCAGGTGTTTTTTATTAGGGAAGGGGGGTGCGTGACTCCCCCTTCCCTGGGCAGATTTCGGCCCCGGAGACCCCATCCCCTGTGGCCCAGCCATTTGGAGATGGGGGAGGGGGCTGCGCGGCTCCCCTCCCTGGGACGAATTTGGTCCGTGGGATCCCATCCCCTGTGGTCCAGCCTCCATTCTGGGTGCCCTGGTCCCACCCAGAGCACCCAGTGACTTTCCTTGGGGACCGCGGGGAAGTCCCTGCCGGTTCCTCACCTCCTATGGGACCTGGCATTGATTTCAGACATAGGGAGCTGCTGAACATGCGGCTCCCTCTGTCTGAAAGCAATTCTGCTCCGTTTCCAGCAAGTTAGAGCATTTTCATTGCTTTCGCTTGCTGGAAGCAGAGCATTTGCTGTGGCTGGGTTGGAGTGGTAAAGCTCCCGGAAAGCTACAGCAAACCGCAATGTCCCAGGGATGGGCACCCCGGGACATAGTAGGAGCCATTGCCAAATGAAAAAACGCTCTTCCTATGGAAACTACATCCGAACTATAACTAACTACTGGCGACCGATAGTAGGTACAAAAATATATATATATATATATATATATATATATATATATATATATATATATATATATATAATATACACACACACGCCTTTGCAATTTCTTATGTATATTAGATCAAATAGTTACTGCTCACTATACAGATTCAAGCATGTGAATCTATAAAAGATTCAATACTGGAGAAAAGACAAGTTACTTACCTGTACACTGTGGTTCTCCAGTATTGATATCTTTCATAGATTAACATGCAGCCCTCTCACCTCCAGTTGCTCACCACATTGATTGATGGACATACTAGCATTCGGTATTTAATGCATTCCTGCTATGAAATCGGAGGTGTCGTGGCTTGGAGGAGAGGAATGAGGCAGGGGGCTTCTCTGATTGTTTGAAGTTCGGTTCGACTTAAATGATGTGGATTGGTATACAATCTCATGGGGTTTGACTTTGCTATCTAGTGCTTTTGATTTATTTTTTTTACTACTAATTATAATTACTGTGGGACTCCCACCAGGACGGCGGGGAAGAAAGTCTCATAGGCAAATTAAGTAGTAGTATGAAATCCAGTACTCAACATTCTTTGTATACATGTACGTGCTTCTCATTTTTGCATTTTTTCTGTTCAATTTAACTGTGTAGCTAAGGATGGTTCCTTTTTTCATAGTGATGATCAAGAAGAAGTGAAATCTGCTCCAGTGGTGAATGCCAGACCTTCAAGAAGAGCAAAAACAGCAGCACTTGCTAAAACGAAAATGAATTTGAACCCTCTTTTGAATAAAGAAGTAGATAGTGAATAAAACCAACTTTGTGTTACAAATGGCCTTTTGTAAACGGTGGACCTTTGAATCTACTTGTCAAATGTCGTTTTAACACCTTTTTATTTTTTATTTTTAGTGTGGTGTTTACAGATGCTAAATAAATGTACATTGTTTCTATGTTTTATATTTGTATATTAAAAGCCAATAGTCACTCTTAAATTCTAATTGTTCCGTTGTTATACTATAGATACATTATATGATGTTCAATTAGTGCCGTCTCTTGCTTTTTTCCGGACATCCTAGTAATCAGTTTAAGCCTTTATTATGTGTACATTCCCAAGGAATATTAATAAATACTGGAATTTTTGGTATTTCAACAGCTTGGAAGTCCTTAAAATTGAAAGCTTTTTGTGTATGAGCTTTAATTCTAGGAGAAGTGTTTCAGAAATAAGTGCGGGTGACATTGTATTCCTTTTCCCCTAGAAGATATAAACTAAGCAGTAGGTCAGCATTTCCCTTTGAAGTCCAATTCATATTATCGAGTACATGAAATTCAGCTCCTGTAAAGCCAACAGTTAGAATGGAGGATCTGAAGACCTATTTCCCATCTGGGTCCAAAGATGGACAAAGGCCCTGAGTGGTAATATCAGTGTTGTCTGTTGACCCAACACCAGCATCTATCGATGCCCAACAGTATCTGCTGAGCATGCACTTTACACGCATGTAAACCGACATTTGGCCCTGGCGAAATGTAATTTACACAGATAAAATCGAATTTTTTTAATTTCACGTTACAATTATTATTTAAAATGCCTGCAATCACATTGCCTAATTGCACTACCGTTCGCGGCAAAATAATAGCGCAGGAACAACTTAAAAAACCAGAATGCAAAGCGGTTGCTGTTTGCGACAGTTGTTTTTTGCACAATTTGTTTAGTGCGTAATGCATCCTTGTGTCACATTTCGCTGGAAAGGTTAATGCAGAATAGCAGATTTGCATTTTGTGTAATTTTACCCAAATTTTGATTAATTACTCGAGGGCCAATTACACGGATTTCGCACCAAATTGGGCATGTCTGTATTTTTGCCTTCTCTTCTTCAAATTACTATGGAAAGACATTCATAAATGCACTTTATACATCTATTAAAAGTACGGAAGTAAAAATAAATTATCTTGTTTTAAAATACTTGGCAGTACTTCAATGCCTCTCCAAATTTCAGAGGAGAAACGGAAAAAAAACAAGGGAAGCACTGATATAGGGTGGGGAGGGTTTCAACAGTACGCAAACGGGCATTGATAAAAATAACCTCATGGTTATATGGCTTGCAAGTCCACAACTTGGCCTTCTTGGCCTTGCAACCAGGCACAAAGCGTGCCCATTGTTGCCAGTGGTACTTTTATTGTTAATTGCATGTTGTGCTGTTTGGTGTATGTTCAGAGTGGGCTGTGGTTGGTTTGTGCCTTGACTGCAAAAGCATATTTATTAGTATGCTTAAAAAGCTGCTCGAACAGCTGTATCTCATCCTATGTACGTATCCTTACACTACAGCATTTTTACCTTGAGGGCTTAAATTTTGAATTAAATCGATGCCACATTAAAAGGTGTCCTTGGACTGATCATCTGCAGTAACGCATGCTCAACGTGGGCAAAGGGGTCTTTGTGTCCCAGAAGCTTAGAACAACCAGACCTCAGTGCTCTGACTACGAAACTTATTAAAACTACAGAAGCAAAATAATAGACCTCAATAACTAACAGGCAATGATGATTGAATGGTGTGATGTCGTACCCGCCCCTTCACTAGGTTGTAATTATATTTACAGGAATGGCATGTAATATTTCTGTGCAGGGCTTAATACAACCCAAAATCTGCACAGCCCATAAACTCGATCGATCACTAACAGAAAGGCTTACGTCCTGAACAAAAAGATCTTCAAGAGTTTCCTTCACTCACCTGAACAGATGCGGTCAAAACTTCCAAAGGTGCAGTTTCCAGGCTTTGTTTTAAGGTGATTTCGTTAAAATATAATTTAGATCTTTTGACCTCCGCTGCTTTTTTAGTTAATCTATTATATACTTTTTTTTTGTGGTACTTTTGTATCTTCCACTACATCCAGCCTCATGGAATGTCCCAAACTATGGAGCAAGGCACTGACATCACGCTTTTCTTTATGCCCCCTACACCAATGGCAGAGGCCTTTAGTTTTTAATGGATAATTCTACTCACGGATTTTTCAAATTGTGAATTCCTTCTCCCCCATCGTACTGGATTTGGAATCACCTACGCGCCATTGTCCTGCCCTAAACTTGATAATAAGCCATGTATAAGCCCCTCCCTTGTATGCTGGCGTCAATTTATATTGCTCTAAATTTGTACTGAATTAATCTGACAGTGTATCAGACAGGTTGCCACCAAAGACTACAGGATTCAAAATGTGCGTTGATTTAGTCTTGGGGCCAAGCATGACTAGAAATCCTATGACAAATGCTCCTTGTTGCCCCCGCAGACCATTAGAAGTGGGATGCCAAATTTATGTGGCCAAACAGGTAGATCCTGGTCACCCTCTTTGGGAAAGAGATATTTGCAAATTTCAGATGTTCCAATCCTTGGGGAGGTTGTGTTCGCGTTCATGGAATCTGACGCCAGCCTCTTCTTCAGAGCTAATTCAAATGCTGCAGCTGATGCACCGGTGTTATTTGTGCATCTTCTACTCCAAGTCAAGTAGTGGCCTTTGCGGAGGCCATGCTACAGATCTTCAACTATGCTCCATTTCTACTGGTAGAGCTCTTGCCGCCCAGGAGCATTTAGGACCTCCAATTGCATCCTCCTTAGTGTGCTCTCATCTGGTGCTGACTGACCCCACTAAAGGTCTGATTGATGCAGCTCTGCGATTGAACTCCATTGCAGGCTATATCTCTATCTGCAACGGCTCCAGTGATGTCTATACTGGATCCATAGCCTTCATCAGCAAGAGTTAGTCCATTGTTGCGCTATACAATCACTAGTGCCGCCCTGTGTCAAAGATGACTCGCCTGTGGCTATACGTCTGGAACACCAACATTTTCAGAAGATGAAGCTATTTTTGACTGATTTTAGCCTTTCAAATGCTTGGTGTGGTACCGCACGATGAAAGTTAAACAATTTGCTCCCTTCATGTTATACTGACACTGGCCTCGATCTACACTTAGCCAGTGGCCTTGGCCCATCTCCTGATTCTGCATTCATTCGACACAAGGCCCTTCTACCGAGGAGAGTGCTATGTTTGCAGTAGTCATTAGGAGAGCTGTAGAAGTGTTGGAACAACTTTTCTGACTGAGGCAACAAAAGCAAATTTGCTTATGAAAATCTTTTAGCCTGGTACCTCTACATCTGAGCCCTTTTTACCGTTCAAAGAGGTTTACTTTGACTATTTTGGCAGCCTGGTCTATACCCTTTTCCGAATAGCAGAACTAAATCACTAGGCAACATGTAGGTCAAATACATATGATTACAGACTTTTAAGTACATTTTGATGAAAGAACATCTCAATGTACCAGCAAATTTAGGAAAATATATTCTATTTTAATTACAAATTCATTAAAAAAAAGTGGCTAAAAACTACAACAGACCATACAAATGATAAATAAGTCAGTGTATTCATTCCTCTGTACAGAGATTAAATTCCTGATGGTAATCTTTTCACTGTCTTGTTTGATGATTGATTATCACTACACAATGTATATGTAAATACTGATGTTGATACAGGACATATCAGAAAAACAATAAACTAATACATACACCAAAACAGAATGAAAGCCACTCTAATAGTGATAAACAGACATGACATTGAACTCATACAAAAATGTGGTGCTAATTCTTCAAATTCTCTTGACGCGCGTTTCGGCGAGCATGTCGCCTTCATCAGGAGACCACATTGAAAAACATAATCTACAGAAACAGGTTAAAGGTACATTAAGTCATCCACATTTCCCAATTTTCAAGTAAGATTTTATGTGGTGCATTAAGTGCAAATTACTAAAGAAATTAAAAAGAACCGTTAACCAAACCACATGCTTTTGTGATGATGAAAAAAGAGAACATGGTGAATTCGGTGAATTCAGTGAATATGAGAAGATAGTGCAATCGTGCTCTGTGAGTATACCGAAAGTCGATAAAGACATATAAAGATACTTAGAGCCCCAGAAGACCGGGAAAAAGGTATGATACAGATCAAGGCATATAAATAAATAATAGCACATAAAAGCTCACCATGACCAAGCAAATGAGTGGGCCTGTCATGACTGGAAACTGACTTGTATAGGATAGAGAATCCAAAGTGGTTCTGGGAATAAGCAACAACAACTGGACAATAATGTCCAAGTAGATCAAATTAAGACACTGTGGTAGTCAAGGCGGTTAGAAATTACTATAAACGTGATAGAAATTAATACCGGATTGCTGAGTGGAGGGATATACCATATGGTAAAATATCGTCCAGTTTTGAATGACTAGCTGGAAAAAAGATAAATAACGGCCTGTTAATAAACAGGCAAATGGAAACGGTTGCCTCAGTGTTATCAAAATTCTCTATACTTAGTATACCTAATGGATGTTAATCTCACATATGTCTGGACATACCTTAAAATCGGGATGATAAAAGTTTGATGCATAGAATGTCCAGACATGGGATATATATACTTCTGGCCTCTGTGGAGTTTTAGGGAAAAATGGTAATGATAAATCGAATATCCACAATCCTCACTTCTAAGAGTATGAGGTCAGACGTAAGAATAATTGGGCCGAGCCAAATGCCTGTAATTAAAGGAAAGAAAGAGCGGAAAGGCCATTATGAGGTGTGAAAAAACCATAAAAACAAAGATAAGTAGATGCAGAGGTAAGATAAATCGGCTGTGAACCTATTATAGCCCGCTCAGTATATTGCCTGCAAGCTCACTGAGGTGGCGTGACCTAAGGCTTACGAGGTGTCGTGTGTCAAAGATTACACACAAGCTTAGACAGATGGAGGCTGAGCATGAATTACGAGCCTAAGTTACTCAGATACTACAAACAATGCAGGAAGGTGACTGCGGGTCTCGTGGCTAAAAAGATTAATATGAGTGCTTAATACTTATCATAAATTCATACCCCAAGAAATAGTTCTACCTAACTCAGAAACTAAATTTCATGTGGGGGAGCTTTGCCATGACAAGATGGCAAGGCTTCAGATTTTTGGTCGGGCGCCATGGATTACATGCTAAATAACGCTGCTAATT
This sequence comes from Calotriton arnoldi, assembly GCA_963921515.1. Classification (NCBI taxonomy): domain Eukaryota; kingdom Metazoa; phylum Chordata; class Amphibia; order Caudata; family Salamandridae; genus Calotriton; species Calotriton arnoldi. Next base: position 877,368 of record CAWUFW010008028.1, read on the forward strand.
AGCGGACTGGGCTGGAACGCCGATGTAGAGCAACCATACCTTTCAAAGAACTAACTAGACCCAGTGAGACAGGTTCCGAGGTCTGTCTTACTTGAGAAGCACCTGTCGTAGCCGGAGGATATTTCCGGTAGACTTGAAATGCTGCCGGGAAAATCGGCTTTTACGTAGAAAATGGATTATGTCAGAGTGACGTTGGGCAGCCAGTTAAAGGAGCAGTGTGTGTGAATATAGACTCAGTAGATACCGCTAAAAGACTAAATAAATAATAACACAAAGATATATATGTCGCCTCATCGAAATATAGGCATCCAATACAGGGCAAATTGTAAAATACTGTATTATATGCCGGTTATCTCTGGGAAGCTACAGGTAACCAAACACTGAATAATGTTAAAAAGGTACCGGAATTCTTATGTAAAGAGCGATCACTGTAATGGAAAAATAACAGATCAGGAAAATCCAATGGGAAAGCTAGATACTATTACTGTATTGTATTTAATAGCGTTCTCCCACGGGATCTCACTGTTCAATACTTTTTTTTGGGGTATTAAGAACAAAGTTCCAGAAAACCTTACGTCTTCTTCGTATCTCGGTGCTTTTAGGCTCCTGCTTAGTTTCAATTTTTTCCAAGATGTGCCATCTTATGTCATTTGTAGTGTGATTTTTCTCAAGGTAATGTTTCGTTAGAGGTGCCGTTATTTTCGCAGTGTGAATAGCTTAACGATGTTCAGTGAGACTGATTACCAAGGTGCATGAAGTTTCACCAACGTAACCTAGATCACAGGGACATAGAAGCAAATAAATAAAATTTTTAGTTTTACAGTTGGTACATTTATTCTCTTTGATGGTGTATCCATTGTGCGCAAAAATGGGTCCTTCAATCGCAGTGTCACATGCAATACATTGATTGCATGTATACGTGCAACTCTACGTGAATGCTCAAAAACAATATATTAACAAGCTTCAGATGGTTCAGAATGCGGCTGCCAGACTGCTCTCAGGGACCTCAAAGTTTGCCTCTGTAAAGGAAGAGATCAAACCGCTGCACTGGCTCCCTGTCAGACACAGAATACGCTTCAAAGCGCTGTGCACTGTCTTTAAAGCCCTTAATGGCAAAGGCCCGGACTACATGCAACGAAAAATTCAGTGGTACATCCCAAGGAGAGCGCTACGATCAATAGGGGCGAAGAAAGTCACAATCAGCGTTTTTAAAAAGCAGGCTGGGGAGGCAGAAGCTTTATTAATAGTGCGTCCAAATCTTGGAACGAGCTTCCTTTCCAACTGAGGAACGCTACAGACCTCCTCTCCTTCAGGAAGGGGCTCAAAACCTGGCTTTTTAACCAATAAGCCTTCTGGCCACCTTTTTTTAGCAGGCAGTGCATAGCGCCAGGACACCCTAGGGTAACAGCGCGCTCTACAAATTTGATTAACATAACATAACGTGCCCAAGATGGGAACAGTCCCATCAATGGTTCTTTGAATAAACTTTGGGCCTCTAGTGAAATGGGAATGTACAATAAGGTCATTAATGTTTTTATTCCGTCGATGTGCGAATAACGGTTTGGGCAATTTGGCTACTTGTGTGATGGAACCGTTCAAGATATGCCAATTGGAATTAATGATCTGTCTTATTGTTTCGTTCATCCTAGAATGTTTTGTCACGCACACCAGTTGGGTCAAGGGTTCGATGGGACGTGATCTTAGCAAAGAATCTCTGTCATAGTATCTAGCTGGTTTAAACGATTCTCTAACGAGACGATTAGGGTAACCTCTAGCAAGAAATTTTTCTGTCATCATGGTTGCTTGAAGGTCAAAGTCATGAAGGTTAGAACAATTACGGCGAAGTCTGAGGAGTTGCCCGAAAGCGATACTTTGTTTTTGACTGCGGGGATGGAAACTTTCGAAGTGCAACAAGGTGTTTCTCGCAGTAGGTTTGACGAAAAGATCTACTTCTAGAATCCCATTATTATGACGAATTATGATGTCTAGGAACTCGACCTGGGAGTGACTGATGTGTGCTGTGAATTTAAGGTTTGTATTGCACAAATTCAACCAAATCAGGAACTCGGTAAGTGCCTCTCTTGTGTCTGTCCAAATGAAGAAAACATCATTGATGTATCTGGACCAATGAGTCACTGATTCATAAAAAGGTGCTATTTCATTATGAATGTATGTCTTTTCAAAGAGTGCCATGTAGATGTTGGCTACTGAAGGGGCTACCGAAGCCCCCATACTCACCCCTTTGATTTGCTTATAAAGGGTTTCACCGAATTCAAAGATGTTCTCGGAGAGCACGATTTTTAGACTCTAGTAGAAAGTTTCTGGGACAGTTGATAACATAGATGTCAATAAACCAGGCTACTGCTTCGTAAGCCCCTGCCTGCGGTATATTACTGTACAATGCCTCTATGTCAAGAGTTACCAAAGTATGACTTTGAAGGAAAAATGGAAGATTTTCAACTTATTGATGATATCTCTCGTATCTTTGATATGAGAAGGAATGGCTGGTATGTTAGGTCGTAAAAAGTTGTCTATGTATTTTGACAAGGGTTCAGTGGCCGATCCTATTGTTGTCACGATCAGTCGGTAAGGGGGATCTGTCACATTTTTGTGAACTTTGGGAATACCATAAATGCAAGGCATTTTGGGATTTAAGGTATTGAGGAATTCATGCTCCTTTTCACAAATGTCACCGGCCGAAAGAGCTTCATTAGTCGCCAGTCGAATTTTGGATATAATTTTGGGCGTCGGGTCAATAGTGATTTTATTGTAGAAACTGGTGTTGCTCAGAAGGGCAGTCATTTTGAGCTCGTATTGTGCAGTGTCCATCACTGCAATGCCACCACCCTTATCACAGTTCTTGACTGTAAGGGATTTGTCATGTGACAATTGTCGTAATGATGCAACTTCAACTTTGTTGAGATTCATATACGGTCTTGGAACGAATTTGGTAGATCTAAGCGATTTAAAACAACCTGTTCAAACACAGCAACCTCTGGACCGACTTTGCGAACCTTGGCAATCCGTCTCACTGAACATCGTTCAGCTATTCGCACCGCGAAAATAACGACACCGCTAACGAAACATTACCTTGAGAAAAATCACACTACAAATGACATAAGATGGCACATCTTGGAAAAAATTGAAACTATGCAGGAGCCTAAAAGCACTGAGATACGAAGAAGACGTGAGGTTTTCTGGAACTTTGTTCTTAATACCCCAAAAAAAGAATTGAACAGTGAGATCCCGTCGGAGAACGCTATTAAATACAATACTAAGAGTAATAGTATCTAGCTTTCCCATTGGATTTTCCTGATCTGTTATTTTTCCATTACAGTGATCGCTCTTTACATAAGAATTCCGGTTCCTTTCAACATTATTCAGTGTTTGGTTACCTGTAGCTTCCCAGAGATAACCGGCATATAATACAGCATTTTACAATTTACCCTGTATTGGATGCCTATATTTCGATGAGGCGACACATATATATCTTTGTGTTATTATTTATTTAGTCTTTTAGCAGTATTTACTGAGTCTATATTTACACACACTGCTCCTTTAACTGGCTGCCCAACGTCACTCTGACGTAATCCGTTTTCTATGTAAAAGCCGATTTTCCCGGCAGCATTTCAAGTCTACCGGAAATATCCTCCGGCTCAAGTAAGACAGACCTCGGAACCTGTCTCACTGGGTCTAGTTAGTTCTTTGCAAGGTATGCGTTGCTCTACATCGGCGTTCTAGCCCAGTCCGCTAATTAGCAACGTTATTTAGCATGTAATCCATGGCGCCCGACCAAAAATCTGAAGCCTTGCCATCTTGTCATGGCAAGGCTCCCCCACATGAAATTTAGTTTCTGAGTTAGGTAGAACTATTTCTTGGGGTATGAATTTATGATAAGTATTAAGCACTCATATTAATCTTTTTATCCACGAGACCCGCAGTCACCTTCCTGCATTGTTTGTAGTATCTGAGTAACTTAGGCTCGTAATTCATGCTCAGCTTCCATCTGTCTAAGCTTGTGTGTAATCTTTAACACGCGACATCTCGTAAGCCTTAGGTCACGCTACCTCAGTGAGCTTGCAGGCAATATACTGAGCGGGCCATAATAGGTTCACAGCCGATTTATCTTACCTCTGCATCTACTTATCTTACTTTTTATGGTTTTTCCACGCCTCCTAATGGCCTTTCCGGTCTTTCTTTCCTTTAATTACAGGCATTTGGCTCGGCCCAATTATTCCTACGTCTGACCTCATACTCTTAGACGTGAGGATTGTGGATATTCGATTTTTCATTACCATTTTCCCTAAAACTCCACAGAGGCCAGAAGTATATATATCCCTTGTCTGGACATTCTATGCATCAAACTTTTATCTTCCCGATTTTAATGTATGTCCAGACATATGTGAGATTAACATCCATTAGGTATACTAAGTATAGAGAATTTTGATAACACTGAGGCAACCGTTTCCATTTGCCTGTTTATTAACAGGCCGTTATTTATCTTTTTTCCAGCTAGTCATTCAAAACTGGAAGATATATTACCATATGGTATATCTCTCCACTCAGCAATCTGGTATTAATTTCTATCACGTTTATAGTAATTTCTAACCGCCTTGACTACCACAGTGTCTTAACCTTGATCTACTTGGACATTATTGTCCAGTTGTTGTTGCTTATTCCCAGAACCACTTTGGATTCTCTATCCTATACAATGCAGTTTCCAGTCATGACAGGCCCACTCATTTGCTTGGTCATGGTGAGCTTTTATGTGCTATTATTTATTTATATGCCTTGATCTGTATCATACCTTTTTCTCTGTCTTCTGGGGCTCTTAAGAATCTTTGTCTTTATCGACTTTCGGTATACTCACAGAGCACGATTGCACTATCTTCTCATATTCACTGAATTTACCATGTTCTCTTTTTTCGTCATCTGGTCATCACAATAGCATGTGGTTTGGTTAATGGTTCTTTTTTTAATTTTTTTAAATTTCTTTAGTAATTTGCACTTAATGCACCACAAAATCTTACTTGAAAATTGGAAGATGTTGATGACTTAATGTACCTTTAACCTGTTTCTGTAGATTGTTTTTCAATGTGATTTCCTGATGAAGGCGGCACGCTCGCCAAAACGCGCGTCGAGAGATTTTGAAGAATCAGCACCACATTTTTGTATGTGTTCAATGTCATGTCTGTTTATCACTATTAGAGTGACTTTCATTCTGTTTTGGTGTATGTATTAGTTTGTTTTTCTGATATGGCCTGTATTAACATCAGTATTTACATATACATTGTGTAGTGATAATCGATCATCAAACAAGACAGAGTGTGAAAAGATTACCATCAGGAATTTAATCTCTGTACAGAGGAATGAATACACTGACTTGTTGTTTATCATTTGTATGGTCTGTTGTAGTTTTTAGCCACTTTTTTAATGAATTTGTAATTAAAATAAAAGAATATATTTGCTGGTACATTGAGTTGTTCTCTTTCATCAAAATTTACTTGAAGGTCTGTTATATGTACTTGACCTACATGTTGCCTAGTGATTTAGTTCTGCTATTTGCATTTTCCCTGTCCTAGGAACGTTCATTAGCTACAGGGGGTCTTTAATTTTTGCATTATACTATGCCCTTTTCCGCCCTGGCAGTAAGCTAGATGCCAAAGTCTAAACACCTGGGGAATCCAAAGGTCAGACATCCCCATATGTCTTAACTTTACAAGTTGAGGCCTGCACCACAAGGCTAACTCAAGCTATTCCTTTCTACTCCTCTAGACAGCGAGTCAAAATGCATTGGTACAATGGGCAAGACAGTTTTTTCCTTGAGCAGGTTAGTGTTGTACTCTTTAAATGTTTCTAGTCTTCTGGCTTGCTTCTACCAAAATCCTTTGAAAAGGCTTGTGAGATCCAACTGGAGTACCTTTGTGCAGACAGTTCAAGATGATCAGGATGCAGCCAAGTAGATCTTGTGCTCTGGCCTGGATTCCATAGACTTGTTGGCTTATGCTATGGGAACTTTGAACCAGTGTCATTAAACTGAGACATGACTGACTGTGCGCCACCAGATTTTCTAGATCAGTACAGGCTTCTTTGAATGAGACTTGCTCTTTGGCAAGAAAGCTGAATCTGTCTTGGGGAGGTTTATGAATAGTCGTCACTGTGCATTCTGTGAGTCAAGCTTTTCATAAAGGTGCCAGGGAAGCAGTAGTTTGGTTGCTGCTCCTCTGCTTGATACCAAGAGGTGGTTACTGTTGCATTATATTCAAGGTTGGGTGCATTCCCCTTGAGCATCCCTCATCTCAGAACTAATCATACCGAATTTGGTATATGTTCATACTCATCCAATATTATATATTAGATGTACAATAAGTATGTAAGTCTTATCAATAATACAAGCTCAGTGAGAAAATATACATCAAGAAATCAAAGTATTCCCAGGTGCCCTCGTTTAATTGCAACCCAATGGCACCATGCGTCATTCTTTAATGACACAGTTGACTTAAACGAGACAATAAAAGCAACAGCATTCATTTATAAAATTACAGCTAGAGACAAAGTTTCAAAGAACATGTTACTTCCCTTCAGTAACACTCTTTATTATGGACGGACTCTCTCAAACTGAAGGAACGGCGGAACATATTGCTCACCTTGTGAATTTCCCCAGGCAACATGCTGGATCTAGTAAACTCAAAAGCAGTGGTTCTGCATGCCGTGCCGGTAGATGGCTGTAGGAAAGTGCCCTTCTTGGATGGTCACCCCCACACATTATTCTCCAATGCTGATGTTTTTGACTCTGAATGTGTACTGGAGCCTGCTAACCAGGCCCTAGTGCCAGTGCTCTCTCCCTAAAATATGATTCATATGAATTGGTAACCCCAATTGGCAAAGACTTTAACCCCCTTATAAGTCCCCGGTAAATTGTACCACTGGTACCCAGGGCATGGGAGTTAAAGGGGTCTGCAGAACTGATTGCCACCCTGAGAGGCCCAAGTAAACAGATGACAGCAGGCCTGTCATTGCAGACAGCAGGAGCAGTGCCAACTGCCCACACTCGACTTTGCCTTCACCATGAGTGGCAAGGTCACAGCACTATCTTTTATGTCAGTCGCACCTAAGTAGGCCTCCTGACCCCAGGCGGCAGGATGCATTATATTAAAGGTGTGGACATAAATACAAGCTTATATGTCCCTATAGTAGCCTCTTTCCATTAGGAGCTACTATATGTTTAGGGAGCCATAGGTTAACATGGGCTGGCACCGGGGCATCACAAGGTTGCCAACTCCATTATGGTGCCACTGAAAGGTGTCATGTTTGGTATGAAATGACTTTTCATCAAACCCAACTTTTTCCCGAAAGTCAGATTTAATGTAACATGCACCCAGGTTCCTACCTTAGAGGTTGCCCACCTGGCTGCCCCAGCCTTTCATGTGTCCTACTGGATAGGCTGCAGCTACTGCCAAGACAGGAATCTGATCTGACTAGTGAAGTGGCACATCAAGGCGATGAGCTTCAAAGCGCCCACTGCTTCTTATATGCAACCAGGTTTCCTCCCAGAGGAGGAAAAAGCCAGGCACATTTTAAACCCAGGCAGGTGGAAAAATTAGGTTGTCAGGAAGCGTACACCCCAGAAGGCTATCCAGATGTCAGGGCTCGGGTTGCGAGAGCCCACGTACTTCCTAGCGTCTACGGATCCCCAGTGACACGAATCCCGGGTTCTGGACTAACCTACCGGAGACCACGGGTAATCGTTTCCAGAAGCCGAGCAATTGGGCGATCACGCTCAAGATGGAGGCGTGCCAGAACAATTGCCGGTCTAGTCACTCGCGTCTGGTCGCGAGCTTAAGGACCGACGCAGCTGTGAAGTGCCGGGGCAGTGTTCCATGCCGCTCACTTCACCGAAGCTTCCTTCACGTCCGGACCTGTGCCCCTCTCGTAGTTAGTCAGAGACAGTTGTTAGAGTTATTGGCCAGTTTAGGCGCAGAGTAGAGCCCGTTGCGTCTTCCGTCGGTTAGACAGGTTTTGGGAGTTTAGACAAATAACTTTATTCCTATACTTACCGAATTTCTCGAGCTTTTCCTCAGCGGGTTCGGCTGAATCCCTGTTGACAGAGTCCTTCCAGTCTGAAGACGACAACCGCAAGTATTCTCCTGTCGGAGAGAAAGTTCCGTTATTGAGCAATTAAATTTACTAAGAGAGAGACAAGTTCAGTATAAAGTGTTGCTGTATTTACCTATTATACTTACCTTGAGACAGTTTTCCTATTCTGTACGTGGAATTCCTGAAACAGTAAAGAAAAGATAATTACCAGCAAACTGATACCAAGCATTCTTAATTCTCGAAGAGGAGCTAACGTCCTTGGCTTGAGGGTGAGAAAGTTAGGAGTACTGCACACATTCATTACAGAGAGCCAAGGAGTGAGTCTAGAAGTTATTAATGTTATCATTTGTCTTCCAGTTCACCACAAGAAAAGAGAGAGACTAGGAGAGAAGTCTAGAAGGAAGAGAGAGAGAGTGGAGAACCGAAGATAAGCCAGGCAGTCTCTTCTTTGTCCCCTACCCCTGGCAGGGTTAACGCGACCCCCAGTTCTGTTGGGGTTCGTGGGAAGGCCTGTGGAGGGAATTGGGAATATTCGACATTCTGCTCCCACGAGTGCTGGAATCGAAGTGAGTGCAAATTGAGTTCTTGACAGAGTGAAGTGCTCACGAACTCTACTCACCTGAGCAGAATGGCGGAGGGGTTCGACTTGAAGAACCTAGGGAAGGTATTAGAGGTCATTCAACAAGAACTAATGGCGGTTAGAGAAGAGAATAAGACTATCAAATCTGAGATGGAGGCAACTAGGCGAGAAACCAAGGAGATGGCAGCTCAGATTAAGAGAGAGGTTTCTGGGGATAGGGTCCATTCCCCACCTTCTGGAGCAAACCTATTTAATTCCAGTTCAGCTGCTAGCTCAGGATCCACCACTCAAGTAGTACATTCTCTGGCCCCCGTTATTCCGCTAGCACCCCCAGAACGCTTTAGTGGGGATCCCCAAAAGGCCCAAATTTTCTTGACCCAATGCTCCTTGCACTTTGTCGACCTACTGTCTTCCCAGATGCGCACTCGCATTGCCTTTATCCTATCTTACCTCAACGGAGATGCGGCCGCTTGGTCGATGCCCTTGGTCACACAAGACGCATCAATTTTGTATAACTACGACGAATTCAAGAAAGAATTTCTGTGCATTTTCGATCGTAGGAAGGTAGCGCAGGCCACAGATAATGAGTTGTTGGAATTGAGACAAGGGAATCGAGAGCTAGTAACATACCTTGCACAATTCAACAAACTTGTTGTAGAAACTGAATGGCCGGAGTCTAAAAGAGCCGCCTTATTCTACCGTGGATTAAAAGATGACTTGAAGGATGCCTTGTCGCAAATTCCTAATCGCCCTACAGAGGTATCGGCCCTGATTGATCTGGTCTTGGAAATAGACTATAGGCAAACCGAAAGAAGGCGAGAATTTCGACCGAGTGTTCCACGCTCTGATAGGGCAAGATCTGATGTGACAAGATCTGTGGAGAAAGAGCTTGGAGTTGAGCCTATGGAAATAGGAACTATAAGAGTCCCACTTTCCAAAGAAGAAAAGGATAAGCGGAGATTACATAATTTGTGCCTTTATTGTGGAACCAGCAATCACTTCGTAAAAGGGTGTCCCAAGAAGCCCAAAACTTTGAAGAAGGAAAATTTGCAGCACCACCAGTAGAGGGAGTTGGGCTGGTGGTTGCTAAGGAAGATACAACTCCAATTCGTCACCAAGTTGCTAACACCTTGCAGTCTTCTGCTCCGCATCTCATCTTGACTATGACTCTGAAATTCCGTGAGCACATTCTTCCTGGAGCAGCGGTAATGCTGGATTCGGGAGCCACGGGGAATTTTTGTGACCTCAAATATGCCTCTAAGGTTGGTCTGAAAGCCCTACAAAAAGAGAGAAGTGAAGCGGTGAGGGCTGTAGACGGTACAAATCTATCGTCCGGACCCATCACTAGCCATTCAGAAATCGTGAACTCATTTCCCATGAAGGTCATCGGGAGGAAATTAAATTCAATCTAATTGATGCCCCGCAATTTGGGATCATTTTAGGTCTCCCCTGGCTTACTGAACACAACCCGACAATTAACTGGAGCGAGAGAACGGTGAAGTTAGACTCCAGCTACTGTTTGGAGCATTGCTACTGTGAGAAGACGGAGAGAAACCTGGCAGCTTTGCTTTGCGAGAACAATATGATGGTGTGTGCAGTGCAAACCGAGCGCCTGCCTGTCGAGTACCTGGAGTTTGCCGAAGTTTTCAGTGAGGCACAGTCGAAGAAGTTACCCCCTCATCGGTCCTATGATTGTAAAATCGATCTTGAACCTGGGGTCAATCTTCCCTGCAGTCGGATACACGCACTCACAGAAGCTGAGAATCAACACTTGAAGGATTATATACAAACCTATTTGGAAAACGGATTCATTCGACCATCCCAGTCCCCGGTCTCCTCTCCATTTTTTTTCGTCCCAAAACGGGATGGAAGCCTTAGGGTGTGTATAGACTACCGTGCCCTGAACAAGATTACGATCAAGAACCGTTACCCGCTACCCTTGATTTCCGTCCTTCTGGATCAACTAAAAGACGCCAAGATCTTCACGAAGTTAGACTTTCAGGGGGCCTACCATCTAATCAGAGTGCGAAGTGGCGATGAATGGAAAACCGCATTCAGAACCAAGTATGGATTAAACGAGTATCAAGTAATGCCCTACGGCTTGTGTAACGCCCCGCAGCGTTTCAATATTTCATCAATGACATCTTGAAGGAATGCATAGACCAATGCGTCAACGTCTATATTGATGATATTTTGATTTATTCGTCATCCGAGAAAGAACATCAAGTCAAAAAGGTACTACGCTGTCTAAAGGAAAATGACTTGTACGTTAAATTGGAGAAGTGTGCCTTTGGAGTGAAATCTGTGGATTTCTTGGGATTTGTAATAGCTCCAGAAGGCCTAACCATGGATGTTAAGATCAAAGCAGTGGTTAATTGGCCCCCACCGACTTCAGTGAAAGAGATAGTTTCATTGGGTTTGCGAATTTCTATCGTAGATTCATACGAGATTTCTCCTTAAAGGTCACCCCCATCACTAGACAATTGCGAAAGGGGGTTGCTTTTCAATGGACTAAAGAAGCTGAGGGTGCCTTCCAATTTTTGAAGAAAAGTTTCACCACCGCACCCATTCTGCTGCACGCCGATCCTACCCAACCATTTTATCTTGAAACCGATGCTTCCGAGCAGGCAATTGGAGGTGTGGTTTCGCAGAGGCATAAAGAAACTGGGCAGTTACACCCGGTCGCGTATCATTCCAGGAAGCTGCAACCAGTTGAGATAAATTACACCATTTCAGATAAGGAACTCCTCGCCATTAAAGATGCGTTCCAGGAATGGCGACACTATCTTCTCGGAGCTAGGCATGTGGACACGGTGTTCACCGATCACAGAAATCTTCAATTCTTAAAATCAGCCAGAACGCTTACACCACTTCAACTGAGATGGTCCCTGTACTTCGCCGACTATGACTTTGTAATTACTTATCGGCCAGGGAGGAACAACGGAAAAGCGGATGCGTTGTCAAGAATAGACACTGATGGAAAGAAAAATCTCATTTGTGAACAAAAAATAATTCCGAAAACAAAAATCATAGGAGCTACTGTGGAGAAAACTCTCGAAGACAAAATCAAAGAAGCAATGACTCCAAAAGAAATGCAAAACTGGGCTCGGAAAGATTTGGTTCGAGAAGCCCGCAATGAAATGCCGCATCATGTCCAAACCTTGTTCTTACCTACTCAAGAGCTTCAACAACCAGCGTTGGCACATTGTCATGATAGTCCTTTGGCCGGACATCCTGGAATCCATCGTACCAAAGAGTTGTTGAAGAGACCGTTCTGGTGGCCGAGACTATCTAGAGATGTTTGAGATTATGTGGAGGGATGTGGGACTTGTGCAATGGGAAAGATGGATAGGCGGGCCCCTCAAGGTTTGTTGAGACGGTTACCCACTCCCCCATACCTCTGGCACACAGTCACTATGTACCTAATTGTGGAACTGCCTTCTAGTCAAAGATTTATCTCAATTTTGGTGATGGTGGACGCCTTCACTAAAATGGCGCATTTCGTCGCTTTGAAGGGAAACCCATCAGCAAAACTAATTGCCACACAACTGAATCAGAGCTTAATTAAGATTCACGGAATCCCAAAGGTCTTGATTTCGGACCGTGGATCTCAATTTTTATCTCACTACTGGAGGGCCTATATCAAGAAGTTAGGAATAGAGACATGATATTCCACTAGTTTCCATCCGCAAACAGATGGCCAGACAGAGAGAACCAATCAGGAACTAGAAAAGTACCTTAGACTGTTCCTTTTAGATCAAGAAGGAGAATTGCACGATCTTCATAGGACCGCAGAGTTCACGCATAATAATGCAAAGAATGCCTCTACTGGATACTCTCCTTTTTACTTGAACTACGGGAGGCATCCTAATTCTGCGGTTTCAGCTCAAGAGATTTTGGTGCCCGCAGCGCAAGAACTAGTCCTACAGCTTAGTGAGGTGCATGAGTCTGCCACCAAGAATTTAGCATTAGCTAAGGAACGCTATAAAAAGCATGCTGACAAAAAGAGAAGACAGGAGTTGGCTCTTCAGGTAGGAGATAGTTTGGCTGAGTACTAAACATCTACGACTCAAGGGAAATAGGAAATGCCAGCCACGTTTTGTGGGCCCCTTCCCAGTAGAGCAGGTCTTGAATCCAGTAACATTCAAATTAAGTCTTCCTACACAGCTGAAGATACATCCAGTGTTTCACATTTCTCTGCTCAAAAAGGTGGCACCCAACTTAAAGGAGCCAAGAAAACCTAAACCTCTAGTTGTTGAAGGGCAAGAAGAATTCGAGGTCAAAAGAATTTTAGACTCCAAATTAGTTCGAGGTAAAGTTTTCGATCTAGTGGATTGGAAAGGCTACAGTCCAGAGGAGAGGTCTTGGGAGGTGCAGTCTGATGTTCATGCCTCTCGATTAAGGCCTTTCATCTGCAATATCCACACAATCCCCAGCCCGGAGGCTTAACCTTGCGGGGGGGTACTGTCAGGGCTCGGGTTGCGAGAGCCCACGTACTTCCTAGCGTCTATGGATCCCCAGTAACCCGGGTTCCGGACTAACCTACCGGAGACCACGGGTAATCGTTACCAGAAGCCGAGCAATTGGGCGATCATGCTCAAGATGGAGGCGTGCCAGAACAATTGCCGGTCTAGTCACTCGCGTCTGGTCGCAAGCTCAAGGACCGACGCAGCTGTGAAGTGCTGCAGCAGCGTTCCATGCCGCGCACTTCACCGAAGCTTCCTTCACGTCAGGACCTGTGCCCCTCTCGTAGTTAGTCAGAGACAGTTGTTAGAGTTATTGTCCAGTTTAGGCGCAGAGTAGAGCCCGTTGCTTCTTCCGTCGGTTAGACAGTCAGGTTTTGGGAGTTTAGACAAATAACTTTATTCCTATACTTACCGAATTTCTCGAGCTTTTCCTCAGCGGGTTCGGCTGAATCCCTGTTGGCAGAGTCCTTCCAGTCGGAAGACGACAACCGCAAGTATTCTCCTGTCGGAGAGAGAGTTCCGTTATTGAGCAATTAAATTTACTAAGAGAGAGAGACAAGTTCAGTATAAAGTGTTACTGTATTTACCTAGTATACTTACCGAGACAGTTTTCCTATTCTGTACTTGGAATTCCTGAAACAGTAAAGAAAAGATAATTAGCAGCAAACTGATACCAAGCATTCTCAATTCTCGAAGAGGAGCTAACGTCCTTGGCTTGAAGGTGAGAAAGTTAGGAGTACTGCACACATTCATTACAGAGAGCCAAGGAGTGAGTCTAGAAGTTATTAATGTTATAATTTGTCTTCCAGTTCACCACAAGAAAAGAAAGAGACTAGGAGAGAAGTCTAGAAGGAAGAGAGAGAGAGAGAGTGGAGAACCGAAGATAAGCCAGGCAGTCTCTTCTTTGTCCCCTACCCCTTTCCCCCGGCAGGGTTAACGCGACCCCCAGTTCTGTTGGGGTTCGTGGGAAGGCCTGTGGAGGAAATTGGGAATATTCAACATTCTGCTCCCGCGAGTGCTGGAATCGAAGTGAGTGCAAATTGAGTTCTTGACACCAGACCCTTAGGGTGGGCTACCTGTTCTGTATACCTGAAGAAGGAATCTGCCATTTTTTAAAAGGGGCTTCTGGGTAAGAAAGGTGACAGACCCCCGGATGTGGTCACCTCGGGGGCGGATTAGCCGCTGGGGCTAGTAGCCCATTGGCTACTAGCTCCCACACCTCTAAAACCCATAAATCAAGGAGTTAAGGGGCTCCCCTGGCACCAGAACCTCGTATCTGATCGACTTGCAACCAAAGAAGAGATCCGAGTTTGCAACTTCAGGACCTGCTCAAAGAAAAGGTTTCAAAGACTGCAGCTGTGGCATCCACCCTGCAACTGCACGTCTACAACTCTTCCTGAACCAGAGACCTGTTCCAGAGGAAAGAGGAACCCCTCTGCAAGGCAAAGGCAACTCCAGAACTCCCTTGGACTAGAGGTACTAGTTGCCTGCAGGCAAAATTGAAACCAAAGAATTGCTGGCCATTGGGCCCACCGAGGGAATCGCCCAAAAGCAAATGGTCTAGTGCATTGTGGCAAACTTAGTCCTGACCTCCAGCAGGTTTCAGGCAGCTACCGTGTTCCCCCAGACTCCAGGGAGTCGAGGTGACTGAAGTCTGAGCTTGTAGCTGCCAAGGCTTGTTGGTGGCCAGCTCGGCTACCACTACCTTTGTTTGACGCTGTGTCTCGAGGGAACCCTGCAGCATCTTCAACCCGACGCTTCTGTGGCCCGGTTGTTGAGATTTTACACCCCCTTCCTCACCAGCATGTCTAAGCGGTAAAAACCAGCAACCGTGGCCCGTTCTTCAGCACTAGGGACATCTAGAACTACTCTGCACCCGGGCCCTACGAACCAGGTAACAATCAACTGACTGTCAGAGCCTGATCCTGTAACCCGCCTCACCTTACCCCTCAGTGGTTTCCACTCAACTCGACCTGCAAGTGACCGATTGTCACAAGTGTATTTTCCTAATCGGAAAGAGTCTATTAGTTAAGATTCCTTACCTTAGAATTATCCCCAGGCGTCAGACTGGATCCAGAGAATTTTTCTTCAACACCCCTGCGCCTTGGGAGGTGGCGTTGGTCGACTCCGCGTCTGTCGTGGTCGCCGTGAGGATGTCGCAGTGCCTACTTGGACGCCGCCCCTGCGCGCTGACGTCAGTTCTTTCTTTTTCCACGCCAGCCTAGCGGAGATCCGGAGGGAGCTTGTCACTTAGTCATTTTTTTGACCAAACTTTTTCAACTTTTGTCGACGTCTTTTTTCGAGTCTCCGATTCCTGGTGCGGAGGGATGTCCCATCGTCGAACCGTATTCAAGCCTTGTGACTCCTGTCACAAGCTGATGTCCGTGACGGATCTGCACCTCTGGTGGCTGGAGCGCGACCACGATCCGAAGTCGTGCTCTGACTGTCGGGCCATGAATCCGAAGTCTTTGCCGGAGCGGTCCCGAAAGCTTTGGAGGCATGGCAGCCGGCTCTGTCGCTCCCGGTATCGCTCGAGGGGATGGTCTCGAGACTGGTCGCGGAGCCACCACTCCTCGTCCAAGTTTTCGCACTCGGTTAAGTCGAAGCACAAGAAGAAAGTGAACGGACGATTGCCCACCACCGCCTGGCTCCGGGCGATCCCATTTTCCTCTCCCAACACCCTTCCCCCAAGAGTTGGTGGTCTAAGCTTCTTCCTCCAAGGGCGAATTCCCTTCCACACCCCTGGATAGGGAATCCAAGAAGCTGGATCATCTTGGGAAGCGTATGTTCTCTTCCTCCAGCTTGGCGCTGCGGTCTGTGAATATGGCATGCCTCTTGGGCCGCTATACCCATACAGTCTGGGATAAAGTTGCGCAAATGCTGCCTCAGTGCCCGGAGGAGGCCAGGGCCATTCTCTCCCAGGCAGTGGCGGATGGGAGATACGCAGCAAAATTCACAATCCGCTGTGGACTGGATACCGCTGACTCTCTGGGCAGAACGACTGCCACATCGGTAGCCCTACGGCGCTACGTCTGGTTGAGGACGTCTGGTTTTTCGGGGGATGTTCAAGCAACCTTTCTGGACATGCCCTTCGATGGCTGTCGCCTTTTTGGTAACAAGGCGGACTCGAGCGTTTTATGGATTCTCGGGCTACGGCCAGATCCTTAGGCCTCGCTGCGTCTTCCCATCCCTCACAGTCTGCCTTTCGAGGCTACAGAAGGGGCACCCCACCACGTCCGACCCAGTCCAGCCAGCGGCCCACACAAGATTCCCAGCGTCTGTGTGGCCGCGGACTTGGGACCCAGCGACGCGGGTCTGGCAACCAGCAGGCAAGCCTTTCCCCCCTGCAGCAGCCTCCAAACTCTCGTGGTCTGACCTTCCAGGGCCATCATTGGCCAGTGGGTGGCAGGATTCGCCATCAGATAGATAGATAGATTGCAGATAGTCCGAAGGGGCTACTCCCTCCCCTTTAAGACTACCCCTCCCTCCCACCGTCTTTCGATCGCTTGTCGGAGGATCATTTGGCGCTTCTCCGCCAGGAAGTCTCCGCTCTCTTGGCCAAGGGAGCCATCGAGAGGGTCCCTGCACCAGAAGTAGGTCGTGGTTGCTATTCCCGCTACTTTCTGGTGCCAAGAAGGACAAAGGCCTGCGTCCTATCCTAGACCTCAGGGCCCTCAACCACTTCCTCCGGAAGGAGAAGTACAAAATGCTAACCTTGGCACAGGTCCTTTCTGCCCTCGACCCCGGAGACTGGATGGTGGCGTTGGACTCGCAGAACGCCTACTTTCACATCCCCGTTCTGCCAGCCCACAGGCGTTGCCTACGGTTCACGGTAGGCCACGAGCATTTTCAGTTAACCGTTCTCCCCTTCGGCCTTACCAGTGCCCCCACGGGTGTTCACGAAAGTGATGGCGGTGGTCACAGCTCATCTGCGCAGATCAGGGGTTCCAGTCTTCCCCCTATCTCGACGACTGGCTGTTGAAGGCGGGCTAGCCACAGGCTGTCGTCTCCCACCTCCAGACTACGGTGGACCTCCTTTATTCGCTGGGGTTCACTATCAACGTACCGAAGTCACACCTTGCTCTCTCTCAGACGCTACCTTTCATTGGAGTGGTTCTGGATACAGTGCAGTTTCGGGCCTATCCTCCCGAGAAGCGAGTCCGGGATATCCGGGCTATGATACCGATGTTTCTGCCTCTATCCCAGATTTCGGTGAGAATGATCCTGAAGCTGCTGGACCTCATGGCCTCCTGCATCATGCTGGTGGATCATGCCAGGTGGCATATGCGGGCTCTGCGGTGGTACCTGAAGTTCCAGTGGGTGCAGAATCAGGGGAATCTTTCTGACTACGTCCAGATCTGGGAGGGGACTGCGCAACCACTGCAGTGGTGGTTGACGAACCAGGATTCGGTCAGAGGCAGATCCCTCTCCCTTCCCCAACCAGACCTCACAGTACCGATGCATCACTTCTGGGATGGGGCGGCCACCTGGGAGAGGCGGAGATCAGAGGAGTCTGGTCTCCGGCAGAGTCCGGTCTCCATATCAGCCTGTTGGAGCTCCGGGTGATTCGCTTGGCACTTAAGGCATTCCTTCCCTCCCTCAAGGGGAAGGCAGTGCAGGTGTTCACGGACAACACCACCGCCATGTGGTACTGCAACAAGCAAGGCTGGGTGGGGTCGTGGACCCTTTGTCAAGAGGCTTTTCGCCTTTGGACATGGCTGGAACATCAGGGCATTACAGTGGTGGTTCAACACCTGGCAGGTTCTCTGAACGCCAGGGCGGAAGAACTCAGCCGCCGGTGCCTAGTGAATCACGAATGGCAACTTCACTCGGAGGTGGTACAAGGTCTCTTTCAGTAGTTGGGAGAGCCTTGGTTAGATCTGTTTGCACCGAAGAGAACGCGCAATGTCAGAAGTTCTGCGCGTTGGAGTTTCCAAGGCGGCACTCGCTCGGCGACTCTTTTCATTGCAAGTGGAGCTGCGGCCTCCTGTACGCTTTTCCACCTGTATATGTACTTTTAGTAATCGGATTGGCTACATATTATTGATTCGAGTGAGTAAGGGTATTTGTGTGGGGCTTTTGGCATGGTGAAAAGGCACTGATGTGGCTTAGTGGCCTGCAGGTTTGGCACCAAAGTGTTTTTCATTTTCATTGTTATAAAAATTGTGGTCATTTATACAAAGACTATGGTGTTATTGACTGTAATTTTATGAAGCGTTGTTTGATTGAATTCATGAAATGTATTGATGTTTATGGAACAATGATATATAAGGCTATTATTTATATTTATATATATATATATATGTTTACATTATAGATTTTTAAAGGACGGGAGTACATAATATAACGGTCTTGATAAAGAAGGTGGAATGAGATAAAGCCTTCAAAACGCGTCGACGCCTTTTTCTGTTGCCACAAATCCATCTAGACGAACATCACCCTAGATATTGATGATACACAAGGCACCAGGGTGTTTGTACATAAGTTTAACCGTGGATTATGGCGATTTATGACTAAGATTACTGTCTGTTTTAACTCTCGTGTTATGATTTTTTGAAGCATTGTGAATGTGACTAATTGTTTTTAGTATTGTTACAAATTTTTCATGATGATTCTATGGACAAAAATGGTTTTAACTTGAAACTAATTTCTTTTTTTCTTTTTAATTTTGTATAAAATAATAAATGGTTTTAATAAATTACAATCATTACCTTATGAACAATAGGTGTTTGTGCCAATACATTGTAGCCACCAGTTGAGCGGTGACCTTTATGAATGGTGAGTGTGTGTATGGAGTCAGGGTTTGGCATATGAAAGAAGGTGCGAATGAAACAATATATTAAAACAATCCCAGAGGACGCAATTTTTAACGCTTTTCCACCTGTACCACTTCGCCCCGAGTGCTGAAGAAGATCAAGTGCGACCAGGCCCAAGTAATTCTAGTGGCTCTGGTCTGGGCACGGAGAGTCTGGTACCCCGAGCTTCTGAGCATGGCCATCGATCCTTCCGATCAGACTGCCCCTTCGGGAGGATCTTCTGTCGTTGCAGCAGGGGACGGTCCTCCACCTGAACCTGTCCAGCCTCCACCTCCTTGCGTGGAGATTGAGCAGCGACAGTTGACAGCTTTTGACCTTCCTCCTGAAGTCTGTAATATCTTGGCAGCCAGGCGTCCCTCCACTAAGACGATATACACCTGTCGATGGAACAAGTTTGTGGCATGCTGTGGATCCCCTTTCTGCCCCTCTTTCTGAGGTTCTTTTGTTCCTTCTTTCTTTGGCCCAGCAGGGCTCTGCTCTGGGCTCTCTTAAGGGCTACCTGGCAGCCATTTCTGTTTTCTTCGGCTACCAGATCAGCCCTCTTTGTTCAAGTCCCCTATTGTAAGTAGGTTCTTTAGAGGCATTATTAATCTCTTTCCTCCATCCATAATGCCTCAGTGGGACTTGAACCTTGTTTCGACTTACCTTATGTGCGCTCCCTTCGAGCCTCTTGACAACTGTCCTCTTAGGCTCCTCACTCTTAAGACTGCCTTTCTTGTTGTTATCACCTCTGCTCGCAGAGTGAGTGAACTTCAGGCTCTTTCTTCTAGGCCCCCTTTCTTCTCAGTCCATCCGGACAAAGTGGTGCTTCGAACGAGGCCCTCGTTCCTGCCTAAAGTTGTCACTCCTTTTCACATCGGACAGACTATTACTCTGCCCACCTTTTTCTCACCTCTGCACCCTTCCAAGGAGGAGGAGAGACTCCGAAACGTGTGCTGTCTTTCTACCTTGACTGCCGTCTGGACCCGAAACGTGTGCTGTCTTGCTACCTTGACCGCAGAAAGGATTTCCGGGTGGACGATCAACTCTTTGGCTATGTGGGTGTCAAAAAAGGTCGGGCTGTGCAAAAGAGTACCATCTTTCGATGGATAGTCCTTTGTATCAAGATTTGTTACGTTTTGGCTAAAAAAGAACCTCCAGTGGGGCTGCGAGCTCATTCCACTAGAGCTACGGCAGCAATCACTGCTTTGTTGTGTGCAGTTCCACTCATCGATATCTGCCAGACGGCCACGTGGGCTTCTATGCACACGTTCACCAGACATTGCTGCCCGGGTAGTCGAGTCCGGAGGGACGGCTACTTTGCCCATTCTGCCCTCCAGCATTTTCTGGTGTGAACTTGGTTTGCAGACCCTCCTCCGGGGATGGTATTGCTGGGGTATCTATTCTAAGGTAAGGAATCTATAACTAATAGTCTCTTTCAGATGAACAAGTTACTTACCTTCGGTAACGATGTATCTGTAAGAGACATATATTAGTTATAGATTCCTTACCACCCCACCCATCCTCCCCGCTCTGCGAACTGACTTCTAGGGATAGGGACTCCCTTACAGGGCCCTAGTTGTAGCGCACCAGTGGTCAGTGTCTTTCATTGCTCTGCGCTTCTGGCGTGGAAAGTCGTGTCAGAACTGACCGCGTGCAGGGGCGGCGTCTAAGTAGGCTCTGCGACGCCATACCACGACGAAGGACGCAGAGCCGACCGACGCGCAGGGGTATTGCTGAAGAAAAATTCTCCGGATCCAGTCTGACGCCTGGGGGTAATTCTAAGGTAAGGAATCTATAACTAATATATGTCTCTTACAGATACATCGTTACCGAAGGTAAGTAACTTGTTCTTCACCCCAATGTTATAGTTTTGCAAAATTGAAATGCACTGATTTCTTTTTCCTTTAAAAATCCATAACTCCAGTTGGTTGCACTCCTCCGTTGTCTTTGTTTTGGTGTCTAAATTTATATAAAAATCTACTTTATTTTTATAAATTGGTGTAGGATTTCTTTAGAGTCGTGTCAACTTATCGTCCATGTTGGTACTCTGAAATGCTTAACACATGTTCCTCTAGTAAATCCTGACTGCTCTGTGCCCCACTACCAGGACTGAGCTAGGGAATTTAGTGTGAATCCAAAGGACCTATTTATAGTATTGTGCGATTATTGCATAGTGAAGCCTAACCAGCCTCACTGCATAATAATCCACTTTCCTACAATGGCACTGTGTGTTAATTCCATTCTGTACTGGAATTGAAGAGTGCAGCTGCATATAAGTACCATGCATGCACGTTGACATCAGTTTCTTCCATGAAATTATCCGAGCCCTGACACAGAACTCTTCGCAAATTTGGTGCGGACTCTTAAACTGCAACTGTATTAGATGGCAAGGAGAGATGGACAGGGTGGTGAGGCATCTGCAGTTACATAAGAGTATCCACCAGACAGCATTATCAAAAGGTAAGTAATTTGTTCTTCTGAAGAATACTTCTAACCCTGATTCCTCACTTTGTGAATAGATACTAAAGCAGTACCTCCCAAGGTGGTGGGTCTGTGGAATGAGTCAGACCCCAAAAAAAAGTCCTGCAGGACCAAACAGGCCAAGTGCCAGTTTTGAAAGTCTTGGCTGTCCAAGGAGTAGTGATTTGTAAACATGTATACAGATGCCCATGTAGCTGCCTCACAGATATTCAGGACAGGCACTACACGTTCCAACTCAGTAGTAGCAGCCTTGGCTCTGGTGCAGAGGGCCATTACACCTTCTGGAGGCTGCTTCTTAGCCACAGCTTAGCAGATTTCAATGCAGAGGACAATTCAACGAGAGGTGGTCTGTTTCAACACTGCAATGTCCTTCCCCTTAGAAACTCCCCACAAAGAGCTGATTGAACACTGTGTTCCTTGGTGCGATCAGTGGGAAAGAGGAGTATTCTCTTGGGGGCCAGATGATGGAGTCTCTCTCACTCTTTCAAGGGATCAGGTGGGGCAAAGATCAGAAGGGTGATGGCTTGTCTGAAAAGAAAACGTGTCACCACCTTCGGGAGGAACACTGCTCAATTCTTTAACACCAGCTTGTTGGGGTGGGAAAGGTGATATGGGAGGAGCTGTATCAAAAGAGCCTGAAATTCACTCAGCTGGCATGAAGATGTTATTGCAACCAGGAAGACTGTTTTTGAAAGTGAGTAGGCGCAGTGGACAACTGAAGGTCGTCCTGAAGCCTGATCAGAGCATGAATGCTCAAGCACAGAAGTCCACACTCTCTTGCCCAATCCAGAGCCACTAGGATGATTTGGGTTTGACTGTTCCTGAACCTCTTTAGAACTCGGGGCAGAAAAGGTAGCGGTGGGAAGGCATACAGGAGTCCTGTGATCCACTCTAGGCAAAATATGTCTTCCTAAAGAGAGCCTTCTATGGAAACGACAGCATGCAAAAGTGCTGACAATTGTGCATTCTTGACAGTGGAGAAAAAAATCGAGGCAGGGTTCTCACCATTGTCCAGAGATGCCCTGTCCCGCCTCTGGGTGTAATTGCCATTTGTGATCCACTAGGCGCTGCTGGCTGAGTTTGCCTACCCTAGCGTTTAAAGAGCCCATCAGGTGGCGTACCACCAGTGAAATCCACAGACGATTCAGGGATATGCCCCGACACTCCCGCTTACTGTAGAGGTGTACAGCCTCCTGGCAAAGGACCTCATCCTCACTTGTTGCAGTACCACATTGCAGTGGTATAGTCTGAGAGCACCTGCACCAGCCATTCCTTGATGGAGGGCAGGAAGACCTTCAGTGTCAAGCAAACTAATTTGGAGGTAGGTCTCTGGCACAGAGCAGATTACTCATTTCCACCTTTACTCGGAGTTCCCTAATGCAGTAATGAGGCGCCTGATGGTTACTGCTCTCTGCAGAATCCTCACCTGTAGAATAATCCCAAGTGCCAGACTGGATCCAGAAACTATAAATCTCTCACATGGCCGGTAGGAGGTGCTAGCTTCACATCAACAATGGAAGTGGCGTCAGATGAAATCGACAAAGCCATATAGCGACAACCCTGACGCAAGACATCTCCCTGAGAGTCATGAGTATTCCCTAAGAGAGCAAGAGAGGCAAAATAACCTAAGCATGGCCTCGTTCACTGAGGAAAGAAATCGATAGGTTCACCCACATAGTATAGAGGCATGCTTCCTCATTGGTAACCTATCCACACCAAGGTAGGTTAATATCACTTTCGCAATGTGCAGGAATTCGGATAAAATTAACTGGATATTTGTAGGGATCCAGATTACTGTTAAACATATTTTGGGGTGTACCCCAATGGGATGTTCCACATCACTGGTTGGGGACCCCAGGTATGATTGCAACGTCTATCATGTAATTGTTAGATGAGATACAATGAACCATCCATCCCCTTAATGCTTAGACTAGATGTTTCAGCCTTCTCACAAGCCTTTAAGTGTCAACGGCTTTCGTTGGGGCTTTTACTAATGTAGGTATGCCTGCTCCTACTTCTTTTATACCAGGCATCACACTAAGGAAAGCAAAAATTAAACCGGTTAGTGGATGGATTGATCGGCTTGACAAGTGGGAAAAATCAGCTCATGTTTATTCGTCTGTACCACTTGAAGTGCAATATCTGATAGAGACTTCTAGCTGCAGATTCCTTACCTTAGAATATTTCCCAGGTGTCAGACTGGATCCAGAAACTTTTGATGACCGGCGTCAGTAGGTGGCATCGTACGGCTCCGTGTGGTGTCGCGAGCAGCGGAAATGATGTGCACGGTGCCTATGCAGGTGCCACCCCGGTGTGCTGACATTAGTACTTTTCTTTTCATGCTAGTCGGCGCAGATCCGGAGAGAGTGCTAACCTAGTCACTATTTGACTGACTTTTTTTCGACCTTTTTTGTGGATATTTTTTCGAGACTGTCTCCTGGTATGAGAATGTCCACCAAAAAGGCAGGTTTTAAACCATGCAGCGCCTGTCACCACCAGATGTCTGTGACAGATCCACATTTGATTTGCCTTTGGTGTTTGGAGCGCAGGCACGACGCTAAGACGTGTGAACATTGCTGTGCCATGCATCCAAAGATGCTGAGGGAGCGGCCCCTCAAGCTTCTCGCCGATGGACCCCGCGACGTTCCAGATCTCTGTTGCGAGGAAGGTTTCGCGATCATTAGCAGAGCCACACCCAGCGATCGTTGTCCCACTCCAAGTCGTTGGGAAAATCAAGTAAGTCCCAAAAGAACAACAAGTCATAGAGGTCTTCAACTTAGCCACAAAAGTCTTCGGACGGGTCATGGGGCTGTCGGTACTCAAAGGCCTAGCTCTGTGGTGGAGCCTGGACCATTTCTGCACCTCCCTTAGTTTACGGGAGCAGGAGTGACCCCCGCCCAGCTAAAAGAAGTTTAAGGTCATGAACCTCATCTTTGGGCAGCACGACAGCACTGGACCACCCTCCGGCCCACGAGGGGCCCCTACTGGTTTTCCACCGAAGGCTTGCCCTCTGTGCCAGCCGAGCCCCGGAGATCCAGTGACTGATCCGAGCAGCACAGGTCGAGTGACCTCGACCTTCCCTGCCGCCCCTCCAGGGCCGATGCCACAGACACCCAGCGGTGTCTCTGGCAGTTGTAGCGCTGACCGGGGGCAGACTCCCCCTGTCGGAGCCAGTGCCTTATTCCTACAATAGGCCTAGATTTGGTAATTGGGAGAGGTCTGTGGACCCTATGGTTATCAGCCCTTAGAAGATCCTGAGGACACCTGGTTGAGGATCTGGCAGATGCCAGTGGACTGGACACCTAACCAGACACTGGCCTGGTCTCTTCCTCCCTACTGTGGCTACAGAGGAGGGTACCTCGTTTGCAATGATGATGAAGAGGGCAGCCGAGGCCTTGGACCTTCAATTTCCCTCAGTGGCAGTCAAGATTAATGTCATGACCGAGGTGCTTCAACCGGCAGTTCCCCCCATCCGAACCACTTCTCCCATTCAATTAAATCCTCACTGACATTCTGCTTGGGGCCTGTTCCAAGCCCTGGACAGCAGCTCCTGTGCACAGAACAATTGCCCATCACCCCGACCCCAGGTCCTCACCCAGCACCCCACCGAGCTTGGAGGTCCAGGCTTCCACCTCCAAATTCAACCCCGGTCTGTTCCCTACCACTTCGCCGGATAGGGAATCTCTGACCATCATAGGGATCCAGTGGGGGGCAGGTTATGCCATCACCTGCACCACAGGAGGTCCATAACATCAGACTGTTGGACTTTGCAACTTGTCTAAAGGGGCTACTCCCTCTGGTATTGCAACAACCAGGGCAGGGTGGACTCTTTGTCAACAGACACTATGCCTCTAGCGTGGCTGGAACACCTGGGCATATCCCTAGTGGTTCAACACCTGGTGGGCCCTCTGACCATCAGGGTGGACGAACTCAGCCGTTGATGCCTAGCGGATCACGAATGGCATCTCCATCCATTCAAGAGCGGGGAGAGCCTTGATTAGATCTATTCACCACCGCTGAGAATGCGCAATGTCAGCATTTTTGTGCACAGGAGTTTTCAAGGCAGCTCTTGCTCGGAGACGCTTTTTGTCTTGCGTGGATCTCCAACCTCCTTTACGCCTTTCTGCTAATGCCACTCCAGCCCAGAGTTCTCAGGAAGATCAGGAATGACCGGACCCAAGTCATTCTTGTGGCTCCGGATTGGGCATGGAGAGTCTGGTATCCCTCGCTGTTGAGCATGACAATCCGTCTTCAATCAGGCTGCCTCTTCGGGAGGATCTTCCGTTGCAGTAGCAGGGCAGGTTTCTTCACCTGAAAATGCTTTGCATTCATGCTTGGAGATTTAGCAGCTACAGTTGACAGCTTTCAACCTTCCACCTGTAGTCTGCAATGTTATTTTGGCAGCCATACGTCCCTACATTAAGACGGTATACGCCTGCCGTTGGAGCAAGTTTGTGGCATGGTGTACAGACCAACGTGTTAATCCTCTGTCTGCACCCCTTTCCAAATTTCTACTGGTTATTCTTTCCTTGGCCCAGCAGTGCTCTGCTTTGGGCATGTTGAAAGGCTATCTTTCTGCCATCTCAACATTTCTGCGGTTGCCTGGCCAGCCATCCCTTTTTAAAATACCCTATTATACATAGGTTCTTGAAAGGTCTCCAACATATGTTTCCATCAGCGCCTCTTATTACGCCCAGGCGGGACTTGAATTTGGTTCTTGCGTTCCTTATGTGCGCTCCCTTTGAGCCACTCCACTACTGCCCACTCAGATTCTTAATCATCAAAACAGCCTTTCTAGTGGCGATAACATCTGCCTAGAGGGTCATTGAGTTACAGGTACTGTCTGCAGATACTCTGTACCTTATGATCTATCCAGACCAGCTGATCCTTCGAACACTAGCATCCTTTTCACCAAAAGTAGTAACTCCTTTCCACGTAGGTCATTCTATCACTCTGCCTACCCTCTTCGCTCTGCCTCATCCCTCTAAAGAAGAGGAGAGACCCCCCGCCAGCTAGACCCAAAAAGAGCGTGGTTGCTCTACCTTGACCACACAAAAGAGTTCAGCGTGGATGATCAACTTTGTGGAGTATGTAGGAGCCAAGAAAGGGAAGGCGCTGCAGAAACAGACCATCTCGCAATGGATAATGCTCTGCATAAAAATTTGCTAAGCATTGGCCAAAAAGCAGCTTCCTGAGGGCTTGCGTGCACACTCTACCAGAGCCAAGGCTGCGACCACTGCATTAGCTCGCTGAGTTCCTGTCCTGGACATCTGTGAAGCAGCAACGTGGGATTCTTTGAATACGTTTAGGAGGCACTACTGCCTGGACAGTCAGGTCCGGCATGACGGTCACTTTGCCCGTTTGGTTCTACAGGACTTAATCCGCATCGCAGCACCACCTCTGAGGAGGTATTGCTTAGGTGTCTATTCTAAGGTAAGGAATCTGTAGCTAGAAGTCTCTATCAGATGAACAAATTACTTACCTTTGTAACGCCTTATCTGGTAGAGACGATCTAGCTGTAGATTCTTTACTGATCCTCCCCGCTCTGCAAACGGATTATAGTGTGAAGGGCTCACCCCTTCTAAGGGCCCAAGCTCCGCACACCAACGGTCAGTGGTCCTCCTGGCTCTGTGCTTTTGGTATGGAAAGTCACGAAAAGAAACCGGCGTCCGCATGCTGGGGTGCTCCTATAGGCACAGCGCATGTCATTTCTGATGACGCCACGCAGAGCCGAACGATGCCACCTACAGGTGCGCAGGGGTAATGCTCATCAAAAGTTTCCAGATCCAGTCTGACACTTGGGGAATATTCTAAGGTAAGGAATCTGCTGCTATATGGTCTCTACCAGATAAGGCGTAACTGAAGGTAAGTAACTTGTTCATATATGCAAATATCTGCTAGTTCCAAGATTCTTGCATGATGAGAATCACCTCACAATTATTTTGCTGGGTGATGCGTTCATTAAAGACCACTCCTGGAGTAAAATGGTGTTCAAAAATCCCTTCAGACACACAAGATCCATTTAACATTAAAAACAATTTACATTTACACGCACGCTGCTAAACACGGATGTAAATATACAAGTTTAGAATGCACAAACATTTACAATAGTATGCCTGGAAGGTTGTGCCTACTGTGAATGGCATGTTGCACCTGCTATTGAACCCCAATCAAAAGATGTACAGATGGTACAACTTTGTATTGGGGGAAATGCAGCATGCTGTGCAGGTACCCTTTTTCTCATGAGGAACCCATTCTTCTACACACTCACTAAGTTTGGGGCTATTTGTATCCCACCATGGTTGGTGAGTTACTCTAGTACTTTTATGAGTAAATCTTCTACCACTGCCACGGTTTTACAAGGTCTGAGAGATGGCTGTGGGCATTCACAAACTCTCAAAGCAACCCACACATTAATCCTCCTACTTGCCACATATTGTGTGGGGTCTAATACTTCTTAATTGTACACAATTGGAGCAGGCATAAATAAAGGCAGATTTGTCTATAAGAAAAATAGGATTACAGCCGTAATTAAATGGCTTTTCGAATTGAACACATAGATACTAGTCAAGGAGTTGGTAGGTTAAGTGAGGAAGAGAACACAAAAATGAATGGTAAGGGGATAAATGCATCACTTCCTTTTTCTCCTTATGCCACCAAAGCGCGATTTTCAAAAAGTGAAATAGCAGTTCTCATCAGAAGTTAAAGTTAGCAATGTATTTTTAAGCAGATTAGTGCCATCTCGCCTCATGCACAAATAAAGAAAATTTTTATATTCGCATTTCTGAATCAAAACTAACCAAATGTTATATTTTCAAATCGAGCATCAAAAGATAATATAAACTCTGCATACACAGGTGCAATATGAACACAATCTGTCACTATAAACTGCCAGTTCTATATCAACGTGAAATTATTTGCCCTAGCTTTTATTTCCAAATCTTTCATTTGCTATCCATTAATCTCCCCCGGATTGTGATAGTTTCCTCATCCCAGTCACCCCCTATGCCTGTAAATTCCACCCCATATAAGTGAAAGGAAATAAGCTAGAAGCCTATCCGCATTCCTTTATCAACTACACAATGATCTGGAGCTCATCCTATTTTAACACACTTTAGATTGGCTTTCAAAGCATGTTATCCTTTATCTGCTCTCACGCCAAGAACCCCCAGCTTGAATCATTTCAGGATTCACATATTGAGCATTACTAGTGGTTGGCCCAGAATGGTTTTTTTTTTGGGTGAATGTTTTAGACCCACCATTAGGTGCTATTCCCATCTTTCAGTGACAGACATATGGTCCGGAAGCCCCAGCACGTGCTCGACAAATTCAGTTTCCCACCGCTTGGTTTGGAAGTATAGAGAGCTCCAGAGTCATTAAAGCAGATGACAAAAGTTTTTCAACGACAGATCGGGGAAAAAAGCTTTACTTTTCAAAGTCAACCAGGTGGGTGGTGTGCAATCTTTGCCTGCCAAGGTACAACATGCGCAGAAGAGTGTGCAGTTTCAGCTGACAACCCTAAAAACAAAAGGTGCACACATTTATGCAAATGTACAGTCCCAGTACAAGCACTCATTGTTGAAGGACCAGTAGTTGTCCAGTGACAAAGAAAAACCACAATCATACTGAGTTAGCACGGAGAGAAGGCTCCGATGACTAGGTGGAACCAGAGAACATGCAGAAAGCCAAGAAAGTGGCAGATAGCACCTCACTGGTGCAGAAAGTATGAGCTAAAACCTTTGGACTTGAG
This sequence comes from Calotriton arnoldi, assembly GCA_963921515.1. Classification (NCBI taxonomy): domain Eukaryota; kingdom Metazoa; phylum Chordata; class Amphibia; order Caudata; family Salamandridae; genus Calotriton; species Calotriton arnoldi. The sequence goes on from CAWUFW010008028.1 coordinate 906,540, forward strand.
GTCCTCGAAGAGTACCCAGATGCCGAAGTCACTGCCGGTCAAGGGGAAGCATAAGGAACCCCATGAGTAGAAGTCAAAATACACCACTGGTGGTAAACCATTGGAACCAGCTTTGACTCCAAAAGGCGATAGAGCACTGGTGGGACAGGGGCTGACAAGAAGACGCCGAAGATGAAAGTGCTGAAGCAGAATAAAAAGCCCTTGATGTCGAAAGCAAAAAAGGTTGACCCAAAGTCAAAATGGAGGCTATAATAATGGTGAAAAAGGAGTTAGACTCCTTGAAGGAACTATGGGGCATATTCTCAAGAACGTGTGATAACTACCGCAAAATTAGTCTAACGCAACTCTTCACATCGCAGTCCTTCACGGGAAAACAACTCCGTGTCAACGTGGTATTCACATCATGGCAGCCCCATGCGATAGTCCCACGATAACGCGACAAAAGAACATGTTAAAACCAATGCGACGCAGAAAAAACGCGAAACGAACGCGAAAATAGTAGCGATGATGCCAATCGCGACACAAAACTCAGCGATAACCAGCCATAGGCCTGCAATCCCCACGCGTCATGCGGGAAAATGCAGCATAAAAGCAGATTAAAAATACGGTGAGATGACAATGTACGAGCACAACCACACATCCCTGACGTAGAACAGATGACCATTGTCCCGCATCAAATAGGCATCTCCTCACAGTCACAATGTACATGGACATGCAGTCTGCATGTAAACTGCGCCAATGCAGAAACATGCATGGAACACACATTGAAACCGCATCTCCCCTTCACATTGCAGAGGGACAAGCAACCCCTCCTGCACACAGAAGTGTCATGACCATGAGCAATCCACCATGAAAGCGTGGACGAATGTAGGGGCAGTGACTCCCGCCAACGTACATGTTGCGGGACTCGAGCCACAGGGGGCATCCCTGCATTATGGTAGTACATATCTGACCCCAAAAGGAGCCCTGTTGTCACCTGTAGGACACAACTGGCAGCCAAAATGGAATGATTTTGGACACAAGTGAAACGGCGAAGAGTGGGATTCCCTACTAACTGCAACACACAGAACTGGCAGTCCGAATACGTGACACCCTAAACAGCCCGTTTGCACAGAGGTGACACGCCCACCATCCCTGAACAAATCATAAAATTGACAGCAATACATGTCGCACTCACACTTGTCTGAGTGATGTGCCTGTACAGATGAGTGACATGCACTCAGGGAATGTGTATTTTGAAAGCATTCAGTAGCACATGCTGTGCCTGTGGCCACACTGTACTGTCCCATGATTGCCAAGGACTGTCACAATGTGACGTGCTCATGTGAAGAAATTGTCAATGATGGTGTTCCCACGGGCAATTCCTGCTACGGCCACAGTGGGGTGTGGGCCACCTGCCTCATCCTCATCGTCCGGTGCATCTGGCACTTGTATCCATGGGGGCTTGCTGTGTACACATATGTTGTGCAACATGCAACGATCATCTTGCACACGATGCCTGGGCTGTGCAGGAGCCCCCCACCTGTGACGTCCAGGCACCTGAAACGTGACTTCAACACGCCAAATGTGCGTTCCACGATGCCCCTGGTGCTTTTGTGGGCCGCATTGTACAGCCTCTGGGCCTGTGTGTCCGGGGCTTGGAGGGGTGTCATCATCCAAGCGCAGAGTGCATATCCTTGGCCACCTGTGACTGTGCAGTGAGACATCAGCCAATAGTTGGCTCTGCAAGATGTGATGGCCGGCTCAGTGACTCATTGGTGTGTGATATGTGTGACTACGTGATTACTGCATGACATGTACTGCATGTTGCAAGTGAGCGGCATCAATGTGTATTACGTAGCCTCACTGCTGCTCCTCCCTCCGAGCCCATCCACTAGTGTACGAGCGCCGTTGCATCACTTGCACCCCTACGGCACACTATTGTGATGCCTGTCTGCGCAAGTCCACAAGCCTGACAACGACCCAGTGATGTCGTGCGATGAAGGTGGACAGACACATGTGTGTAGGCCTATGGTAAGGACAGGGCGGACACAGATGTAGAGGTCCTGCCTGGCTGAACTCGCCATGCGGTTGAGGGTAGACCTTTGGCTGATGCTGCGGAAATAGCGACACACACAACAGTTGGCATGTCTGATCCCTGACCCCCAGCGGGCTTGCGCACCCTCATTTACCCCTCGACCGAGCTCGTACTCCGGGGGCATGCTACATAGCAACATTGTGTATTGCGTGATTGGTGGTGCCGACACCACACCTGAGACACACGCATTAGTTACCGCCTTGACAAGGCCTACATATAACCACGCCCAGAGCCACGTGTTGAATGACCACACCCCTACGCCGTACTGCCGTACGCCGGTCCACTCCCTCACGCCCACAGGGGGCCCGACACAGATACATGTCCCAGGTCCACCCAACTGCATGAGATGACAAGGTTGCGCACGCTGTACACAGCACAATGTAATGTGGTATGGCTTGGGGCCCACATGCATACAGAATGACCACACGGACACACTGAGATAATTAGTGTAACTGGCTACGGGCACGTGCGCCCGGCCCCTTTTATTGCCAGGGTCACACGTCCAGTGACGCCTGTGCTGGATGGGTGTTGGGTAGTGTAAGCCACCCCTCAGGGGTTGGATGGTGCTGGCAACAACTACAACAGTGATCAGACAATCAGGAGTTTGAAGTACAAACAGCAAGGGTCCATGACTTGAGCTGCACAGAGTCGGTGGCCCCAGATGCTCAGCGGCTGGCACAGGCACACCGCCACGGGACGGTGCCTGGCGATGCACTGAGGTAGGGCCACGGGATCTGAGCGGGTCCTCGTTGATGTCCAAGGAGACTGTCGCGGAGTGTTACGGGGGACAGTCGAAGGTGTCCATCTAGGGCATGATGCAGAGGGCAGAAGCAAGCAGAGACCGGCAATATGGAGGAGTTGAATGCAACAGTCTCCTCTTTCCCACAATGTCAGTACCAGCTACATGATGATGAAGACAACCCCCAGGCCATAGACTCAGATGCCACCAACGTTCAACCAGAGAGTGTCCATGACTCCCGTGACACAGAGTCAGTGGCACCAGAGCCGGAAGGGGATGCAGTCAGCGATGAGGCCTGTACAATGATATAAACTCTGCAATTAACAAATCAAGACTCAGTTCCAATTGTGTGTCCTACTCAGCCGCAGTGTGTGCCGGAGGCAGCGGTCAGCGCGGGGCAGCCGCTGTGCAACCAGCTCCTCCTGGATCTCTAACACACGGCGTTGAAATGGCATGTGGAGAAGATTCCTGGTTGACAGAGTTGGTGGCACCACATCGAAGGGAGTATAGGGACATAAACGATGCCATAAATATGTACTCTGCCATTGTGTAATCAAGACTCAGTTCCAAATGTGTGACCTACTTGACCATAGTGTAGGCCGGAGGCAGCGGTGGAGTACGTCAACGAAAGAGGAGTAAAGCGGGCCTGTGTCGCGGAGGCCCTGATGGTCTGAGGAGGCTGCCAAGGTCGCGGGCTTCGGGCTTGGAGCTTTCGCCGGCACGTGGTGGGCCCTCATTGACACACGCCGGTGTCAGCAGGTGAGCAGTGAGGCCTGGCTGCCCAGGGGCGGGCATGACGGGTTGGGGGACCAGCGGCCCGGGGTGCAGCAGGCGCACAGGATCACAGGCCATCCCGCTCACGGCGTCGGCCTCGTGGCGGGGTGGGAGGCGCCGCCCTGGCAGACGCGTTGGGCATACCGGAAGAGAACCACGCCCAGTGCTACGTGCTTTTATTCACACCCCTACGCTGGCCTGGTGTCCTCAGGGCCAGCCCACTCCTGCACGCTTACAGGGGGACGTCACATGCTACATTTCCGCGATCTTCCCCACTGGCTGGAGTGACATGCTTGCGTCCACTGTCCACTACACACCAAACACCAGCAGTGCATGTAGCCATGGATATGTCTATGGTCTGCAGTCTGGCCAGCACATCCACGCCACACTTGGCATTGTGTACATTCTCATTCATGGGTCACTTGCCTCCTTCGTACATGCCTGGTTCCCACCTCTCCCCACATTCCGCTATTGTGTGGCTGAGGTGCCATGCCGTTGATGGCTCATGTACATGGCTAACCAAGGTTGCCACAGTAAGTTGTGCTGTTGTGTCTGGTGGGTGAGCATGTTGTTTGGCATGTTGTATGTGATTTTGTGACGTGTGCAGTGCCAGAGTTGTGACTTGCATGATTGTGGAGTTGAGGTGTGTGGTGTGTTCAGTTGGTACTTGCCAATGAGCAGTGCATTCCCATAGGTGCCATCCTGGAAGCGCTGGTCGATGATGGACTGTCGGAAGATGAGGGGATCATGCACACTGCCTGGGTAGTTGGTACGACATTGGTGTCGAGTCCCCTGTGGTCCACTATTGACTGCACGTTGATGGGATGCGTGTGCTTTCTGTTGCGGTAATTGTGTGCGGTGTCGGTAGGGGGCACAAGTAGGACATGTGTGCTGTCGATTGCCCCAACACGTGCGGGAATCCAGCTATGGCGTATAGTCCTTGCTTGGTCTCCAGCTGTTTCTGCGCATTGTGGGGGACGTATAGGTACTGGGGTGCCTGGCTGATGATGGCATCTGGGACAGGTGTGGGGAACTTGGATGGGGCTGGCTGTGAGACTCCTCCGACTCTGGCGGTTGTTGGTTGGGAGGTACCAGAGGGCAACAGGTGCAGCACAGCCAGCAGCTTTGTCTGCGGAGGGGTGTTGGTTGTCCGCTGTGTTGGTACCGTCTGCCTGTGGGCAATGATGTTCAGGATGCGGAGGATGGTTGTCCTTTTGAGCCTGTAGTGGGCATTGACATTGTCTGGTGTTAGGTCTGTGAGGCTGCTGCATTTCCTGGAGGTCCGCTGTCTTTGTCTGCCTCGTCTCTATGGTGGTCCGAGGAGGAGGGGTCCTGGGGGGGGGGGGGGCGATGATCCTGGGGGTGGTGGCTCCGGGATGCATGGTGTGTGGCTCCATGCCATCTGTTGTTCTTCATGTGTGGCTCTGGGCTGGTCTCCCTTTGATGGTGCAGGTTGTCATCCGACTTTACACCAGGTCAGAGCAGGTGTTAGTTTCCTGCTGCTAACGCGCCTTATCGCCTGTTTTGTGGTCTTATCGCCGATGTGGCTGGTTGTTGGGAATGTTGAGGTGTGGTGTTGTCGCGGCTTTTTGCTCGGGAACGCCTACTCTGCATCTCATTAGCGATAGTTGCCGGGGTCATCTGTGGCAATGTTTTTTTGCAGTTGCTTTCGCACGTAAACTGGTGGTATCGGCTGTTAGCACCAGCTTGTGAATGGGGCGATAATTTTATCGCGACTTTGGCTGCGATAAAGTGCCAGTAACTCGGCGATAGCTCCTTGAGAATATGCCCCTATGTATTCCTAAGAAGACTCAGGGGGAGAAAAACATCTCAAGAAGAGAAATCCACAGAACTGGTCCTCTCCTTTGAAGCCAGAGTCCCAAGAGGAAGAAGAGGTCTTCTTCGACTAAACGGGTGAGCAGGAGGAGCTAGTCATATCTCGAAACGGTAAACGAAAGATGTCAGGACCTAGACACTGATTCCACTGATGGAATCAGTGTATGATGCCCTAATCAAACAGCAGGGGACATCTATAGAATACACCTGGAGGAAGCGCAGACTCAGTCATGCTTCCTACTCAAGACGCTTTTACTCTTATAAAGGAGGAACCAGGTCCTATCAATGCTATCCAGTGTTCTTAAGCTAGAACATGACGTTTTACAAAGCCTTCCCGTCTGTACAAGAAAAGAGCAAACAACATTATCCAAAAGGGTAAACCTATTGCCATTACTTGCTTGAAGTCTGCATTAGATGCAGTGGACACAGCAAGTAGACAGCTTAGCTCAGAAGCCACCTTAAGGAGATATGCCTGGCTGAGGGGATTCAAGCCAGAAAAACAGGAGGCAGTGGTCAAAATTATTTTTAATGGTGAGAGCCTCTTCATAACTGCAGTAGATGAATCTCTGCAAACAATAAAAAAAAAAAGATAATGACACTGAAAAAGCAATGGGTGCTCTGCAGACGAAGTCAAATTCGGAGGATGCCTCACTCCAAAAAGAAGAATACAGAGAAGATGAAGATCGCAGCCAGTTAGCCCACATGTCCCCTTTACACCACAAACGAGCAAACAAGGAGCACAGGCACAATGGTAATACCTAGCCCCAGCATGGTGCTTCCCTTTTGAGGAAGAGCCAAAGGAACAGGTACCACTGCGCAAGGGGGTGGAACCTTTGAGCAAGTGACTTGTCCAAAAATATGCCCTTACACACAACACTAGTAGGAGGCAGGATCGGAGGATTCCTTCAGGCATGGATGGCAGTTACCTCCAACAAACAGACATTAAGCATATTAAAACATGGATATTGCATAGAGCTAATACAAAGACCTCCAAACATCCGTCCAAAAGACAAGACCTTGCAACATGGAGGAACAGCTGTGCTTACAACAAAAAATAAAGGACCTGCTAAACAAGCAGAAAATAGATAGGGTTCCAAGGACAGAAATACATCAGGGAGTATATTCAGTCTATTTCCTGGTGCTAAAACAAAACACTCAAGCTAATCTTAGACTACAAGCCTTAAACAAGTTCATTAAAACACAAAAATTGTAAATTGCCACACTGCCGGTCATCCTGTTATATTCCATATTGGTACCCTATATAGGCGCAGGTAATATTGCAACCTTTCACATATATTCTTCCCTACATTACAAAGATAACGGTAATTAGGGACCGACCTTTTACCTAGATACGACACTGCATTCAGAACGCGGGTTTCCCCCTAGTTCGAATCTCATACATTATGCATGAGGCTTCTTGGAAGCACAGCAGGACTAACAGCAGGACGAACATCTCCTGTATAATATCTCTGTATAAAGTTCAGGCCCGACGTCATCCTTTAGGCCGACACAGTAACACAGCAAGGTAGGACCCCTGGGGAGACCTATGGGTATATATACATCACATCTTGCTTAGAAGGGGAGAGGAGACCGAGACTTCCCGGCAGACGCACTGACCAGAGACGCTGAGGTTCCTGCATGCAGACGCTTCAGCTAGCAGTGGTCTAACATCCCTCACGGGGTGTCCAACTCGAGACCAGGACGGGGTCCCATATTCTCTCATTCTCAGGTAATGGGGTTGACTAGATCCTAGAGGGATTCTTGGCATAACACCTATACAGATGCTAGGTACATTTAGGTACATCTAGTTAGGGAGGCATCGTAGGAGTACGCACTTTTTATCATGTATTTTATGTAATTGTATATATTCATGATTTCTACAAGATGGTAGAACTCTACCATCCCTTTACTTTTGTAGTACTGCTAATCATATATCTCTGCTACTGTCTAATGGTTGTTGCAGCTCATCTATTCTACACTAGAATAAGAACTGTTCAATAAATACTTATTGAAAACGCCCAGACTGTATATTCTGTGTATCTCTCTGAGAGAAACGAAGGGGCATATTCACAAGGAGCTATCTCCGAATTAACTGCACTTTATCGCAGCCAAAGTCGTGATAAATTTACCTCCCCATTCACAAGCCGGAGTTAACAGCCCACAGCACCAGTTTACCCGCGATAGCAGCCGCAAAAAACATTGCCACAGAGGACCCCCGCAAATATCGCTAATGAGATGCAGAGTAGGCGTTCCCGTGACAAAAGCCGAGACAACAGCACACCTCAACATTCACAACGACCAGCCACATCCGCGATAAAAACACAAAACAGGCAATAGGGCGCGATAGCACCAGGAAATCTACACCTGCTCTGACCTGGTGTAAAGTCGGACGGCAGCCAGCACCACAAAAGGGAGCACAGCCCAGGGCCACATCCGAAGGGCAACAGATGCCATGGAGCCACCCATCATGCGGCCCGGACACCCAAGAGGGCCACAACACCCACCTCCACCACCCCAGGACCCCAAACCACACCCCGAACACCCCCCCTTCCCCCGGACCACCACAGACGCAGCGCAGACAAAGACAGCGGAACCCCAGGAAACGTACCAGCCGCACAGACCCAACATCTGACAATGTCACCTTCCACTACAGGCTGAAAGGGACAACCAACCTACGCATCCTGACCATCATCGCCCAACAGGCCTACGGCAACAACACAGCGGACAACCAACATCCCACCCCACACAAAGCTGATGGCGTGGTGCACCTGTTGGCCCCTGGGACCCCCCATCCAACACCCGCCAGAGTCGGAGGAGTCTCACAGCCAGCCACATCCAAGTCCCCCACACCTGTCCTGTACATCACCCTGTCACCCCAGTCCCCATACGTATAACACAATGCGCAGGATCCGCTGGAGACCAAGCAAGGACCATACGCCCAAGCAGGACGTACGCACGTGTTGGGGGCAATACACAGCACACATGTACCACCTGTGCCCCCTGGAGACACAGCACACAATCACCGCAACAGGAAGCACACGTCTCACAACAATGTGCAGGCAACAACAGAACACCGTGGAACACCCAACAATGTCGCCTTCAAATACCCAGCCAGTGTGCATGTCACCTTCATCCTCCGACAGTCCATCATCACCCAGCGTTCCCCGGATGGCAACAAGGGAATAGCACAGCCCCTTGGCAACATACAAATGAACACCCCACACACCAACTCCACAACCATGCAATTCACAACGCTGGCAATGCACACGTCACAAAATCACATACAACTGGCACGACAATATGCCCAGACACGACAGAACAACTTACAATGTCCACATGGGCAAGCCCTGAACATGAGCCAGCAACGGCATGGCACCTCAGCCACATAATAGCCTAACGTGGGAAGAGGTGGCAACCAGGCATGTGTGAAGGATGCAGTAGAACCATGATTGGGAAAGTACACAATGCCAAGAGTGCCAGAGATGTGCTGGACACCTCGCAGTATGCAGAACACACCCATATCGACATACACCGCTTGTGTATGGAGTGTAGTGGACGCCACCATGTCACCACAGCCAGTGGGGGACCTCGCGGAAATGTTGCCTGTTACGCCCCCCCTTAAGCGACAGCGGAGTGGGATGGCCCGGCGTACACCACGCCAGCGTAGGGGTGTGAATAAAAAGCATGTAGGCCTGGGCGTGGTCCTCTTCAGGAAAGACCCACGTCTCTGCCAGGGCGGCGCCTCCCACCCCGCCACGAGGCCGACACCGTCCCCGTGTGCGGAGTTGCCTGCGATGCTGTGCGCCTGCCGGACCCCGGCACGCTGGACCACAAACCCGTCAGGCCCGCCCCTGCGCAGCCAGGCCATACTGATCACCTGCCGACACCGGCGTGTGTCAAGGAGGGCCCACCACGTGCCGTCGCAAGCTCCAAGCCCGAGGCCCGCGACCTTGGCAGCCACCTCAGACCATCACGGCCTCCACGACACAGGCCCGCTTAATTCCTTTCTCGTTGACGTACTCCACTGCCGCCTTAGGCCTACTCTTCGGACCAGTAGGTCCCATATGTGAAACTGTGTCCTGAGTCATGAATGGCAGTGACCCCAAATCCGGGCCAGCGGCCACAGCACCGGACCCCCCGATCAGTGAGGCATAGTTCCATATGGGCATCTTGCGACACGTGGTGCCACTAACCCTGTTCAACGCCAGCCGGCTAAACGTGGTGCCACTAACCCTGTTCAACGCCAGCCGGCTCCACATGGTGCCACTAACCCTGTTAAACGCCAGCCGGCTACACATGGATGAGGGACCAGGACTACCCTGCTGACCAGTAGGTCACACATCCAGCACCTAGTCGCAAAGCACGAATGGCGGAGTCCACACCAGTGGTCGCACGGAGAGGTGTAAGAGGAAGACGCGGCTCAGTCCGGACGAATGCCAGGTCACATAAACGGAGGTGACCGAACATGTGGTGCCACTGAACCTGAACTACGCAGGCCGGTGGGGCCATCCAACCTATGCCAGCGACACTCGGTGAATGGACCTTGCTGACCGCTGCCTCAGGCCTACACCATGGTCAGGTAGGTCACACATTTGGAACTGAGTCTTGATTACACCATGGCAGTGAACATTATTTAAGGCAGAGAACTATTCACCATACACCCTTCGATGTGGTGGCAACAGGTCTGTGCATGGCATCACAACCACACGTGTCTATGGGCCTACGCGGACCACTGCCCTCGGCCTACGCTGCACACGAGTGGGATCACAGATTCGGAACTGAACATCGGTAATTCAAAAGGCTGAATACATTTCTTCGCATGCACGGAGGGGCGTAAGAGGATGACGCGTTGCAGTCCGGAGGGAACAGGATCATCGTCACGGAGGTGATTGAACACTACCGACAACTGCCACTGTGTCACTAACTCTGTGCGTCGCGAGCCAACGACCCGTGGCTGTGGGCCACTGCTGACCGCTGCCTCCGGCCTACATTGCGGTCCAGTAGGTCACAGCGCCTTGATTTAGCATTCTTGGAGTTCACATCTGTGTACAGGCATCATCGCAGACTGCATCCCCTCCCAGCACCTGTGCCACTGAGTTTGCTCCCCGACATTCATGGACACTCACTGGTCGTACATTGGTGGCGTTTGAGTCTATGGACTAGGGGGTAGTTTTCATCCTCATGTAGCTGGTCCCAAATTGTTGGTGAAAACGAGGGTTGCGCTTTCCACTCCTCCATTTGCTGCTTCCAGATAACATCAGACCTTCCGTATCATGCCCTGGATGACACCTTCCACTGTCCCCCGAAACGCTCCGCAACATACACCTCGGACATTGATGGGGACCCGCTCAGGTCGCATGGCCCATCTGACTGCACCGCAAGTCACCGTCCCGTGGCTGGGTGCCTGTGCCGGCCGCAGTGCATCCGGGGCCACTGACTCTGTGCTGCTCCGGCCTGGGACCCCTTCTTCTGAGACATTGAATGGCCTCTGTAGCGATGGTCTTGGGGTCATCAACGCCATGTGTCTGTGGCCCTGCGCTGTCCGCCTCCTCCGGCCCCAACTGCGAGCCAGAAGGGCCCACACATGGCATCGAGTCTTGACCGGCCCGGACGTCGCATCACCGCAGGAGGCACCCGCCACCACCGCAAGGACCACCTCCAAACGCCATCTGCCAGAGTCAAAAGGGTGGTCCTGACAGATCTACAGAGTTGCTCAGACCTGTCGTGGATGCCATCATCGGCCTGCTGCCCTGCTCAGCCCTCCAGGTGCCAGTGACTCAGTGCACCGCAAGCCATTGTCCGTTCCTGATTGAGTTTTGCGCTGTGAGGTTGCGCAGCAGTGTCACCTCATGCAGTGGGGAAGACCTGGGATGTTGATGAGGAATTTGATGCAGGTGTACCACACCCCACTGCATCTGCATCAGGACTAACCCGAAGGGACACAATCCTAGCAATTCCTTCACATGAGCGCGCTCTTCTCTAGTGCCCCTACCTCAGTGCACTGCAACTCACGGAACGTCCAGCCTGGATATTGGGTGACCTCTGTCCTTACTCCGGATCCCTCCATGTTGCTCTGCATTTGACTCTGTTATGCTAGTGATTTCTGTTTCCATTACACTGGTGTCCACTGTTCAGGTTGTTGCCAGCACCAAGCACTCTGTGCGGGCTGGCTTATACTCACCCCACACACATCCAGCACAGGTGTCACTGTACATGTGGCCCTGCCAATAAAGGGGCCGGGCGCAAGTGCCCGTAGCCAGTTCAACATGATATGTGTCTCTGTGGAGGTGTGGGTCTCCTTTGTGGGGTGTAGGTGGTCCCTGAAGGGTTTTGGACACCCACGTATGTGTTCTAGTTCGCATTCCATGGGTTAGGCAACACCCTCACCTGTTGGGCCACCTCCTTTTGGCGTTCTGCCACCTGGCATTGGGGTGCCATGTGTGGGTGGGTGAGGTGTTGTGAGGCAGCCGTGATTGCGGGTGCTTCATGCTGTGTGGTCTGTTGCAGGGTCTGGGTTCTCCTCTGAGTAGCTTGTCTGCCCTGGTCCTGGTGGTGGGTTGTGTGGGATGTCCATGGGCTGTTGTAGGGCGTCGGTGTCGGGGGTGTGGTGTTCGTCTTGGGCATCACTGATGGGTTGTCTGTTCTGACCTGCTGGAGGTGTTGTTTGTCCCTCTGTATTGTGAAGGGGAGGTGCATGTTGGCATTGTGTTGGCGCCTTGTTCTTGTCGACATGCAGACTGTGTGACAATGTACATTGTGACTGTTTGGGCGGTGGTGGCTATTTGAGTTGGGACAGTGTTCATTTGGCCTACATGGCTGATGTGGGGTTGTAGCCGTAGATGTGCGTCTCACAGTTCCCTGCTCTGTCCAATGTGATTGTTCTGTTACTGCGCCTGGGTGGACCCAGTCGTGTCCCCTGTTCTGCAGTGTGGGTGTTGCACTTTGTGCCACATTGTCATGGTATGTGCTGTGATTGCTGTGTGTGTGTGCTGCAGTGTGCTACGGGGATGGGGGACATGTCCCTGGGTAAATGTGGGTGTGCAGTGTGTTACACCTCATTGTGCATGTGTGGCATTGTGCCCATCACCCCCCAGTCCCTGTTGGATCCTCACCCTGTTGTTGTTGTGTCAGGTCCTGTCGAGCTGTGTCCGTACTCCCTACTCCTTGCACCCTCTCCACACTGATGACTGTGGCCTGGGTTTCCTCCTGCTCCTCCTGTGTCACTGGACTGCCACCTCCTGTTGCCGTTGCTGCCTTCCTGTTGGCAGCGGGTTTGTACCTGGTTTAGGTTGTCACGTCCTGCCGGCGCCTCTTGGCCTCCTGGGCACTCGGACTGCATTCCAGGTGGTCTGCTTGTGGGTCAGTTGCTGGTAGTGTTCTGTCGCCTCCGTGGCCTTGCTCTTGTTTTCCTGCGGTCTGCACCCCGTCTTCCTCTCCCTTTTCTCCTTGGCCTTCCCCGACCCCGTTGTTCCTTGCTGGTGGTCTGGGGGTTGTGGGGTTCGCGTTGCCCTCTGCGCTGGGTCAGGGTGCATCCATGTTGCTACGTGCTTTGGCTTGTTTCTGGTGTGTTGTGTCTGTGGTTTTTATGGTGCAATTTCCCGCCAGGCGCGTGGGATTTGCGGGCCTGAGCTGGTTTTCGCTACTTTTTGTACCGCGATTGGCCTCATCGCATGATTTCTCGCGTTTCGCATTTTTTCGGCGTGGCGTTGATTTTCACGCTGACATTTGACGCGTTATCTGGTGGCTATCGCATGGTACCGCCTTGTTGTGAATTCCACGTTGACACGGGGATATTTTCCCACGATATTGGAAGTTGCGTTACGCTACTCTTGCGATAGTTATCACACGTTCTTGTGAATATACCCCCAAGTAAGCACAAGTGACTGAGCGAAAGGTAGTATATTGTTTTCACGATTCTGAGGGATCAGGGTTGTCATGTTCTGAGGTTGCCAGAATCTATTCTCTCCTTGGTAACAGGAGATTATAGTGGCACTGTGAGCTAGCTAATACAGATAGGCTAACGTATCCGGTGGGGGTGTACGGAATCAGTCCGCCACCAATCCCACAGTTTGTTATCCAAACGCGCAGATCCTGTATAGGTCATATAGGAACTACACGACATGGCGCCCAGCGTTGGTTGGGTACTTATTTAACAGTAGAATCTGAGTAGTTCAGTCGTGCTATTCTCAGAGACCCCTACTCACAAAACACCAGAGACGTCTGGAGTGGGTGGGCACAAACTCCGCCACAGCTGAGTAGGCTAAAAAATCCTATTTATTGGCTGTTGGTTAATCAAGCTTGAAGGACACAGTGTTCCTAAAATTGTGCATAACACCTTATCTTGGTTGCCTTGAAAAACTATTTTCAGTGTTCTAAGAACAATGACGAACCAGGTTTTAGACCCACTTCAACATGCACTCCCCCTCACAGATGAGGAGGAAGATGCTGACGCAATCCACATTGTACCAATTATTTGAAATACAGTCGCCCTGAAACTGCTAGAGCATGGGTTAACACCTAGGTGTGGCATAGTAGTATTCGTGATTGAGGCACACAAATCAAACAGAACAGAGGTATTTTATTTGTGGGTTACATTTCCAGCTGCAAATGCAAGAACAAAAACATTTCAATCCTACACGGAAGGAGATGCACCAGCGGAATATTGTCCGTTTGAAGACATAGAGGTTCCGCTCACGTACCAGGAACACTTATACTGGTTTAAAGGCGCCCTACCCCATATAAGAAGAAGAGTGAGACTCGGCCCGCTCGGAAGAGAAGGGGCAACATGGCCAATATTAGCGGCCTACACACCTCATCCTGACATTGAAACAATGCCAGTAGGAGACTTACTCATACAACACAAAGACTTAATAAAAATATACAGAAACTTGACGCAATTCGTCATGAGGACACATAGGGGCCGATTCCGATTTCGGCCGGAAGGGCACCGAACGATGGTCGGAGCCCTTCCGACCGAACTCGGAGCGATGCCGCTCGGATTCCTTTCCGACCGAGCCATTCCGATGGGCTCGGTCGGAAAGAATCCGACTTCGGATTTCCGGATGGCTCACGACGGGTTCGGAGAGCCCGTCAGCCATCCGGAAATCCTCTGTACTCCCCGGCTGCCTCTTTGCGACCGAGGGAGTACGATGGCAGTTTTCACTGCCTTTTCGTGCCGGTCTTTCCGGCACGAAAGGCAGTCGATCACTGTCTTTGGGGGCCCCCAGTGGGACCCCCATGGGTGCAAGGTCGCTGAATGGCGGCCTGGAGGCACCTATGGTGCCCCTCTGTTGAACCCTGCACCCGGTGGCAGGCACCTTGGGGTGCCGGCCACAGGGTGCAGGGTTGAACTGCACCCCTGCTTTCTCCAATGCCAGCATGCATTCCGTCCGGAATGCATGCTCCCATTGTGGGAGATACGAGTGCGACCGAACAGGGTTCGGTCGCATCGTACTGCCTGGGCCGTAACCGACGACAGCAGGTCGGTCGGTTACGGCTCCGGACCGATGTCGGACGGACCTGAGTCCGTCCGACATCGGAATCGGCCCCTTACAGTCCAACCAGCAATAGTTGCAACAAATGGAACTCAAATTCAGGGTACAGCAACTAAAATTACACCACAAACATTACACGCGGTAATGGGTAAAATGCCCACAAAACGTGAACAAATGCCATTCTGGGTAGCTCAGAAAATAACACAGCTAGAGGCAGTATTCACGAATACTACCCCGTATGAAAAACACAGAATGCTAACAATCTGCTTGCCCATGGGGATAACTCCACAAGTAGAGGACTGTATCACTTGGGGTACAGTCTTTGCTGCTATTTATACCAGGACTCATGGTATTCCATCATTAGCAGTGATACCAGATGTATTGAGACAAATACAAAACGAGTACGGAGCAGAGCCTGCTCTAAACTTAGGGATGAAGTTACTAGGTAACTATGCCCAGGTATCAGCCATAATACTAGCTAATATTAAAGGGGAAGCAGCATCAGTGGCTATCCGCCAACGCCTAAGGGAGTTCAGTCCTTTAGAACAGGAACACGAACTACCAAAAATAATTGAAACTGCATATGCAGAATTAGGCAGAGACAGTTTGGGTGGGAAAGCTTTAAAACCACAACTGATGGGCAGTCCTGAAAAGGACACTTCTAAGCAGACACCTGCTTCAACAAAGAAGAAGTGGGACAATAAAAAACAACAAAAGTTTAAAGGAAACAGATCTCAATCCCGAGGTAGATCTCCGCCACAGGAGCCCTCCGAAAAGAGGTATAACCTCAGGAATAGGGATAATATTAGGAAACCTGACAGGTATCAGGATACTGATACACGTTCCTCTCGTTCCTTTCAGGGTTCATCGAAAAACTCCAAGAGGAAAGGACGGTCAGACAGACAAGAAGAGCGTACAAAGTCCAGAGACAAGCAGCACTCTCAAGATTTCACTTCTAAAAAAGAAGAGAAGCCTAAGCAAAAGCCACAGTTCAAAAAGAAGAAGGTTGCAGGTCTAAAGATCAGACATGCCCAGCATTCTGAGGACTCGACTACTGAACGGGGAATGGGCTCTGACGATGCTAGACAGTGCGGCAGAAATAACAATAGCTCGCCAGAACCTGATGGAATTTCTGGTGACAGCGGACTTGAATGATTATATCGAATCACTGACAAAATCTCGAAAGACATATTATCGAGCTACAATTATATCGATACAAAATTATCGATAACATTAATATCGACATCATATACCTATTTAAAACATTACAAAAATATCGAGGATACAATATCGAAGTACATAAATATCTATTTCACAAATATCGCTTAACATACTTATCGAAATTCAAAAATATCGACCTTCATTAAAATACATTAAATAGGTTAAAAATATCGTACACAAAAATATCGACAACACTAATATCGTAAAATTAAATATATTGACTATATAAAACTCTAATAAATATAAAAATTAAACGACATATAAATGATTAATTTACTAAAAACACAATACTAAATTAATAAAGCACAATAACTATTTTACTAAATTTAAAAATCAATTAACACAGCAATAACATTACTAAAATATTATTAAAAATACTAATACATTAAACAATAATATAAAATATTACTATTACAATTCAATTATATAATATATAATACATAACAAAAGCTATTTAAAAATATATACAAATTTATACATAACTTACTACTAATTAGCGTTTTCCTTATTTGTAAACTAACTACTAAATCATTTTTAAAAAAAATACAAATTAACCAATAGATAAAACTGCAAATTCAAACTAACCAATAAAATCTAAATTACAACATCCAATACACTATATAAACAGTTAAACTTCATTTCTACTCCACACCCAAAAGAAAGAAAACTAAAGAAGGAGAAACTCTACAGGAATTCAACTACAGATATAAGAAGATCAACATATACCAAATAATTAACTCTATCAAAAGTAAGTAAACTAAATTAAAATATATAATACTAAAAGTAAAAAACTGTAATCAATAATATACATAACCTATAAATTAATGAATGTCTTCTTTCTATTTTATATTACCACTACAGGAAACTCTACAGGAAACTAACAAACTACAGAAAACACCAAAATAAATATACACGTAACAAAGTAAGGTGTCCATTACGATGTCGGACGGTAAAAAATCCGCCATCTACCACAGTGGTAAAAATCCGCCCGCCTACACCGTCTGAATACCGACCGAGCAATTACGATGCCGCGAACCGAAAACCGCCGGAGGCGTAAAATAAACAGAAAATACCGCCCGCCCATGTCCGAGTCTAAGTCCATCCGCCCGCCACGGACGGAAAGATGCACGACAAGCCAAAACCGCCCGCCCTGACGACCGAGACACCGCCCGTGAAATTAGGATCGTACCGACATGAGCGCGGAAAATCCACAAATACACCGCCCGCCAGCGCAAACAACAGTGACGAAAATGGACACGGCGGAAGCTCTGGCGGCCACGTCCATGCACAGAAATCATCCGCTGACAAAAACAAACACACACAACATGGCCAACAAGTCCACACAGCAACCCACGCACAAATACCCAAACACAGTACACATCCCGGAAACACACCCCCCTGGACAAAAAAATCAACTACAAATCCCAGAACACCAGCCACAACACACCTGAAAACAACAGACCATCATGACACACCCACATAGGTAAGTACAAAACCAGCCCCTTCACAGACCACAACCCCCTGCAACATTACAAACTGAGGACGAAAGCACACAACACAGCGAGACAGAAAGGACAGCAGCACACCACAGACACGCACCTATCACACCCATCACCACCACCACCACCAAACACCGGCCACACAAACCCCCTGCACATCACACACCACACACCGCACCAGCACCACAAACACCAAAACACACACCATGGCACCACACAGAATGCCCAAGTTCACTTCCACCGAGCTGACGGTCATGGTCGACGAGATCGTCAAGGTGCACCCACAAATCTATGGCAACCAGGTCCAACAGACACCACTATCCACCAGAAACCGGTTGTGGAGCAGGATCGTAGACCAGGTCAATGCAGTCGGGAACGTTCCACGCAACAGAGGAGAAATTAACAAAAGGTGGAACGACCTCAAAAGCGTGGTCAAGAAGAAGGAGAGCAAAAATCGAGAGCTGGCTGCCAGGACTGGCGGAGGGAATCCCGCGCTATTCAAGACCTTCAAGGCGTGGGAGGAGAAGGTGCGAGTCATCATACATCCGGAGATCCTCACCGGATTACCAGGGGGAGTGGAGGCTGGTAAGTACAAACAAACGTATACCAGCACACCGCTATGTAATCACATGCACTACCACCATGCCATAGCTCCTAGGGACAAACACCCCCATGTCCAGTACACAATACACAAGACATCACCCACACATGCAACAGACACTCACACACACTCAGCCCAAAGCTACCAACTAACAAAACCATGGGGGCATGTGTACAGTCAGCCAGCACCGCAACTTCCACCAGGTCCCCTTGTACTCCAGATGCGCCAGAATGAGCACTCCCCACACCCACATCCATGTGTCCGCCATAGCTGCACTGACCGACAAGTAACAGGTAAGTAGCCGGAACACAAAGACAGTGGGTCGGAGGGGGACAGCTGAAGTAAAACACCCACCAGGCCCCCACTACCACAGACCAGCAAGGTGGAGCACACCCCACATCCATGTGTCCGCCATAGCTGCACTGACCGACAAGTAACAGGTAAGTAGCCGGAACACAAAGACAGTGGGTCGGAGGGGGGACAGCTGAAGTAAAACACCCACCAGGCCCCCACTACCACAGACCAGCAAGGTGGAGCACACCCCACATCCATGTGTCCGCCATAGCTGCACTGACCGACAAGTAACAGGTAAGTAGCCGGAACACAAAGGCAGTGGGTCGGAGGGGGACAGCTGAAGTAAAACACCCACCAGGCCCCCACTACCACAGACCAGCAAGGTGGAGCACACCCCACATCCATGTGTCCGCCATAGCTGCACTGACCGACAAGTAACAGGTAAGTAGCCGGAACACAAAGACAGTGGGTCGGAGGGGGACAGCTGAAGTAAAACACCCACCAGGCTCCCACTCCCACAGACCAGCAAGGTGGAGCACCCCTCCCTCCCAGTACCATGTGGCATCCATTGCATTGCGCACTCAGAAACAACCTGTAGGTGGGAAACTGTACAGGGCGGGGCGTCTGTAGGCATGAGGACTGTACTACGACTGACACATGGGACATGTCACGTAGCAGAGGAACACGCAGCACTGCTCCCAGTCACAATCATGAGACCAATGTGCACACGGACATGTTCAACAGAGTCAAACCCCACATGACCCATCACAGATACAGCAACACCTAAGGAGCCACGTCTGCATGCACAAGTCCCACTGGAGCACAGACCCACACGGCAGGCACTGTGCCACCCATCACACACATCAGCAACACCATCGAAGTCCTGTCCATGTAGTCCTCACTGCCTGTCACCCACACATCGTACAACAACGCCCACGTAAGACAGACCGTACTAGAAGTAACAGCTTGGAACCACAATATTGCACACAAAGACAACTGGACCCATGAAACACACAGGCACACAATGCACATTCAACATATCATCCATCTCATCTCTCAGCCACAGTGTCATGAAAGGTATGTCATCCGAACAGCTGGCCCTCATACAGTAGTCATGCAAAGATACCTGCCCATGACAAATCATGTGCCTGCAGTGACTGAAGCGCACGTCACACTGCGAGTAACAACACACATAATATAGTCAACACCCCAAGAGCACAGCACTGATGCACATGTACCAGGGCAGCATGCACACAAAGGATTTGGCCCATCTGCAATACGTCGTGTGGCACACAACAAGCACGAACTCACAACAATGCTACCAATGTGATGTCCATGAATGATAACAGTCAGCAGATATTCCGGGCATGTGAGACAGACACACACCTTTGTCTATGCACTGTCATGTTGCCAGAACACATGTCACGTTCTGCACCCATTACTCACAGTATGTACCCCAAAAGCATATTTCAACCCAAGAGCGTTTAGGGGGCTGTACCCCCTTTTGGCATCAGCGTTTCTAAGCGTTCCATCCTTCCCCCTAAACCATCGTTCAACCCAACATCGTCGATGGTCCTGGAGCACGCATACACCCGAGCCACAAAATGTAGGAGCATAGCAACACACACCCATCGGCATTGCTAATCCGTCCCATGCCACATGTCCACATCACACAGTTCCATTGCCTAGCCCACGCATACACACATCGTACATCCACACACACGCCACTGGGAAACCTGTGCACGACAGTGCACGAACTGTGAATGTCAGACAACCAATACATACTTTGCTAGGTGCAACACAATGACCCATCTCATTCTCCCCACAGGTGCCGAACTGCTGGATGCTGGAGAGGGTGACAGCAGCCAGCACAGCCAGTCCGCAAGCCCCCGACCCGGACTCACGGATGTAGAGGAGCTGGACACCTCTCCGGACACGGACCACCCAGCAGGCCCATCTGGAGTGGCAGGGCACAACCGCGCCCCAGGGCCCCTCCTGCCCACCAACCCATCACCCAGGGCTGCTGACCAGTCACAGACCCCTGCTGCCACGGTCGTTGCGGCCACCACCACCGCCGCAACCACCACCACCACCGCAAGCACCACCACCGCCGCAACCACCACCACCACCACGCCATCCCTGGCCACAGCCCCTGCGCAAGCGGTGGCACGGCCGTCGGGCTCCACCCTGGGAGCCAGAGCGAGGACCGTGGTGAGCAATGTGGCTAGTGGGCAGGTCGGTGGCAGCAGTACTGGTAGGAGGAGCAGGGCCAGGCCAACGCCATCTGAGCCTGGGAGCCAAGCCCTGCCGCAAATCGCCAGAGTCCTTGGGGCCTATGAAGAGGCCCAAGGACAATGGGCCAGGTCGGCTACCGACACGCGGGAGGTCCTTGGGGTGTTGAGGTCCATGGACGCCCATATGGGACAATTCGTGACCCGTATGGACCAACTTGTGGACCTAATGGGCCAGCTGGTGGTGGTGGTGGGAGGGCACAAGCAAGGCCAGCAACACCACCTCCGCCACCACCTGCTGTGGCGCAGGGTCGTGCAGCATCGCGTTCCCCTGCGTCCACAGCGAGTGAGCACTCCTCAGCCACCACCAGCGGCACATCAACACACCCCCTACCAAACGTGGAAGGGGCCGTCCGAAGAGGAAACAGGTGTCCAGAGAGGACTTCGCACGCACCAAACGCCAGTGAGTCAGCCAGCCACCTTGACCACCTACTGCATTGACTTGTACTACGATCCTACCCCACACTGCCATGTGAATGGCATGTGTCTGTTGGACTGTGGACATAGAACTTCATGGGTACACCCTGACCATCACGCAGCCATGACCGTCAACTCATTGTCACAGCATGCACCACGTTTGTCATCACCTTGCACACAATCACATGTCACCGCTGTAAATAAATACACCTTGATCACAATCTGCTTCATGTGTCCTGGGTTTATTCAACGATGTGCAATCGCCACCATGAGCAGAAATGCATCTGCTGTGTGGTATGTCGATGGGACAGGAGAGGCTGTAGGGACCTAGGGGTGAAAAACAGAACAAGAGTACATTCAATGAGTGTGTCACACACTCATCACACAGTACTTGTCACCAACTACAAGCAATGTACACACATCACACAGAGCAACAGGGCACACTGCTACAGCCGCTGCCAGTGGCATACCAACCTGGACATGGACCATTGACACACAGCACTCAGTGAACAAAAGGCCCCCGTGACAGAGCACACATACACCTGCACAACTACAGCTACATCAGCCGTCGTACATGGACACTCACCGTCAAGTGAAGTAGCGGGCGATGAGCTGCTGACGCACATTCACAGCTTCCTCCTCTCCACTGTCCTCTTCACTCGAGCTGTCCTGGTCTGCAGGCTGGGGCCCTGGTTGATCTCCGTCATCCACAATTAGGGGGATCTGCTTGCGAATAGCCATATTGTGCAGCATGCAGCAAGCCACTATTATCTGGCACACCTTCTGTGGGGAGTACGCCAGTGCACCCCGGTGCGGTCCAGGCATCTGAACCTGGACTTGAGGAGGCCAAAGGTACGCTCAACCACACGTCTGGTCCTCCCATGTGCCTCATTGTAGCGGACATCAGCTGGGCTCCCAGGACGTCGCAATGGGCTGAGCAGCCAGGGCCCATTCGGGTAAGCAGAGTCACCTGGGTGTGAGGGACACAGAGAACCGTTGCAATTCCAACTGGACACAAGACAGCATCGCACAGCCAGCACGCTACACTACTCCACATACTCACCGACAATCCAGCCACGGTCCGGTTGCAGATTGGCCATCAGTCGTGGTAGGATGCTGTTGCGCATGATGTGCGCGTCATGTGCCGATCCTGGGAACTTGGCACACACGTGGGAAATCACCATGTCCGCAAGGCACACCACTTGCACATTCAGGGAGTGCGTGTGCTTCCGGTTGCGGTAGAGCTGCTCAGTGGCCTGTGGTGGAACAAGGCCAACATGGGTGCAATCTATAGCACCAACGACGTGGGGGATCCGTCCAAGGGCATAGAAAGCACCCTTCACTGCCGCCAATTCACGAGCCCTGGGGAATCGGACGTATCTGTTCCTGTACAGCATCATAGCTGACAGTACATCCCTCAGCACCATGCTGAACATGGGCTGGGACATCCCACCTCCACTGCCCACTGTGTGTTGGAATGACCCAGTGGCGAAGAAATGCAGTGCAGCCATCACCTTAGCCGTGTGGGTGAATGCTGTTGGATACACCCTGCGAGGACGGAGGTGGGGTTCCAACATGGCACATAGACGATGCAGGGTGGGTCGGTCCAGACGATATTTACGGATGACCTCTACATCCTCCATGTCTGACAGCAATTGGTAGGGGCGATGAATGTTTGGTCTCCGCCTAGGAAAGATGGAAGTGGACACATGTCAAAGCAAGACGCCACATGGCATATTCACATACACAAAACAAAAATGACTGAGCAAGCACTTGAATCACAGAACAGCTGACAAGTAGGGACAGCACAGCCACAATACACTTACACAGGTCCCCTACCAATAGCAATGGGCAGTGACACACACCATTGCTATGAGCATGCACATGGGGATCTAGGCCTCAATGACTTGTAAGGCATGCTGATGGTAACAGACTGCATATTCGGCAAGCGGCAACACCGCGGCAACATGACTTGCTGCTGTGCATCACACTGCTTCCGAGGCTGGGTGAGTATGGCACACACCAACAACGCTATGGACACAGGCTGAGCGGCCAAAACAAGTGGGACCTGTGGCACGAGGGGATATGAGACAGTCATTGGTGTCACCACTGCACCCTATGTACAGCACTGTACGGATCACACCTCCAGAAACATTGACAGGTGTACACATTGACAGCCCCATGCCAACACGGCTGTGTGCTTGCAAATACACATCACAAGTGACACGTAACATTGCACGTGCCAAGTGGCAGATGTACATAGTGAAAGATGGCATGTGTGTGCATATGCATATCCCATGCACCCATGCCAATGTGTACATGATGATGTGCCAACAGACATGTGGAGGCTGGCCACTGGCCGTCCCTGCCTATGCACACAGCATGTTGTGGCCCCGTCCATTGTGCACCTGCACCCACACACAAATCATGGCCACACCTGCAGATGCAGTGCGCACATCATACTGTGTGGTGCACATGGCATCAGCGGACTGTACCCGCCATGGTCCAGGCCCTTACGGCCAACTCCAATGTCCCTCGCGGTTGCACCCTGCGTGTTCCACTATGGAGGGAAGCGTCCCGGGCCAGCTGGGAGCAGGCCAACGTCTGCAATTGAAGCTGCCAGACATGGTACACGGATTGCAGCAGCTTGGACCCACTGTAACTGACCCAGGGGGTTATATGTGTGTGTGAGTGGGACAGGCATTACCACATCTACCTGGAACTGCAGCCTGGCACCCCTCGAGAACACATGCTGCTGCCACCTCTCCACCTACACGTCGATGACGCTGAGGACATGTCCAGGTCCACTCACCAGCGAGGAGCTGGAGATCCTGGATTCCGAGCTCCACGCACACTGCACATGGCTATTCCTTGCGAAATTTGTGTGTGGGAGACAGCTGCAGTGTGTGTGGGGGTGCATGTGGGTGACACACATGTCGTTGATCCGCAGCACTATGAGTCAGAGCCTGTGGTGTTCAAACATCCACTGCTCACCATGCTGACTGCAGGTGGCATGGGTATGTGTGCTCTCGGGCGCTTTGACCTGTCTGTCCCTCCCGAGTGGTGGTACATGGCAACTTCATGTCAGACATCCAGTGACCCAGCCAATTGGCAATGCAGGTCTCAGTGCACTTGTTGGTCGTGTGAATGTCAGGCTGGGGCCATGCTGCCCTTCTCAGTCCCAGCAGGCCTGGCCTGCACATTGACTGCACAATGCCAGTAGGTGACAACACAGACTGCCTAGTGGGTTACATGTGTCTCCTGTTCAGGACCCTCCGGATGGGCGCTCACTCAGTCCTGTCTATTGGACACACCATGCCTCGTGACAGGGATGTGTGTGTGAGATAGTGGCACTGAATGTGACCTCCGTTGCGGGGTGGGCCATGCACAGGGCGGGTACGTTGATTGTTGCGCAGTGTTGGTCACAGTGGGTACACCCACACAGATGTGTTGTCTTGTGATCTTTTGCTAGGTCCGCCTGACAATGGACTGTAGATGTGGGCAGACTACACATTGGACGATGTGCTGTCTATATGCATGTGCCTTCACAACAGGCACAGCTGCCCCTGCACATCTGACCCCTGCTGCCCTCAGTGCTGGGTCTGTTGAGCTGATGCACCATCTGTGCGTGGGGCAGACAGCTCTGCTCACTACCGTCATTGTCCATGACATCACTTTGCCGCAGGTGACATGGATCATGGAGGGCCCACATGTACGCGTGGGTGGACTACACAAGACTGTCCAATGGTTGTCACCCCCAGTCAGTGCTTCGAATGGGAAGAATGTGGTGCTGGTACTCATTTTGATGTGTCGAGTGTGCGGGGCTAGGTGCGGGGCTACATGCAAGACATGGGAAGGTCATCGGCTTATCTACTAGTTGCAATACACACGAGACACGTCTTTTTCTGACCACATCAGGGGCATTCCTTAAACTAACTGAAAGTCAAACAGTTATCTTTTACACTGTCCTCATGGCCTCCCCTCGCTCACACCAATATGCATTTGCACATGAGAAGCTAGCGCATGCACAAGCAGCTCCAAGCTCGCCCCAGAGAGGCCAAGGAGTGTATGTGTGGGTCCAGTTGAACAAGTGGTCTGTCTCACGGTATGATATGTGGCGGGACGCCGTCCACCTGCGTGGTGCCCCGACTCGAGACCCGGGCAACATTGACAATGCATGACAGGCTCCGCAGTCCGGATACACCACCTGCAACACACAGAGGCTGTAGCTGCCCTAGCGGCCCAGGCCGCGTCCAACTGGAGCTCATGGACCCACACATTCACTCTTTGGCCTCTCTGGGGCGAGCTCGGAGCTGCTTGTGCACGCGCTGGCTTCTCTGTTGCAATGGCATGTAACGTGTGTGGAGATCTAGGCAATGGGTGGGATGGTGCGAGCCACCTTCCGTGACGTCACTACTGCTCGTGATGTGTGCGTCCCCCACTACTTCCATATGACTTGTGCCATACTACACATTGGGGATGTGTTGCCTGCGTGATGTGACCAGGAGGAGCGCGCCATGACCTCTCACCCACCATGCTCCACTGCCATCCCGTGTCCTGGATTGCCTGTGCAGGTGGACAATGTTGTGGATACACCTGGTCGACAGGGGATGTGAGTGCCTTGGCAAGAGCCTTGCGGACGCACAGCAGTATCCAGCATGTCCACGGAGGGTGGGCTGACGTCTACACTTGATGCAGCATTGATCGTGTGCCCGCCTGTTGTGCACACACGAGTTCACATTCATCCCCAGACAGGTGGTCTTTACAAATTCCCAGGAGAGCGCCAATGTACTGTTCCTGTATCCTCCCAACACAGCGTGTTTCAACATTGCATGTGCGCACCTACCCGTCACACCCACCCACCTGAGCCATGCGTGACTCCCGCTTCACATGACACATGTGTGTCTTCCACAGTTGTGCTACTCATTTGCGTTGACATCCAATTACAGTGGACTACATGGTCATCTCACAACTGCCGTGTACTTCTCACACTCTCATCCTCTCTCATTCGTACTTGTGAAATGAATCAGCAGAGACACATTTTTGCTTCTAGACATGTATTGGTACTTATGTCCTCTGTGATGCAGTATAGTGGACACTACTGGCAGCGAAATGCATGTGGAGGATATACTCAGCATGATTACACATGGCATAGGGTGTAGGGGTAGATGTGATTAGTTGTTGACTGTGGGATGTGGGCTTCAGAGTTACGACTGCTTAGCCGTTGCTGTGCTAATGTACATTTGCTACTTACTGAGGTGCTGCTGACTTTGACACAGACAGTATACATTTAGCCTACCAGTCCGCTTGTCATCATGGGCACAGTGCATCTCAGTTCCATGTTACAGGTTTGCTGCTATAGTTACTCATACACACGTGCGTGGAGGTGACATCAGGGCATGGACTTACGTGCATGCAACGGCGTCCCACTTGTTGTTGCGATGTGGTGGCTACTGGACATGTCACAGTCACTGGGGTCATGTTGTTGGTGGATGCACTTGTTGTCCATGCAAAGGTCCTGGCACGGAAGTTCAGGGGGAGGTGAGGTGACAGCTCTCACATACTACAGCCGGACGATTACTGTCCACTGACCGGTGCATATGTTCATGGGCGCAGGATGCATATTATGGCATGGTTGTACGTGCAGTTCTGTCCATGTGGTTGCCATACACAAATCCCATGCCTCTGCCTCCCCCTGTTCATGCAGAGTTACTGGATGTGATGAGGAACAGAGTGCATGTCCCGAATATATCCGATGTCATTGCAGTGTAGTTGATGGTGTGGTGTCAGTTGCAGGTTGTATGGTATAGTTGTTGTACTGGTAACTGCCCAGTCCGTGCGGAGGCCATGCATGGGTACGGTGTGGGACATCATTGTTCAATTGGGGGTATGGCGGCGGGGCCCGACGAATTGACAGGTTGTCAGGTATGCGATACCTTCCAGCAGGGCTTCCATGGCATTGGTGGTAAACATGGATGCCATCCAATGTAGCGGATGGTGGCTGTCAAGGTGTTGGTCGTGAGTTGTCCCTTGTAGGAGCATGATGGGACATGTTGGATGACATTCGATGTAACTGTGATCCATTATCCGTCGTGTGGAGGCACAGTGGTCCCATTGCAGTGTGGGTCCGATAGTAGCCACATACGCCATGCCCCCATAGGCTGAACAGACCCTGTCGTGGACGTCCAGGGGTTGAATAGTTGTAGCAGGTCCGCCCTTGGACATGCCGGGTTGGAGAGACATAAATCCACAGGATAGTAGAAGGGACACCTCCGACAGTAGAAGACGGGGATGACGCAGCTGAACAATGCGATGCGGTAAGTTAGTCGGTAACTTACGTTCAGCAAGGCCAGATTGTCACATCCCAATATCTGTATCAGGTTATGTTTGTACAGCTTAATCTGTCCGGCGTAGTTGGGTAGGTGTGGTGCAAGTGCCATTTTGCTGCAGGGCGATGTGGTGGCGTGCTCCGGCTGTCTGTGCAGTCTGCAGGGTGCAACCTCCGACGTTGCTGGGAATTCTGTAATGGTCGTAGGGAGGCAGGACTTGTGTTATGTTAGCTTGTGCGGAGGACACGGGCCCTCATCCCACATGCTTCTCTGAATGGTCAAGGTCAGTGGTGTCTGACTCCTTCCAGATAACTTGCATGTGAACCACATGGGGGAGTGTTATCATTTCTTTTTTCCGTTCTGAATGTTCTTTGGTGTTATGCGCTATCTGCCCTGTGGCCGCTTCCCTCTGCATGCCTGTGTTGGGCTTTTTTGGTGCAATGACTGTTTTCTCCGGCTTGTTTAGTCGGGATGTGGTTTCAGAGTGGGAATGGAAGGTCATTCAGTGCTGTCTCCTCTCCCGTGTGTGGGCGGCAGGCTGCGTTTCCGCTATACGTTGGGCCTTGTGTTATAATTGGTACCACCTGTTGTCTGTCCCCGGTATCTTTGATGTTACGTATTGCATGTCTTGTTATTGGGTGCAGGGTGGCATCGGTGTTTCTGTGTGGTACTGGCGTACCTTTTGCCGACGGGGTCCATATTCTGCTGGGTGATGTTGCCGCCGCTGTGTGCTTCGCCGTGTTTTGCACACAGGGGTGTGTCCTAATTTGGCGTGACGTCACTGACATGTTCGGGTCACTTGTGTGACGTCAGGTTGGCAACAGTGAATTGCCGGTTGGGGACATGACTGTGGCAGGGCTGTCACGTGACATGTGCGTTCTGGGTGGTGCTGGTGTGTGTGGTGTTTGGTTGTGACCCTGTGTTGTTTGTGTGCGGCGCATGCATTGCGCTGCCGTTGGCCTCTGCGTTGTGCGCATGTGTGGGTGCAGTGGTGGATGTGTCGTGTCCACGCAGGGGTGTCGGGGGGCCATATACAGTTTTCCCGCCCTTGCACTGTGTGCGCTGTTTGCGTGCCCCTGTTGTGTGTCTGCCTACCTGCGTCGCCGCGGTGCGTTGACTCCTGGGTGCTGCATCAGGTAGAGCATGGGGAGGGCCTGCAGTGCTGGATTCATGCTCGGGGGGTCCGCCTCTTTGCTATCCGTACTGTGCGTTCGGTTTTCCGCCTTGCTTTCACGTGCGGTGTCTCTTAGCCGGGGGAACTGTTTGGTTCTGGCATCGTAATTTGTACGCCGGGCGGTACGTGATTTCGTCGGGCGGTGTGTCTCCATTAGGCCGCGCCGCTCCGTGAACGGGCGCACTTTGATGGCGGACGGCGTAGCTGGCTTACGGGCGGTGTTTGGCTGACTTTTCACATCCTAATTGGGCGGGCGTGTGTGCTGTGGCGGGCGGACGGTAACTGGTGGTTTTTGCATCCGCCAGCACGGCGGTGGTGCTTCCGCCCGCCATCCTAATGGGCCCCTAAGTATTTACCAACAAATTTTAAACAAATTTATTAAACAACAACAGAAAGTCAAAATCAATTCCAAATCCCCTACCCACACCGTATAAAAAATTATAGAAACAAATAATAAAACAAATGTATTTTTTTTTCCAGACAAACAAAATACAGAAAGAACATTCCACAACTAAACAAGAAAAGTCATCAAACTAAAATACATAAAGACCAACTTTGTAAGTATATTGTAAACAAATGCTTATTTACTTAAATTGAAATACATAGAACAACATAGTTAATAACAATAATATATATTTTTCATAGATAAACATACATCAAAATGACTGAAGGAGCTGAATTTATAACAAGCCAGAAAGGGAAAATGTTACTATGCTATATGGGATACACTTACACACAAGAAAAACAATTTGGATTAAAAGTGAACTGTAAATGCTGTAAATACTACTCTGATAAATGTTATGGGCGTGCTACAACTAGGGAAACAACAGTACTGTATACTAGAGAACATAACCACCCACCAAACATAATAGAAGTCAGATCTGCATTAGAAACAATAAAGGAAGCTAGTACAAGTTCTCAAAAACCTACAAGTGTAATTTTAAAAGAGCAGCTTCCCAAAATTCCTAAAACTGCTACTACACAAATGCCATCTGTAGCTTCACTAAAGAGAACTATAGCATGCACTAAAAAAAGTACTACTACTTCCACCCCAATTCCTAAAACATACAGTGAAGTTATTATAAGTCCTAAACAAAGTATCACTTTAAACAAAGAACCATTTGTCATTTTTGATAATAAAAGCAATGACAAAAGATTAATAATTTTTGGAACTGCAACTAATCTATTAAAACTACAAGAATGTCAATACTGACTGGACACGTCATAATGAGATTTGGTTGGGGCTGGCAGCAGGGGTGGCTAAACGCAATATTGCCAGGTGCTGGGGTGCGCAGGCACCCCCCTCGTGGGATCAGTGGCTCTGTGACCTGGATTGGTGTCAGAGGGCGGAGGAAACGGTCTACAGGTCCCGGGGATCTGTGAATAAATGGCGGAAGGTGTGGGGTCCCTGGCAAAGGTTTCGAGCTGTACAAGATGGGATGGGATAGCGGACTGTTGAAATCACTTCTCGGCATTTCCATGCATGTAAAAATGTGACGAACTGTGATCCCTGTGAATATATTATGAACTACCGCTGTGTAATGCACTTGAACATGAGCAATGTTAATAAAAAGAATTTAAAAAAAGAATGTCAATACTGGATGATGGATGGGACTTTTACTATATGTCCCAAGCCCTTTTTCCAACTGTACACAATACATAGGCTACATCACAATTGCAATATACCTTTAATTTACGCATTAGTACCAAACAAACAGAACTCCACATACATGGAACTATTAAATACAATAAAACAAAAACGAATGACTTTTTCTCCACAAAAAATAATCCTAGATTTTGAACAGTCAATGATTAATACTATATTAAAAACACACCCCCATACCTGCATCCAAGGCTGTTACTATCATTTTAATCAGTGCTTATGGAGACACATGCAAAAATCTGCACTAAGCATAGAATATGCAACTAACTCTTCTTTTGCATATCAAATAAAAAAATTAACAGCCCTAGCTTATGTACCTGATACAGACGTCACAGAACATTACAACATCTTAATAGACAGCGCCTTTCTACAAAGAAAATGAAGCAAAACTAAGTCCACTATTAGACTATTTTGAAGATACATGGGTCGGGAGACTACACAGATCTGGCCACAGAAGAAAACCTAAGGGGTCGATTACAATGTCGGGCGGATCGCCACCGCCCGCATGGCGGTGGCGATCCGCCCGCCATTTTGTCCGTCCGCCACCAAATTCCCCCCGCCATATTACCATGGCGGAGGGGACCCCGGCGGACGGAAAGACCGTCCGCATAGCTTTCCGCCCGGCCGATCAGTCGACCGGGCGGAAAAGGGATTAATATGGTGGCGGTGTCTGCAAGACACCGCCATCCACATTATGATGCCGGCGGTGATGAGCCTTTCCATGGCGGCATCGCCGCCATGGAAAGGCTCGCGGTCCCTGACATTGGGGGCCCGTAGCGGGCCCCCGGTATTTTGGGGGGGGTGCACATGGGGGTACCTATGGGACCCCCTGCATTTGCATATACAACATGGCAGGCACCGCGCGGTGCCTGTCACGTTGTGCATTCAAATGCACAACTTGCATTTTTAACCTTGCGGTGGGTGCTGCTGGCAGCACCGCCCGCCGCAATGTTAAAAATGCGGGATGCCACCGTGGCGGTGGTATCCTGATCACATGTGCGGGACCGCCGCACACATAGCGGGCGGTCCCATTTCACGGGGCGATGGCGGGCGGACTAAGTCCGCCCGCCATCATAATCGGCCCCTAAATTCTTAATACCCTGGTGGAACGTATACAGAAGCACATTAAATGGGGAATCCAAAACTAATAACGCAGTCGAAGGTTGGCATAATGCCTTTCTTCAATCAACAGGCAGAACAAAACCAACACTAGAAAAATTTATATCATGCCTACAAAAAAACAGAGTTATCAAGAGTTCCGAATGGAACAATCCATAACTCAATTAACTCCAAAAACATCAAAACAAACTAAACAAATGCATAAATATCTAGAACAAGTAAAATTGTATCCTAGTACAAAAGGCCTGGAATACCTAAACATAATATCCAAAACTCTTCTTTAAACCATTAATACAAATAAATAACAAATTACTCATCTATCAAACATACCATAAAAGTAAAATTTATTTATTCTATCACAAAAATAATTACTGTGTGTAACATATTTTTAGATTTAAAAAAAATATATTCACACATTAATAATATTTGGAATAAAATAAAATACAACAACAATAATAAAAAACATTACCCGCCCACAATCAATAAACTTACCAGTTTTTTCCCAAATGCTATAAAATCAATTTTCCACTAACACAATCCAAAGATTAAA